>VXAA01002274.1:13427-75377 GCA_013399115.1 Anseranas semipalmata | reverse complement strand
GGCCCCGTGCTGCCGCGGCGGCCGGGAGGGAGCAGGCCGCGGGCTGCCCGCCGCAGCGGCTCTCCCCTTCAGGTGTGCGGTTGCGCGGTGTCTCTAGGTACGGGTGTCTCTGAACGCCGTTAAACAGCCCTCCTGTACAGGAAGGCTCGTGTTTAGAGGGTTCTTTCCCTTCTCGTTGCCTAGCGTTTTAAATGGAAGCATAGTAGTGGCACGCACGTGTGCCAGACTGATAGTAGGATATGCCTTGTAAAATCGCTCCGCAGTTTACTACGGTTGTAAATATTTTGTCAGATTTCCTCATGAAATATTGAAGAACTGGTGTTCTGTAGTTTTGTTTCCGCCAAATTCGCAGAAATACAGCTGGCGTCTCACAGGTTCTGCTGTGAACATCAATTGCAGATCAAGGACAAGTCGTTCTACTTTAGACGTGTCATCAAAACAAACTGGGACAGTTTGTATCTGGGAAGAAAATAGAATGAAATTTTTTGCTCTCGGCAGCAAGACTTTGACTTTCAAAGAGCTCAGGGTAGTTTTTCGTAGTCCTTTATGTTTTTATCTGTTTTACCACCATTAATTAGTTAACTCCCACAGCTTCCAAAGTAGATGGAAAACTTTGCATGGTCTTCATCCTCCTGGGATTTGCTCCGACTCAGCCCTTTAGGCAGGGGACTGCATGAGTCTTTGGCATTGAGTCTCTCAGCTTAAAGTAGTATCTTGTGTGGGCTTCAGTCTGCTATCTCACACAGTATGCTACAGCCACAGTTCCTTTCATTCCTTGCTATTACTTGACTTTAACAAAAATTTTTGTTAGACTTCAGAGATTTCTTTCCAGTTCGTCCTTTGCTGATAGTGCCCTTTGTTTTCCCTTATGACATCTTGAACCACTCTTTTCCCAGTTTTTGTCCCATGGCTATCCTGCCAGGATGCTGTGAGTTCAGTTTATTCTCCAGCTGTTTGAGTTGTTGCTCCCTCAAATTTTCCGTGGTGACAGCGCTGTTTGCATCATTGTTCGTATCGCGTGACTGCTTAGTCTGTCAGCTGGCTGCCTTTTCACATCTGAAGTTTGCATTTGCAGGCCAACATCATTCCTTATAAGCTATGGCTCTTTTTATGGTGTTTATGTGTTTTGCTTTTTTGAGGATATCCATGAATGTGTAGGAAAATCCATGTTAGACCATGAACACGTCAGCCCAGATATTTTTCCCTCTTGGTGTGTTCATGTTTTAAAAATATGTTTGAAGTGGGATAGCGAGCATAAGCAAAAGTTGCAGTTTGCTTTATGAGGTTGGATATTGTCAGGAATCCCTGAAATTTTCCATGAGACACTAACAAAACCTTTGCTATAAAATGCTAGCAAAAATATGTCATCAAAGAACTACTCCTTTTACCCACTCAATCCTTTTATTTACTTTGGTCATAAAGCCAGCTCTGGGCTCTTCCTGGTCCTGTTTCTGGACACATCTGGGTTCTGTTCGTCATTAGAAGTAGTTTTTTTTGTGGCAAGTAGGTTTCAGTAGCGAATATAAAGAGGGTTGTGTAGGATGCAGACACGAACATTAATAGACCGTGCTTAGCATGGGCAGAGGAAAGAAAATGATTATCGAAAGTAAGATATGCTATGGGATTTTTAATCTCACTTGGAAAGTTGTATCCAGTAGTCAGAAGGCTCTGTCTCACTTGTGCAAGAAGTACATCAGTGTCTCACCCTTTTAGGACTGTACTACAATGTCAGGATTGGCGTTTGAGCTCTAGTGATGGTGTAGGATGTGTGATGTGCCTTTGGGCTAGGAAGTCTTGGAGATGACGCTTTCAGAATTTCAAATGACATTTTCCAGGGGAAGAAGTGTTGCTGCCACTACCAGTCAGGAGTTCTGGTCCTTTTACTGCTCTAGCAGGCAGCCAGGGCTTGTTTGCCGCAAAGGTTTTGGTGGCTGTCAGAGCGCGGAGCGTCCCGGCCCGCTGATTGGTGACACTGCCCAGTTGCTGACCGTGATGGATGCGGTTCTTGCTCGGATTGGATGACATTTGATCTAGTAGTGAGCAAGCCAAAATGCCACAGGTAATGCTCTGAACAGACATCCAAAATATATCAACTTGCGACTTGCATCAAAACATGTAGCAATTCTGCACTACTCGCAGAGGATCTGGCATTTGTGACCTGTGCAAGTCTCTTCTTTTTGTACTTTCACAGTTAGGAGGAAGCTCATAAACCCCATCGAAAATGTGCTACAGAGCATCTTGACCTTTTGACTTAATCTGCACATCTTTTCTGTTCAACAGCCCCGTGCTTTGGTGGTAGTCAGCTGTTGGCAGCTGTACAATTCTGTTAAGATATATGAAAGCCCTGTGCTAATTTTTGGAATGCTATATTCTGTGTTCTCTATTGCTTTTCCAGTCCGATGCAATGTTTTTTGCATTAGCAACGTAAAATTGTATAATTTTAATTTCAAAGTTTGAATACAAATGGCGAAGCAGTTGGAATTTAGCATACCCCAGATGAATTGAGGAATTAAGGTAAATGTTTTTGCCCCAGCTCCTTTGAATTCAAGTGCCCACTGATGAAATAATTAACACTGCTGGTTTCACAGTCAATGACCAGCCCTACCGGGAGAGTCTTTCCCATATCCAAAATAGTACCTGGAGGCCATCTGCAGACTCATTTGGCTATATTTCGTAGGGTAAGTATGGTTAGATAAGCTAATGGTCATTATGTCATTTTTATCTTACTGTTTGCGTTCTAGTATGCAAGTATAATCCTCCCAGTTAATCCTGAATCAGGAAAAATGTTGTGATAAGTATTATACAGATAAGAACAAAAATGAGGCACTTGCCTGAAAGAGCTGGCACCCTACTTATAAGTTGAGAGAAAAAGTGGATCTCGACAGATGGAGTGGAAGCATTGATATGGTCAGTGAGGCAGGCTGTTCCTCTGACACGCTGATGGTCTGCTTCGCATTTCTTATAAATCTCACAGTGAAGGTACAGCATGGGAAAGTGCCCTAAGGTTGCACATTTCAAAATTTAGCAAGGGAGCTGTGGGGTTGTAGGAGGAGGGACTCGACCTCTAAGTAAGGTGTGCAAGATAAGATGGGAATGGGTTTTGGGGAGTTTAGACGGTGAAGACTGTTTGCTTCTCTGCCCCTGCTGCATAAGGATCCCGTGAAGTGGAAAGACCTGCTTGTTGTTTTTTTCCCAAAAGAAAAGTGGATTCAGGTTCACTCTAGCCTTGTATCTTCTGTTGCTCCTAGCTCTACTAAGTTTCAGTAAAACATAAAACTTAAAAAATAACAATTATTTTTTGTAGTTTCTAAATATATACTTCACTAAGAGGGTGCATTTCTGTGTTAAATATAGTCTATTTCAGGCATTCCTTCCATTAAAAATAGTCTAGGCATACCTTAGGTTTAAGTCAACAAATTTAGCACTCGTACCTTATATTGATTTTTGGCACTTTGACAGATTTGAAGCTTTTAAAATTAGGTAGGCAGATTGTTCTGCTGCCTTTGAAGTGTTTTGATCTTTCTAGAAAGCTGGAAATTAGCAGTTACAGTGAGGAGCTTTTGATCTTAATCAGCTTTTTGTAGGCAGGCTGCCATTAAGAGTCCTTTAAAAAGTAAGAAGTAAACCAAGAATAGCAAGCGATGATGATTACAGTTCAAACTCTTATATGCTGAGCTTAAAGAATCTGAACAACTTTGGCAAAAGCTAGTTCTTAGTTTTGTCTGCAATGATTGTTTAAATGGAAGAGATTCAGGTCTTTCTACTTATATTTTTTATTTTTCCAAGAAACTGAATAATTTTTATTTAAGTTTTTTACTGTGTGTTGAATAGAGATCAGGGTGAGGGTAACATACTGGCTGAACAGCTTTTTCTACCACAAAAAATCAGTTTTTTTTGGGGGGGCAGATTCATTAGAGAAATATTTACACTGTGACTTGATTTTGTGCATAGGAAACTGTAAATTTACCATATTTGTTATTCCATCACAAAAAGAAACTTCCAAGCAAGGGTTTGCAGAGGCTTCTTTCTGCTTGTGCATTCAGAGGAAGAGTCTTTCTCCTTTAGGACACTCCTCAGTTGATTGCTATAGCCACAAATTAGTCATTGAACATATTCAAAAAAAAGGAGACTGGGTTGAGTCCTTGGGATATCACCAAGGTTTTTAATCCTCAGGTATCAAGTTCATTTTGTGTAAATTGTTTATTTCCCTTCTTCCCACCTTTTCTGAATGGATTGTGCCTGTGGTCTACAGAAACCTAGAGAGTTTCTCTTTTGCTTTTTTCTTAGCTGTATTCTGGTTTTTTTTTTTTTTTTGGCTCTATTTTTGTTCAGGGTTTTCGTTTCCATAAACTTTAATTTCACATAAACTGAAATATTTCAGAGATGTAATTTCTGAAGCACCATACGTTTCTTCCTCGTTTCTCTCAACTAAATATAATAATGAGATTGCTGGCATGAGCATTTTGATTCTGAACTCTTGGCCATGATTTTAATTGTTGAATTAAATTTTTTACTTGTAATGTTTTCTGTCCCCGAATGTGCTGGAAGAGATCGAGTAGTGCCGTGTATATGCTGTGCTTCTTGCGTCTTAGATGCTTGCTGAGTAGCTCCCTTGTTCTGACCATTTCATCCCACCTCTGTACTTTTCAAAATCGTGCACAGGCCATGCCTGGCTAGGTCCTTGATGTTCTGTGGCTTTTCCCAGAGCTCCCAGGTCAGTAAACAGTCCCTGAAGGATGCCTGTCTATATGTGTATTTATGAAAACTGGTTAATGGTCCGTGTTATCTTTTGTTCTGCCTGCACTTACTCAAAGAAGACTGAAAAGTCTCTGGGTTGGTTGGTGGATTCCCAAATCTGCAGTGTCAGTGCTTGGATTTTCTGCCAGCATTTGTTTCTAATGCCATGTTGATTATACTCAGGTAGAAATGACGCATTTCCAATCATTTTGGGTACTAATTGACACTCTGTCTTCTCCACGTGTCCTGAAGGCTCGTAGAGAGAGGGTTCCAGCAGTGGGCTGTTCCTGCCCTGTTCCAGATAGTATCCGCTGGCTTGTTGGCCACAGGGTTTCACAGGTGGAAAAGACTTGCTTGCATTTCAGCTGGTTGGGGGCATAAGTGTTCTGTTGTAAAGTTATCTGAGATCTTGAAACGGACTGGCATGAACATGACTTTCATTTGGGTGAAAGCTGGGGCTTGGACAGTCTTACATAATCTGTCCAAATAGATAAAAAAAATTCTTGTGCTGAAGTGAACTGATAGATCGTTTACGTCAATGCTGAATAACCTAAACACAACGGCGTTCCTTCAGGGAGGACATTTTGCTGCCTTTGCTATTGACTCTTTACATAATGTAGTGTAAAATCATCAGTTTTCTAACAGCAGCTGTATCAGCCTTGCTGTCTGATGAATGTCCTGATGAATCTTGTGGTTGGTTAAGTTGCAGTGCAACAAGTGGCAATGAGTAGTTTCATATGAAGCTTATGTATATATATTATGAGATGCCAAGGCAGAAATATACACTTGAAGTCGTTTGGATCTGAAGCACCTTTTACTGTACTGAGGATGCTGTGTTGCATGGCTGTTGATGTACGTCAAGGATTTTCAATTTTCTTGAATATAAGTAGTGAAGGGCTGGAATATTCAGATCTTCCTTACTGCATGAGCATGAATTGCAAACGTGCAAAGTCAACAGACCTGAATTTAGCAGCATTGTTTACTTGAATGTCTAAGCATTTGAAGCTTTATACCCATAAGTACAGAAAATTTGGAAATCTATGATTTTACGAACATGACGGTATATGGTATAAACTGATTGTGAAGTAAATGTAGCATTTCACAAAAAAGTGAAGTGTGTTTTAAAAGGTTGAGGAGACATGAAGTCACCTGTGCAAGGAAGCAGAGAGCAAAGGTTTCTTTCTTACTCTAAGGAATCCTGACTCTTCCGTAATAAATTTGTAATTGATATGTTCGTGCAGAAAACCTCTAGCACTGAGAGGACATGTGACGTGCAGAGGTGTCTGTCCGGGTTTGTAGGAAGCCTGAAGCAGTAGCCCTGAGGTATGGATTGCCTGCTTCGCTTCAGTGAGAGCTATTCAGGTGCTGGTGGTGGTGCTTTGGTTTCGGTGTTGTTGACTGTTCCACCGATTGGCTTCGCAGCTATGACAGGAGGGGGAATGCTGAGTTCAATGTAGAGATCAATTCCAGCATCTCTCAGAGTTGCAGAAGTACAGAGGTCTGAATAGACGTACAGAGAAGATTTAAAAACTTAGGTAGACATGTTTTATAAACTTTGATGAATTTGCCTAGTTGATCTATAGTAAGAACATATCTTTTGCTATTCCCAGGTGTCGAGTATTTCAGAGGTTTTTTACACAGCGATGTGGTAGCACAGTTAAAAATGGTGTCAGTGGAGCAGGTGACATTATTAATTTGTGTGTGGTACTGCAACAGGAAGTCATTTCTTTTCCAAACAGAATGGCTCACAGGTCTGCAGTGTATGAGTATTTGGCTATCCTATGCTCATGTGCTTTTCTATGTCAAAACATAAATTTCTTTGTTTTTCTGAAGCATATTGTTAAAAGACATTCTGTAAACTAAGCCCCAGAAACTGTGTGATGCACAGCTGCACTGATTCAGTGAATTCAGATTTGGATTTTGATTAAATGACCAGTGTGCTGAAATCTCCAAAATATATATATTTTTAAGTTTAGTGGAAAATATTTATCATTTAGTTCTGTTTCTCTTAGGACTCCTTTATTTCCTAATTTCCTATGAGAGCATTCATCTGTATGTATTCTCTGATGAGTAATAGAGGGGTCACCTCACACTGCAGTTTGTCCTCGCTTCTCGTTGAGGACAGTTTCATAAGAATCAGAAGACTTTTGCATTTTATTAAACTGTTTGAAATTGCTCAAAAGGTTTTAGGGAACGTGCACAGGTAAGTGGTGACAGAAACCTTTACCGAGGGAGCCATGTTAAGGAAGAGAAGCTTTTATTTTAATGAAGCTTTTCTTACCAGAAAGTTACCAGTAACTTGCCAGAACTAAAGGCTGGAACTCTGTAGTAGTTTAAAATGACAAAAATAAAGTAAATTGCAGTATCTCAGGTATTTAACACTGCTGTCTGGAAGTGTGTCCCCTGTAGGTGCAGGTACAGTTTATAACATCATGTAATATAACCGATCTTCCAGTGTTCCAAAGAGTTCATTCCTGACACGTTCATACTTTTTATTACAAGATAGGTGACATTAATCAAACTGTAAAACTGTGTTTGTGAGGTTTGAATATGTGATTTGATCTCGTGCTTTTAGAGTTTAAACTCAATAAACTTGACAAAGTGTTTAGACAAAAAAGCAATCCCTATTTCTCTTTCCTAATAGGTAACAGATGCGGGTGAAAGATCCATCAAGAGCTAACCCTGAGAAAACGAAGAGAAGCAAAAGGCCTAACAGGCCACAGGATGAAGACTCTTCAGATGATATTTCAGGTAAATCCAGTAAGTGTTGTTTTGCCCTGAGGTTGAGGGCTAATAAATTCCATGTTCACTGATGAAAACCACAACTCAGTGGTACCAGGTAATACTTTTCTTGTTTGACTTAATAACAAAACATCCTCAATCAAGTCTTTCTGGCATGATTGGTTGTTACACTACTTGACTGCCCCAAAGGGCTGGAGAGTTTGTTGGTCTTCAGAGGCAACCTCTTCAGAGCACAGGGACAGTCCTTTCCAATGTGCGGAAGATGAGGTGTGCATGGCAGGGGGCTGCTTGGCTGAGCAGGGAGCTTTTGACTGAGCTGAGAGGCAGCCAGGAAGCTGCAGAGAGGGTAGAAGCAGGTATGGGCTGCCCTCAGAGGGACTCTGATTGTGTAGGGATGGGATTGGGTAAGCCAGCCTCAGTTAGAGTTGAATCTGATGTGGGATGTGAAGGGTAAGAAGGGCTTGTTTTTGTACTGTGACAGCAAAATGAAGTCTAAGGCAAGTGTGAACATGCAGCTTAAGGGGGCAGGGGACCTAGGGATAAGGGATGTGGGAAAAGGTTGAAGAACTCTGACTTTTTTTGCCTCTGTCCTCACATGTAACATCTGTACACAGTCTTCCTTGGTCCCTGAGCCTAGTGGCAGACTCTGGATTTAAGCATTATCCGGAATAGAAGACTATTGAGAAATGTTAAGCAAACCTGACGTGCACAAGTCCATGGGAGCAGGTGGGATGCATCTGCAGGTGCTTAGGGAGCTGGGTGATGATGTCATTGTGAGGCTGCACTCTTGTCATCTTCATGACGACAAAGTGGGGATAGTAGCTGATAAGCTGGAGGGTAGGTCTGCCACTGAGAATGACCTAGACCTGCTGGGGAAATGGGCTGGCGGAAACTTCATGGACTTCAACACAAGCAAGTGGAGAGTCCTGCACCTGGGCCAAAAATAAATATGTGCAATTACAGGGTGGAAACCTGTAAGAGCTTGAAAGCAGGTTTGCAGAAAATGTTCTGGGGGTCCTAGTGCACAAACTGAGTATAAGTAGGCAGTGTGGCTTGCGTCTGTTGTATACCAGACGGTATTAACAAGAGCGCAGGTCAAGGTAAGTGATTCTTCCCATCTTTTCAGCACTTGTAGACTTCATCTGGAGTACTGTGTTCAGTTGTGGACTCCATGTTGCAGGAAAGACATTGACTTGTTGGAGTGAGCCCAGCAGCTGGTCATGCTGTCCAGGTGGTTAAGGAGATAGAGAACATGACATGTGAAGAGGGGCTGAAGGGAATGGGTTTGTTTAGCCAAAGGAGAGGGAGCAAAGTTTCTCCTTTCAACTATCTAATAGGTAGTTATAGAGAAGGCAGAACCTGACTCTTCTTGGAGGCCCACAATGAAAAGTACTAAAGACAAAAGTTAGGGCAAGGAAAATTTGGTTAGACATAAGGAAATCTAGTTTATTTTCACTGCGAGGATGGTCAGACAGGAAACTGATTTTTCTAGTGAGGTGGTGAAATCCCTGTCCTTGAAGCTATTCAGTGCTCAGCTGAACAAAGTTGTCTGCAACCTGATCTAAAGTTGTATTTGGCCCTGCTTTGAATGAGGCTTTGGACAAGGTGGCCTTCAGAGGTCTCTTTAAACCTAAGTTTTTCAGTGATACTATATTGGAATTTGTGCCAAAATATGATGAAGGATGGTGATGAATTCTCATGTTCAGAGTCGGCAGTTATAGTAAGAAGGTATAGCTATTTGGAAATCCTTTTTTTTTTTTTTTTTAAGGATAGGAAGGGATGTCAACTGCCTGTGTTGTTATATGCAAAAATAGATTATGTGGTATTTCACTGTTGACAAAAACAAAACGGGGTAATGAATTTTGTACAATAGTAGTCCTATGAGTAGTCCTAATGCAAAATAGCTTATCTGTTTCTAAGGGGTGGTGGTTATTGACTTGGAAGGGTTTTTCATTGTAGGAAGAATATAATAAATCCTTTATAAAGTTCAGTATATGGGGAGCAGCTGGCTTATCTTTCCTATTTTTGTTCTTTCCTAATGCTGAATTGTTGACGGTTCTGCTCCTTTAATGTACATGCGCTCCCTTTCATAACTATTATTTTTAATTGCCAAAAGTGTTATTTTCTGTAGGCTTAACCTGCCAGCATGTGAGCCAAGCAGTGGATGTGCATCATGTGAAGAGAGCAGTAGCTCAGAGCATTTGGTCAATATGTTCAGAGTGTCTGAAGGAAAGGCGTATGAGTGATGGCGAGCCTGTGGCACCTTCAGACATATGGTTGTGTCTCAAATGTGGCTCTCAGGTAAGCATGTGTTCTAAACTTAGAGGTGGCTAGGCCCTAATTTTCTAAGGGATCTGACTGGTATAGGTCCTGCCTGCATGGCATCTCATTACTTTCAGTGAAGCAGTGTGACATAAGTGCTTAGTTGTGAGAATCCGTGCTTCAACTTCTTTACTAGAATGGGATGTGGCCTTATGTTCTTCTTGTCTGTTTTTGGCAGTATTTTGGGTTATCTTTATGCATTGTGGTGCAGTTTGGCATTATAGGTAGTAGGTGATGGTTCCAACTTTTCTCTGTTCTTCATCTGCATGCTCTTGCCACATACGGAGAATTAGCTCCAGGAACTGTACAGTTGCAAAATGCATCAGTTCAGCTGGCTTATCTGGCAGAAGATACTGCAAATACAAATGCATGAATAAACGAATATATATATTGCTGAATCAACTTATACTATGGACACTCAATTGCTAGATTTGCTTGAAACCAGGGAGAAAGGACTGTGCAGGAGTGGGAATGCTGCTTTCTGTGGCAGCTAGCCATTAGTCTGGATCAGTTATTATGTCAAATTGTGGCAGGTCCTGACCCCAAGGGCTTGTGCAGGTTTCTGGCTTGTGAGTGAAGTAAAGGCTGATGCAGAAAAATTCAGTTTACAGGCAATGTCATGCTTAATTCAGCTAATAATTGCCAGAAAAAAGCATTTCACATTTTTCTTAGACTTCCTGTAGGTCTTACTACAGGAAGGACAGATGCCAGCTTCTACCAGGATTAGCTGATCAGATTTAATTTTGCAAAGAAAGAGGCTATTAGCAGGCTTCAGAAGTTAGTTAACTAGATCTGAGGAAGACTGATAGATTTAACTCCTTTTAAAAGCTGTCCTTAACTACAAATTTTCAGAGATAATCTATGGGTTTTTTCGTGTTTATGCAGCCGATAGCCTCCAAAATTCATGCCTCATTCAGAGACCAGTCCTTACTCTTCTAAGTCCCACTCTGTAGATGCTTGAAAAACTGCAAATGCCTTCTCTTGAATTTGCTGTACATAAATGGTGTATTCCGAGTAGCTTTTTAGTGAAAAAACAATTCATATGCCTTTTGCATTTGCTGTCTGGAGTGCATGTAGCATTCTTGACCAGTGAGGCTTACCTATGCTGTCCCGTCCTTGATATTCCATGGACCAAATAAACTACATAGTCATTTCCTTCACATTTTTTTTTAAGAAAATTCTTATCTTTGTGAACGGCGTAATTGGCTTTCTATTGACAATACTTATTCAGAAGGTAGGAATTATTTCTGTTAAGTCAAAATAAGCTTAATAATTTTCTATACTTCTAACTGATTTTCCTAAATAGAAAAGATGAGATATGGGTTTTCCTTTGTTAGGAAAGGAGAAAAAAAAAAGGTTATTTTTGCAAAAAAGTCAATTGATATCTTTATAATGCTGGATTATAAAGAATGTTAAACCCTGTCAGTCATTGAGAATGAGTATTTAGGCACTATAACTTTGTTTAATTTTAAGAAGTAAAGTTTTTGTAGTTTATTTACTAATAACACAGTCTTTTCTTCCTTTTTTTTTTCTTCTTATTGTGTTAATGTTTCCATTTTTAGGGGTGTAGTAAGAACTCAGAAGGCCAGCATTCTCTTAAACACTTCCAAACAGCACGCACAGAACCTCATTGCATTGTTATCAGTCTCAGCACATGGATCATATGGTAAGAATGAGTGTGCAGGTGTTCATTTATGCGTATATATACGGATTACTCGTACCTTAAAGCAGTATCTTCTAATGATAAAGAATCATTCTGACGCAAAAAATGAATGCCTTATATAGGTCTCTGAAGAGGAAAGGGGCAGGCTTTCTGAAAGGAAAATCAGTTTGTCCTAAGGACTCTCAGAGAGGTCACAAATCAAGTAAAATAGAAAGTGGTTTTGGTATGCTCCCTTCCCACCCACCCTGCGAGACCTATTTTTTTGCTTTGTCTCCTCCATTGTCCGAACACAGGTTTCTTCCTTCTAAGCAATATGCAGTCACATCACCCACCTTTTTCTATCAATTGTTTTTAAGTAGACAAAATGTCCTGAATTGCAGACTGAACTATGTTTTTTACAGTGGCCACTGCACTATATTGCCGTGGAAGATTACAGCATACTAAGATAGCAGTTTGTGAGTCCATTGTGTTCAGTAGAGAGTTGGCTGGTTATAGGAGTTTGTCCTGCTGGTTTCTATATGGTTATTTGCGGGGCTACAAACTGATATTAATTAAATCTGCTAATTTTGAAGTGAATGAGGGCTGTTCTATAGAAGAGCATGTGTGGGATGAGGGTATTCATTTTTATTGCTCTTTTTAGTACTAAAAATTGATACCTTGAGCTTAAGTAATTTGTGTAAGGTTTTTTGAGGGGTCAGTTAAAACCGGGAGGTGAATCCAGATATCCTGAATTCAGTTCATTTCCTCTTTTGTTTAGGTGTTATGAATGTGATGAAGAGCTGTCGACACATTGCAACAAAAAGGCTTTGGCTCAGATAGTTGACTTTCTTCAAAAACATGGTTCCAGGGCTGAACCAAGTAAGTTTACTCAGATAGTTTTATCTGGCACATCTGTAATGTACTGTCTTTTAAAAATGAGCATTTAAGATTTTGAGTCATATTAAACATATAATTGAAAAATTAGGTATGAGTATGTGAGTATAATACCATTTTCAACTGCACAATTACTTGGGCAAGTAGTGATTATCATAGTGCTTTTTATAAACAATTTATTTTTTCTTTTATCCAGTATGATTAAGTTTTTAAACTATTTTGGTCACTGTAGGACAGTTTTCCCAAATTTTGTCTTTAATGAAGAGATAATAGTTTGTAGAGAAGATATACCTTAAATAAGATGCCATATAAATTAATGCACAAAAGCTATACAGAAGAATTAATAAATTGTTTTTTTCTAGTGTGGATGTGTTACATCATATTTTTTTGATTCAGATTTGTTTTCCGTAGTTAATTGAATTTGTGTAAGAGGATATTCTAGTACTCTGTTGCTGGTTGTAATGCTTTCTGTTCATTGATGTCATTGGGTTGTGATATAATGCTCATTACTGCTAATAGAAAATTCTATTACATTATTTTCTTACTTTAGGAGCCTCCTGTATCTTATCAGTATACATGATAGTAGGTAGAACTATGTACATGTGGCCTGTAATATCTACTCTCGATAACGATGTTATTCATCCCAACCATAACACACACTGCGGCATTTCTGGCTTGTGACTTAATACATCAGATTCCATGTTTTCTTCACAAAAAAACAAACAAACAACAACAAAAAGCTTAACTAAGCTTGTAAAACAATTGGTTGCAGATTTTAGCAGAGATTGGTAGTCGCCTGGTTAGAAGATGGGAAGAGAATGCCTCACCAGATTGGGCTGTGTATTCCTCTAGCTGCACGTGCACCAATCCTGGTAGTTCTAAGAGGTGATATATATTTTTTGAGGGAAAAAAAAAATATGTGTCACTCAGAAATTCATACTTTTATATTTTGATCTAGTCACAAGTTGTGTGTTAAGTTACTTACTTGTAATAAATTGATGAATTGCTACTTTTTGCATATTTTTTCCTGGAACAATGAAAATGCAGTATGTGATTTCACTTTCCTTCACAGCTACAGTTTCAAGTTTACATGAGGTCATAAATTGGTGTTGCTGCTTGCTTGCAGATTAAAATGCTGTAGTGTTTTTTTTCAGTTAATTTAATGGAAACAATTTCATTCCATTTTTGAACTTCTAGGTAAGACTTTCAGAAGTTATATGATTCTTTGTGCTTCACATTTTGGATTCTTAATTTATAAACTTGAAAACATTTAAAGTTTTCTGAGTATGGTGATTAGAAGTTTTTTGTGAAATGTCTTAAATTAAGCAACCAAAATTCCAAACTAATTCAGAAAAAGTAAGCTTATCTTAAAAAAAATCAGGTGTTTCTAGTAGAGCAGGGCAGAATATGTTTCCTCTGTATATGTATTTGTGTTTCATTTTGATACTCTACACACACATTTCATCTAAACGGTCTGGATCAGTTCCCCGGTGCGGCCTGCTGCTGGTGAGAGCAGCGCTGCCGAGCGGTCACCTCCGCAGCAAGAGGTCTGAGCGCACGGAGGTGGCTCCGCAGGGCCGTCACGCTGCTGCTGCGCCCTGCCAGGGCTTCCAGGCTGCGGCTCACCCGCTGCCAGCCTGCGCTGGGGAGTCAGCGACCTTCACCCACGTCACGGCCGTGCTAAGGATTTGGGTCGAGTTCCTGGGGGCTCCGGGGATAGCGGCCCAAAGATACTCTGCTGGGCTTTCTTGAGGGGCAAGGAAAAAGCGTTGTGCCCGTCATAGTTGGTTGCTTTGGTCCCAGCTACCTACTGGAAGAGGTTGGGAAACATCGATGCATTGGTAGATAAATAACATGTGAGCGGAAATTTCCAAGCAGAACTGATGTTCTAATTTCACTTCCATAAATTCAACAGCAATGCCTTTCCTTTTATGTCAGGTAGTTAGGCTGAAACACTCAGTGCTTCCACTGAAGAAACGCAACTTTAGATATCTTTTTATTTTTAAGCTAGAATGCTCTTAAATATTTTTTTAATAAAAACTGAAATCAAAGCGTAATTTGTGCTGTTGTCCAGAGAACAAAGGACACAAAGTATAACAGTGAAAATTAACTCTACTATTGACAACTTATCTTTCATTTTCTTTTAAGTGTAGCATTTCATTTCATGTTACAATGATATTTTCAGTATAACTGTCATCCTTTAAATTCTCAATTGGCTTAGATTTTTTTCTTATATTTCGTATATTAGTCAATAATAAAAGTTAAACTACTGATTTTAAACTGGGAAATATGAAATATTAGTTGTCAGTTTTACACTGCTTGTTTCTCAACTTATTTTTCATTTCTTTAAAATTAACCTCATGCTTTATCCCATTGCTTTTCTGTTTCTTCCTTCAATTAAAAAAAAGCCAAAGTGAACATATTTACTTATTTTTCATACCCAAATGTGGCACTGTAACAAAAATTTATCTTATATCTGGATTTCTTTGTATTCTAACAACTGGTTGGCATGGTGCTTCGTTACAATTCAAATAGCATTATGTAGAAATTTCTGCAGAAATGCGGTATGAGCATGCATATAAGTAACAGATGAGGGCTGTTAGTTTTTTTTTTTTATTCTGGAAAGTGCAGGAGTCATTTAAAGATAAAATAATCAGTTTAAACATGTGAGGGAGTGTTACATAGATTTCCTAATTAATGCATCTTGGAAAATAAACAAAAGCAAAATGCTTGTCATTTGGTACTAATGTGGTGGAATAGCGTGGCAGCAGGATCCCTGCTTTTCACTCAGTCTCTCATAAAGATTCAACTTCACTTCAGCTGTAAAAATGTGCAAATTACATTACTACTACATGACTGGCTTTTGTAATTACATTAAGCGATTGAGATAAATCCCAGTGCTGGGTTCCCAAAAGAATGCTTGCAGCTGTGTGATTTTCACATCTGATCCTATGGTTTGTTGTACCCAGCCATGCCTGCTATTTTTTTTTTTTCCCTTTCTCTGTAGAGGAGTCTGTTTGGTTAAGAGGTCATGTTGGGCACAAGATGGAAGAATAAAGCAAGATTGCTTTCTAGGGTGTACCACCCAGAAATTTGTTTTGTGGAAAAGGTTAGCAGGCCATGATGATTTTCACAGAAAGGCAGGTGCAGTATTGTCAGTGTGGCACACTTGTGAGCTTCACATGGACATAATGCACATGTAGTACACAGAAACCATGCTGAGACATTGCTAGCTGGGTGTCTGCTCATTTGCTGGAGAAAATAAATTGTTTTGTGGTCTTAAAAATGCATATTTTCCTTTATAAAAAGCCAGATTAGACATTGGTTGAAGACTTAAGATTGCATACTGAATTTTGTTTATAGGGCAGTTAATTAAATTTGTTTGTATGGCAATAGAATGAGAAGGAAGAATATCAGTTCTCAAATTCTCTAGTTAATTTTATTATTGAGAAGTGCAAGCAGAGGAATGAGATTTTGCTAGTAAGTTCAGCTGCCTGGCTTTTGCCAATAGGTGAAAGTTAGAAACTTGATTTACGTTTTAATGGATATAACTGATATAAAGCAAAGATTAAAAAATACATGATTTTACAGTGCAAATAATGGGTGTTAACTTGTCTAGAAAAACAAACAGTTTGAATAATTTAAACTTAACTAGCAAAATAATGCGGAATATGTTGACTGTCCAAATTTGAGGTACGCTTCAGCAAAAAGACATTTCTGTTGTCAGTCATAAATTTTCTTTCACATTTACTTATTATGGTCAGAACAATTTTTAGATATTCTGTCATTTTTAACCACAGGTTCTTCCCTTATTGTCCACATACTTACTTGTGAGGCGTAGCACAAGTCATTTGAGCGTAGAGCATCAGCACCACTGATTGAGTAGGTTGCTCTTTCACACTATGCAGATGTGTTTTTTAGTTTATAACATTCTGACAGAATTATCGAAATAAAGTTGTAGTTTGTAATCTTTAATTTGGTAGGATTGTAACACCACAAGAGAAATCAATCCTTTAAAATGTAAAACTAGTGAGCATTTAAGATGAGAATAGTGCTGTTTTTCTAAGGGTTAGATTCTCATTGTTGTACAGTGTTGGGAAAAAATTATTATTATTTTTTAAATAAAAAAGGAGAGCCTGACAATTTAGTAGCATTTAGTAATATAGCATGATGAGAACTTAGTAAAAGAAAGGAAATCTATTAACCTTGCTTTTACTATGAAGACCTTCAGCTGAAGTACCAGAGTTCTGTTCAATAGAAAACACTTGACCTTGGAATAAAAGTGCGTATTCCTGGAACCCTCATTTTTAATTAAAAAAAAAACAAAAACAAAACAACAACAACAACAAAAATAACAGTTGCATTGAAAAGATGAGCAAAAATGCTTACTCCCCTACCTGAAAGAAAAATTGGATGTCATTTACATTTTTGCTTACATACCATCTGCACCCCCAGGCACCTTTCCCTTTTAGCAAGAGAGGTGTAGAAGTCCAGGTACGCTGCAAATGTTTGCAATACTGGCAAAACAAATAGGTACAGAACCAGTGATAAGTTTTTTGAATGTCTTTTGTAAGTGGATGTGCCAGTGCTGTGTTTGCTTAAACACCTGGTCTGGTGACTTGTTGTGGTTCACAAACTGAATCGTTCTCTGTATTAATGTAGGGCTGGGAAATCTCAATCACATACCAGCAAGGCTGGTGCTGTGCAACTGTGATGTTCCCTGCCCTCAGAGCCTACAAGACAAGGCTACAGATGAGCAGAAGCTGGCAGAAAAGCTCAAGAAAACAGCGGCGCAGTCTTGTTCTGCATCGCAAGCAGTGCCGTAGCAGAGGAGCAGCCTGTGACTGCTGTGGGTGTTGTGGGTAGGGGGGGTGCTAGCACGGGGGGGGAAAGGGCAACAACGGGCAGCACGGCTGAGCTCGAGGGCTGTGCTGAAGCACAAATGCGGCTGTCTGGGACTGCAAGAAGCGAGCACTGGAGAGGGATGTTGTCGCGGGACCAGAGGCAGGTGCTGGAAGGTGGTCAGCGGGGCATGGCAAGCCCTACAGAGAGCTGGGAGATGAGTCTTGGCAGGGAGCCTGTGGAGCAAGATAGCCTTTGTCAAGAGAAAAGGAGGCTGCGGTGATCGAGGCACAGCTTG
Source organism: Anseranas semipalmata (assembly GCA_013399115.1). Lineage (NCBI taxonomy): Eukaryota > Metazoa > Chordata > Aves > Anseriformes > Anseranatidae > Anseranas > Anseranas semipalmata. Next base: position 57,900 of record VXAA01002274.1, on the reverse strand, counting down.
GGTGAGGGTTTTTCCTATGTGACTGGATGAGAAAGGATGCCTCTACAGCAAAACTGCAGAAGGAACTTGCCAGAAAGGTGTATCTGACCGTGAGACTCCCAAAATGGTCAAATACGCTGTCCCAGTTAGGGAGGGACAGGCCTTCCTGCGGCTGATGCCCACCCTGTCTGAGAAAGGCAGGGAAGTCGAGGGGAACCATGTTAACTCTAAAAGATGTAATAGTGAATTACAGACAGAAATGAAGCTATGAAATTAATTACTTCTGTGCTTCTCACCCGCCTTGCTCTTGGTAACATTAACAAGAGTTCCTTAATAACACGTACTGCTGTGTGTGGCTGGGTGGCTGGAAGTACTTGTTTTCTCAAAAGGCAAGTCAGGAGTTGTAGGCCCTCATGGACAGCAGTAGATTATACACATTATGATAGTCCTTTTGCTAAAATTCTTGTTGTATCTATACTGACTTAAAAGTCACTTTTCATATCCCGAAGCACTCCTGTGAAAACATTACAGAATTGCAAGATCCAGCTGGGAAGAGTCTGAAACAATTCAGTGCAAATTCACTTTAAAAAATTACGTATTACTCTTTTGATTAATAACAGGCTTGTAGCCTTGGGTTAATCTTGCAGAAGGACCCTCCAGCCCCAAGCTATAGAAGTATTAGCTATCACAGTCATCACCAGCATCTTCTATTAAGACTGACCAACTCTTCACATGTCAACTAAGCATTCAGCTTTAGGCCTGTCTGTCATTTGTCCCCAAACTGGGGATGCTGAGCAGCGTTAAATTAAAAACTGCTATCCTTCCTCTGGCTCTGTGTATGTCCTTAAAAGTGGTTGCATAGAGTGAGTTAGAGAGCAGATAATGGCTGTAATAGCAAAGCGCTGCTTTTTCAAGATTTTTTCACAGATAGAAAAAAGGTAGGGAAATACCATTTGAAATGAGCTTGTAAAATCTATTGAAAAATCAAGAGGCAGTAATTAAAACCTTTGTAATAAAAGGAGGTTCCTAGACTTCTGTAACAATGTACAGGCCTTTTCTTAATTTACTGCTACTTCTTCTTGTGCTAATTACCCAGCTTTGTGACAGTCGTATGTCTGGTTCTCATGCGCTGTGTTTTACAATTGCATGTTTACTCAGCTCTTATCACAAAACTGGATGCTTTTGCTTTGTTTTTCCCCCTTAAATAATTTATATGTAAGGTTCAGCAAATGGAGCCTTGCTACTTGTGTGAAGCTGCCATTTAACCATGAAGTGAAATGCTTTTATCGAGTTTGCCCTGCAGATACGGTCCGCTGTGGCAATGCTGTCCATATTTGGTGGCTGTGCAAGGAGAGCCAGGTGGTGCTGCAAAGCGTAGCACAGTGAAGCGTGGACAGATCTAGGTTTGACATTTGTCATCCTGTACTGCTAAAGGGAAGAGAAAAATCTGCTTTTCCATATGCTTATGCTTTAATTTTTGCCTGCAGTTTTGTCCAGATGGCCTTGTGAACATTGTTTACTTTAAGATGCTGTCCCAGATGTTTTTGAATGCCTATGGATAAATGCAACAACTGTGGTATACTAATATACAAATTATTTACACAATTTTGGCTTTTTTTTTTTCTTTTTAACTGTCTCTTCTCCCCAGCACTTCTCTTTATGGCACACTGTTCTGAGGGGAAGAAGTCTCCAACTGTATTATTAAATTTCTGAGAGTGAGCAGAGCCTTCAAGTTGCAGATACTTGGAGCTCCCTTTCTGCTGCTAAGATTCTTTTGTAGTTCTTTGTGGATGGAAGAGTGGCAGATGCTGTAGTGTATCCCGTATAAGTATGTCAATTAAAAAGTGTTACTGCACATAGCGTGTAAAACAGTGACTGTTTTAGGGTGTGAGCAGCTCCCAAACTATTTGTCATCTATTGCATTCAAGAGCACTTTGCTTTTTCAAAGAGAATTTAGTGTCTTTCTTTGCCCTTGTACTGTCTTCATTTTCCACACTAGTGGAATGGAGAATATTTTAAAGCTGTGTAAGCACTATTACCAAGAACATTTAAAAATATTTTTAAACAGCAAAGCACCTCTCACTGCATTTTCACAAACTCAGATGCAATTTGGAAAAATAATTATGCCTTGATGGCACTATAGGGTGCAGACAAACTGCGTCAGAGGCTTGTTGCAGATAAAATAGATATTTTAATGACTCCTTTTTTATTTAATTATATTTTTGCATCTTCTGTGCAAGAAACTGTGCAGGAACATACATAAAGAACCTTTTGGCATGAGCATTTCATTAACGTAAATAGGCTGGTTAGTTATTTCTCAAGAACACTTTAATGAGACTTCAATGTGAAACTCATTAGAACAAATATATGAATTCATATGTCAAGACATAGATTGCAGCATCACAGTTCTTGGCATCTATTAAGTCCATAACTCGTTTACATTGACGTGCATTGTTAATCAATATTTAAGACAGTGCAGATGTCAGTAATGTTCATATTTAGTCCTGCAACCATGACAATATGAAAGTTGCTAGTAGAATTCCAAGCTAAATATTGTTATCTCTAGTCTTTCCATTACCTCTAGGCTACAAGTTAATGACTGTCTAACTTTGCTGCCCCCATCTATTTAAATAATAAGGGAAATAGGAAAACACATGGATGTTATACTGGTAGCATATTCCATTGCAGTTTTATCAATTTTTTGTGGTTTAAAATTAAAACAACATCATCGTATGCATTTGGGTTGTATTAGCAACTCCTCAGGCTGTGACAAAGGGAGGTGGGTGGAGGAGCAAATGTAGCGTTTGGGAAAACTGATACCAACTCAGATTCAGTTGCCTTGGCCAAGCTGTACAAGACAGTTTAAACAAAGCACAATAATTGGTAAAGATTTGGAGTATTCAGGTGGTAGCTTCTGGTAAATGTACCAAAAAGCAGCCTTTGTGTGTTTTTTCTAGTGTCTGTAATGACACTATATGTATATATAAACATATATATATAAACTTCCTATTGCTAATAAACTAACAGAACCTATTTTACTTAGGTAGTTGAAGAAGTTAAAGTCTTATGGGACAATCTAATTATTGTGGAAGGTGTTCACTGGCTATGTGCAGTCAGGGGGAAATATTTTTTCAGGTATTTAACTTTCTGTTCTCTTGCGTTTTAAAGACTGTGCAAAGCAGCTTAGAGTACCATCAAGTACCACCATATCCTTCAGTATATGCCAAAAATTATAAATGTAATCCATGGAAGGACTGAACGGTTTAAACTCTACAATTATCTAGTAGTGTTAATCTATAGTTCAATTACAGGTTCATCAAAAATCATACGACTCCGTGAAGAAAACAGTGGAACAAGTGAAATACTGAAAGGAAAAAGTTCTGGTAATGGTGCATCAGTTCCAGTTAAAGGAATAAATAATTTAGGAAATACATGCTTTTTTAATGCTGTCATGCAGGTAAGATGGAAAGCTCATACAGTTTTCACTCTATAGATTTCAGAAATACTTAATCTGTATAAACTGTGGGCTTCATAAAAGGTATTGAATGTTACCAGTTTTCATTCTGCTGTCTGGAGGTCCTTTTCAAATCCTTTTCACTTCTTGCTATCCAAGCAATATTTCCTTTTATAACAAAAAAGAGTTCCTGGATTAGTAGCATTTTTCAAAGTATTGAGACAAATGAAAATGTCAAGTGTGTTACCCACTGCATATGTGTGTGGGTTGTACTTTAGCATATGGTTTTATTTGTAGTTCAGCATTAGGCAGTCATGAGTAATGCATGGTATTTACCGTACTGGTGGGTGTGAAAAGTGGTACTTTATGCATAATTTAAATTATCAAGCCCCAGTGTTGTCTGCACAGTGAGTTGTGATGATTTTAAGCCTCTATAGAGGATGCAGTTATAAAAGTACTTTTATTGATTATAGGTTTTTTTCCTGACCGGAGTAAAAGTAGTGAACTATACCAATACACTTTCATTGATTTGAGCATATAACTAGTCCAATATCCTAAAAATACCAGCAGCCCTACTGGGTTTTGTATTGGAACATCCTAATGGCTGCTGGTTGAGCGGAGACACCTGTATATCTGCAGACAGGAGTGAGCAAATGAGACAAAACTGCTACAAAGGTGTTCTGAGCTGGTACAATTTACTTAGAGCTTATGATGGTGATTACAAAATTTAGCCAACAAATAGTACATTTGTAAGGAATAGCATTACTACAGATTGTTCTCTATCCATACTTAGGGCATTGTAGAAACCTAAGTGGTCTGCAGCAAAAGTTAACTAAAAGTAAAGAAAAAAAAACTGAGATGTGCTGAGTTGGTTTCTCTCTTAAATTCAGAGAAGTGCTTTTCAGCGTTCCAAAGCCCCCGTGCTTCCTGGCGCACTATGAGGGAGGCTGCGGAATTTAAAAGAAACAAATGCTTTCTTATATTAGTGTCCTCACCATCCAAAATGCATAAATAAATGAACTTTGTTGTACAACAAAAATAGCAAAGTTATTACTAGGAAACTATTTTGGAATTACAGAAACAGAAGTACATACAATTTTCAAAATAGTCTAAGATTAATGATAGCTTTTATAAGGGTGATAACTTGCTTTTCCTAGTGGTCTGATTTAAACCTCAGTTGTACATTATTGAACATATCTGTTTTTGTCTCTGAATTTAGAATTTATAACTAAAGAAAACTATATAGTTGAAAGATCAATGTGTGTTTCTTGAGTTTATTTTTTTTCTTTAAGAACTTGGCACAGACTCACGTACTAAATGAACTGATGTATGAGATGAAGGAAAAAGGAACAAAGTTAAAAATCTGTCATACTGCAGACTCCCAATTGGTAAGTATGCAGCGAGAAATACAAATTTGGGCAAATGTGGGAAGAAACTGGAGAATGGGAAATCTCTCTTAAAAACACACTCATTTCTCATTTCTTTTTGCCTCTTAATAGTTTAGCCAGTTTATGATATCTGTGAACTCACTCCTATTACAAAGCTAATTTTTCAGCCCTGAAGGAGGGGAAATAATCACCTCCTTTCACATTTTCTAATATTGAAGTAGCAGATAATGCCTGACCTTAAGAAAGAATGGCTTGTTTCCCATTTTGTTTTTTCATTATGCATATATAATACAGGAAATAGTATTTTTGGCTCTATAAAGTGTTTATGAAATGTTTTATTCCAGTCTGTTCCAGCTCTTTGTTGATGAGGCTTGTAAAATTTACTGCATACTTCACAGCCAGAGGATTAAACCAAGAGCAACAAAATTCTATTGAAGACTAAGTTTCTTGTCCTTAAGTTCATTTGAGGCATATGGGGAAGAAACTAGTTGTTATTATCAAAAGAATATGCTGCTGTTCCCAGTCATTTCTTAGAGATTTGGGTTTTCATAATATGTTGTTACCAAGTGGGGTAAAGATAATACCCCTTTCCCTCTGCTACCTAATAAGGCAGTTTACAGGGTTTACTTTTTTTCTTTTTTTTTTTTTCATCTTTTTCTACTGTTTGCTGGGAGCTTTCTGGTGGTGGTAAGGATTGAGAGGTGGGAGTCTCTTTCAGATACCTCTGAAATTATAAAGAATTCTGTATGTTGTTGGTGGTGATGTTCATAGCTTCTCCAGGCAAGAACAGTGTGAAATTCACTGCATTGTTATCTGTATTACCTCTAATGGCAGTTCTGAACAGCAGCATGTTTCACTAAGTTATTCCTGAGCCACAACTGAGGTCTGGAGCTTGTTTGTGCCTGGAGGCTTAGAAAGGCAGTGGTATGTTGGTTTATGCTCGATGTGAACCTTGCACAGCCGTAAGGTTGAAAGATTTATTTTCTATTTAATGACAATGCTTACAAAGTAAGTAAGATCTCTGGAGCGAAGAATGCATTTTCTGGTCTCTGTATGTCAACAGAGGATTAGGGGACTACGGTAGCGTAACTGATAGTAATGGAGAAACGCCTAGCTTCATGCTTGGTAAAGGGTATTTTTCAAGTTTTAATAGTGTATGTAATGTGAATACTTTTGTTCGGTTCTGTTTTTTGGAAGAGGCAGTTTCCCTAGTTGTTTATCTGGAAGTTGTAATCCGCTTCTGTGAGAATCAGACGAGCTAGTAAGTAAGCACTGTGCTCAGATATGGGCGCACGTGAGGGAGGGCTGGCGACCCGCAGCTTTTGGAGCACAAGCAGCACTGGGGCAGCTCAGGAGCATCTCCTGCTCTAAGACCATGTCAGACATCCTCTGCCTGGTCCCTCCAGCCCTGGGGCCCGCTGGGCGGTGTGAGTCTCAAACCAGAAGGGGCTGGGCTCCAGTTCCGCCTGCTCCCACCGGTCCCCCACCGAAATGGCGGGCCTGTGGTGGTCTGCTGCCAGCCTCTGCTTGCGAGCTGCTGCCTGTGCCTTCCCGGTGCTTGGTTCCTGGAGGAACAGCGTGTGTTTCTATGGCTGTCGGATGTGTGAGAATTCCAGTATGCAGCTCTCAGCTCAATGCACACACTCTCACATAAAACAGATAATCCAAGAGGTATATGATGCAAACTTCCACTTGGCATTTACATTCTGTAAAACAGAATAAGTAGGCTTTCATCACATCTGTTACTAATTAGCTTCAAAGGAAAAACAGGTGAACTTTCCCTTATGGCTAGCTTTGATGTCCCATAGCCTGGCGAAATAAAAGAAGTCACAGTTTAAAAACTCATCCGTATTTCTTACCTCAGCATTACTGTATTTCATTCCAATAATCATTGACATGCCCGTTTCCCAAATTATCGGTTAACAACCAATTTGTTCATTGAGAATTGCTTGGTATTATAACTATTACTGCTTAATTAATAAGCTTGCTCTTTCACTGTTTCAATCAAATAGGTGACATGCAGCTTTTTTAAAAAAAGTAAAACACACTAAGACTAAAATTCACATTGTTCTTTTTCATAAGTATATTAACCTGAAACAATACTTATCTGTCACTCATTTTGAAATCTGATGCACAATTTATCTTTGCTTTGAAGGATCCTTTGGTGGTAAACCTCTCCAGCCCAGGACCCTTGACTTCAGCGATGTTCTTGTTCCTTCACAGCATGAGGGAGGCTGGAAGAGGTCCTCTTTCTCCCAAAGTACTGTTCAGCCAGCTTTGTCAAAAGTATGTATTGTCAGTATCTTTTTTTTTTTATTTTTTTTAACAGTGATATAATTCTAAATATGCCAAGTCTGTTGTGCTTTCTAGTGTGCTTTTTGAATTTTACTGGGCAGTCCAGAAAATGTCTTCATGTTTTAAAATTGCAGGGTTCCCTGTTGCACTCCAGGGTTGTACCTACTTTTCATGAAATGTATGTCCTAGCCCATAACTGCTAACATGCAGTGAGCTTTCACTTGGGTTTACAAGGGCAGAAGATGACATGACAAAACCATAACAAATACCATTACCTTTTGGGTTTTGTTGACGGTTGTATATTAGCTTAAAGCTGTACTAATACTGCAAGATGTATGTAGGCGTTTTGAAAAAAAAGAGTAAGCTTTTAAATGGGAAACCTCTGCTATAATGTCTGTCCTTGGCATCAATTCAGAATTAAAAAGGGTCTAACAAGTAAGGACTTGAAGCAGTACTGAAATGGCATATGGCTCCAGATTGCAAAGAGCTTGCAAGCCCTAAAGAAGCCCCTGTTTCTTGGTGTGGAAAATGTTTACAGTGGTGCTTTGTAGGTGTCTTCAATTACAATGCAAACAATCTTGCTTTTTAAAACACCTGTAGAAAACCTGTTTAAAAGTAGATACAAATATATGAATACTGACTTTACAAGTAAAAGAAGCTGTAGGAACAGAGTAAATGGAGGATGTTATAGCTGAGTCTCACATTTTAAAAAAAAAAAAAGGAAGTTAATGAAGCATGTTAATTTATTTGCTACAATATTATGAAATGGAATTTTAAGTGTTCTGCAGCAAGAGAGTTAGAAGAGTTCCAACTTACTACTGCAGAGTTCCAGGGTAGCCTTGCTGTGCAAGCATGGGTTTAAAATATGGTATAAAGAAACAGAAGCTTTAGACTACAGCGGAGATCATTTAATTCTGATATAGAAACCAGTTACTGCATTTTTATTCTCAAAATTCAACTTTAGAAACTTAATATTGTGTTTTTTCTATTGTACTTGACTTGCTTTTGATTCTCTTGAGCTTTAAAAGGAAATGTGTATAAAAAGTCCTTATAGTGACTTTGATTCAAATAGTAGTGTTCTCTGCTTAGCATCATCCACTTGAAAGAAAAATATACAGGAAAGTTAAAATACGTTGTTTCCTCACTCCCCTTCCTGTTTCTGGGAGGAGTCAAAAAAGTGATTATAAGAACAAAATTTTGGTAGAGAGATGGAAGGGAAATGATTAAATAGGAATAGGAGCTTTTTCTTTGTAAGTATTAAGAGTAGAAGGAAAAGGATGGTATTAAATGTGTTTTGAAGCCCACATTAGCAAACTCATTGCAAAATAATCACAATGCAGTGCACTTCATATTGCATTGCACTTTTGAAATGACAGCTGTATTGTATTTGCCCTGCGTGTGTTTGTATTTGTGTGGTCATCAGGTGATGTGACAGTATTAAATCTCAGATGTCCAGTTTTTCTTTTTTTATTGCTGTATTTTGATCTTTAAGATAGTCATATACTTTAACTACCTGCAAAAAGTTCAACATTTTTCATGTGGGCAGCAAACTTCTGCTGTTTAGATATGTATCTGTCAGCTTTTGCCATCTCTTGCTTTCATCCATACTTCTTACTTTTGTTAGCCTTGCAGAACATATGAAACTGATACGAATCTTTCTGGCTCACATATCAATAATGAAAGTGTCAGACACAACCTGTTAGCATGAGGTTGAGCGTTCAGGGACAGTAGGTGGCTGCACAGTTACGACAGAAGGTTTTGATCTTTTGATTCTTTTGTTATTGATGGTGATGTGGGCAAGAAAGAAGAAAGAATTTCAGCAAATTCAGCAGTCTGCAGTGGTAGCAGTAGGAGAAGGGGGAGTCTTTGCAAAGTGAATACATTTACTATATATAAACTAAAACAAAACAAATTAAGTGTTCTGTCATGCTATTTTTACAAAGCCTTTTTTCATTTTTTTTAAAGTTTGGCTTTCTACTCCTTAGCAAAGCTGAAATAGAAGAGAGGGCATAGCAAGATTGTGGGAAGCAGCTAGGAAGAAGTCTGTGTTGCTGCAGCATTCTCCTCAAGCTGTTTTTTGAATCCTACCAAGACATTGTGTTTACAAAGCAATCTTAAAGACATGCATTAGCACAAATTCTTTCTACTTAACAAGCAACTGTGTGAGCAGCAGAACTAAAACTACCCTGTTTTAGTGTCGTCCTCCTGTGTGGGTTCTCTGCTGTTTGGAAAGGCTCAACTTTTCCATGGGGGCAGGAAAAGGTACACATTGTTTATGGTCTCTCTTATATTTCTAACCAGTCACATATTTTCATAAACTTTAAAGAAATGTTGCTAGTTTTCATCATTTTTGCTTGAATTTGGCCAGTAACCTCAAAAGTTACGAGGATCGGGTGAGGGGAAGGTGCACGTGCATGTTCTCACATGGATCCCCAGTGATCCAAGTTGAAGAAGAACTGTGTGTGAACGGATTGCCTTTCACCTATCTGCTTACTGTTCCTTGTGGCAGAAGTTCCCCAGCTTCTTCCTTGGAAGTTCTCATTAGAAATATTACCTTTGCTGTTACTTAAACATAACCAGTTTGTACTACAAAACTAAGGGGACAGGGAATGTTGCCTTTTGGTCTAGAATTTAGTTTGGACTCTGAATTTTCTCCTCCTTCTGAGGGGTGGGGGAGAATTCAAGGTGTTGTAGCTATTGCAACAGTAGCTATGGATGTGGTAGTTGAAAGACATGAGCTAGGCAGTAAATCCTGTTAGACACGTATACACATTTTTTTTCTTTACTGTGCTTACAGATCTACTGAAAATGTTGCTAAAATTAGGTTAAGAGGACAAAAAGAAAATTCATTTTGGGTCTCGAAGATGCTGCCTGGTTCTAAAGGCAAAAGTTAGGTGGGGAGGGTTAATTGCACTTCAAAACACGTTGAGTCTCTTGTGATATACAAAAGCTCATTACTGAACAGTTATTCCATGCAGGTTAACTTGCCTGCTGTACATTGGAGTAGAGATGCCTGTTTTTTCTGATTGCAGGTTCGCTGACATTATTTTGATGCTACGCTAGCTGATGCTGAAATGCCTGTACAGAGTGCTAAAGTACTTGAAGCTTTTATTGAAACTGCTATACAGATGTGTTCTGAATTATTATTTTCTAGTAGTAGGTGAAATAATTTGAAGAGTTCAGTAACAGAAGTGATGCTTTTACCTGAGTGTACCTTCTCTCTGAAAAATACCATAATTCATACTTCTGCAGATCTAGACAAAACGATCACGTGTCTCGCTTCAACTGATAATGAAGGATGCTCTGTTTCATTGAATTGACATGAGATTTTCTTTATTTTGTCCATTCTGTTTCCAGCAACTTTCCATTTTCAGTTAGAACGACCTGACTCTCTACATCCCTAAAACAGGAGGGGTGTATGTTAGATTTTGAATATTAGAACTGTAAAAGCTTCTAGGGAGGTAAAATTTCAAACAACATCTTTCCGACAGAGATGAGAGGATGAAAGGGAAAAGGGAAGACAAGTCAGCTAACCCCAGGGACGAAGGGCACAGGGAAGGACTTCTTACACTAGTGTTTTACTTTTATATGTTGTACATAGAAGTTTGCTGAGTCCAGTTGCAGCTTGGTTTTTGTTTTTTAATTTCTTCCTTCGTCATCGCAGATCTCAAGATCTCACTGTCTGAGTCCCACTACACAGTGTATGACCGTACCTTTCTTCAGTAAAGAATTTATGAAGCAGATCAGATAGATAGCATAGAACGTACTTGTCTGTGATATCAAGAGTCAGAGTCAGTGACCCAGTCTTCCCAGCCCCATATTTGCCTTTACCATGACATTTGTTTCCGTAGTTGCTGGTAGTGGGCAAAACAGGGGCACATACAGAGTGGTCATGAAGAATTTAGACTTTTTCCGTAATACTCAGTATAGTCACTTCCAAATCCTATTAGGCTTCTTCCACATGTGGATAATTGAAATGATGAAGCTGTCAGCAAGTAATGGTATACTGTATTTCTTCATATACTTACATCTATCTATTGTTAGGTCTGTTATAGCATGCTATCTAGTCAAAAAGTAACATCATGATTTCCTAATAACATTTTTCTTGTTTGTAGCAGAAGGCTGATCCTTTAAAAGTGGTTGCTTTTCCCTGATGACACAATTGGGGTATTTATATATATACATCTACATTTTATCTATCTAGCTATCTAAATCTATCTGGGCAAGCACTGCTGCACCTGGAACCTCAGAGAGGAAAAGTGCATTTCAAGCTTTTCATATGTTTATATCTCTATATACCTATATCTATATATCTCTATCAAATAAATTGGTTTACTGATTTTGTTTTGTTTTGTTTTGTTTTTTAATCTGGTAGCTGAATGGTTTCATATTTTCATGTTGGATCAGTTGACACAAAATATAGTAAAAGTAGCTGTATAATTTAACTCCTGACATTTCCCCTTATTGGCAGTTCAATGCTGGAATAACTTTTGAATTTGATGTCTGGAGTTGCTTTTTTTTGATGTCCTTGTAGAACTCCTGGACTTTACCTGCTTCAGATGTTGCAGTATGAGTTTGAATGCCAATGTTTGAACTGGACACCCTTGCTCAAATTGTTTGCAGAGTGCTCAGTGAAAGAAGACCGAAGAAGGCAGGGAAGGAAGGAAGAGCAAAAAAGAAGCAGGTGAAGGCACTTAGGAATGTGGCTAGGTGTGGACAGGGAGCTTGTAAAGAAAGGGAGCAGGTGCTTTCTTCTTCAGTTGACAGCTCTGTAATGACATGGAGTGGATTCCCACAACCTGTAAGTGGAAACCCTCTGGAAGTGCATGCATGTTTTCTGCTCAAAAGCAGTAAGAGAAGTGGGGCACAGTCTTTTCAACTGCAAGCTGCATCTTTAAGAGTCTAGGGAGATCACGGAGTGAAGTTCATCATCTTGTGTATGAAAGGGTATTTGAGGTGCATTTTTTTTTTATAAAATATCAAAAGAAAAAAATTGATACTGAGTGTTAATTTTATCAAGTGGTGGGGTAGCCAGGTTGAGGAAGAGAAGAAGAAGAAAAGAAATGGATGAGTCTTTCTATAGCAACTGTTTAGCGTCTGGTACTAATTCATCCACTGTTAATTTTGTTAGTGTTGCAGCTGTCAGATGTTTTGCTAGGACAGATTGTGAGCATAGCTACAGGGCCCTTCTGTTTGTTTTCCACTATTCTGAATATTAGGACTGTAGACTTCTGACTTATCAAGAGACTTAGTGACTAATGCAACATTTATGTATTAAGAGGACATAAATTTATTTCCCTATTTGTTATGATTGAGTACTTTTATTGGTAGATGAAAGCTTAGATTTGTCTAGCAAGTAAATCTTGCGAATATAAATGATTGGTCCAAAAAGTAGTTACAGAATGTTAAAAAAGCTGTTTCAAACCTCGACCAAATAATTATTTATAGTGGTACTATATTGCTGTTTATCATGCAGGATAAAAAATACTTCTTTAACAAGATTTTATTGGTAGTCACAAAATACATATAGGTCTTTATTTATTTTTTATTTATTTATTTTTCCTAAGGAGTATTAATCATTCCTTCTCATGCATAGAAAGTACACGTCAAGATAGAGGTTCATGTGGGACTGACAGAATTGAGATTGTGGGCAGTTAGGACTATTGATTAGTTTTGGAGAGAAACCTAAAAACACTTCGAGCATTCCACATTTATCATGTCTGAGCAGAAATGCTCAAGGGAAACAGGTAATGTTTCACAAGATTTAAGAAGGGAAGGAAAGAGGATTTTTCTCATTAACTAGGAGTCTTTTTGATACTTTTCTTTTAAAATAATACTGCTGTAGAGAAAAATCTCTTTTAAAAGAAGATTTCCAACTTCCTTATTTTTCCTGTTTGACTTCTGCCATTTCAAGGTAATAGCAGCCGAACACCAGGTTGATGCTTTCTTCACCAGTTGCCAGGAATTACTTTGGTCCCCCTTTGTGCCTATGTGTGCGGTGCTGACAGTGCTGCGTTAGGTTGTGGTGCTCTCTGACAGAGGAGACTGAATCATCTCCTGTGGCAGAATAGCAGAGATTGTACACATTTATTTCAGTTCATTTTGTCAGTTTCCACAGTTTCCGAACAAGTTTATAAAACTGAACGGATGAGGTTTACAAATGCAGCATAGATTAATTGCATAAATAAGTCACGTGCAGTGGCAGGAATCACCTGCTCTTGTTCCTGAGTTTGTGTTCACTTCTTCTAATCAAGAGGAAGAGCTGTACATCATTTTGGACAACAGAAGTATTTGCAATGTGTGTGGTCTTGGTGAAGTAGGTAAGCACTGTTTGAAGGTATACTAGAGAAGTAAAACAATAATTTTGTGGGGTCCAGCAGCGGTGTGTATCCACAGCTGGAATGTCCATGTTAACCAGAACAGAGCACTACAAGATAAGGCCCTTTCAGAGCTTTAGGGAGAGGTGACAAAGATAACAACACTTCATGTGAAGAGGGACTTGAGTATTAGGAGTTTAGACAGCAGAGGAAAGGAAAAGGAGACATGATAAATCATAGAAGATAAATTAGCTATGCTTATTTAACTGCCCTCGTAAGAGTTCAAGGAGCTGTCTGTGAAACTGAAAGGCAACAGATTTAGAGCCAGGGGAAAAAAAAAATTAACATTCTATATAACTAACCTGTAGAATTTGCAATCACAGGGCACTGTTGAAAATATTGTCAGGACTTAAGGGTAGAAAGAAGAATTAGATGTCCATCTAGTCCAAAGAGAAAACTTTTTTAAAGGGATACTGGACCTCCTGCAGAAACACCTTTACTTGGCTAGCAGCTGGTAGTCAAGAAGAAATTTCCACAGAAGAAGAAAAGGTATTTCCATTACTCAGTAAAAAGAGACATATTTTCCCTCTGATGGTCAAGTGGGAAATGGATCTTTCCGACATGTCAGCTATTGCGTCTGTTCAAAGCCACTTGTAACAAGTGCTTTTTGCTGGTGTTTAAGAGTTCTGGTGCGTCGCAAGAAAGTAATGATGTCTCTTTTCCTTTTGGTGAAGGCGAGGCAGAAAAAGATGAAAGAAATCATCCAGCATGTCAAAAGGAGAGCTAAGTTCTGTCTGTTCATGCCATCAGCATAGAATAGGCATGCCTCTTGTTATTTATTAGAGTTGCATGTGGCAAGCCCATCCTTTTTTATTCCTGCCCAGCACCTCATCGTAGCAGAACGTTTGTGACTCTGTGTCACAAACTCTGTGTGTCTGTCTGAGATAAGAATTCCTGCTTCGTTCCTGTCTGGTGGGGGCATTAATCACGCTGTGAGGTTTTGCTCTTTTCTGACACAGGCAGTGCTGTGTATGACTGAGAGCAATCATTTTAGGAAAAGCAAGCAAAACTCCTTTTTCAGTAAGCTATTCTACACTGGCAGTGAATAGATATTTTACAACATCACTGAGAAAGGTAAGCCCTGTGAATTGTTGTAACTTCTACAAAATGACCCTTCACGTGTTTACTGGTTGCTGATCGGTCTTGAGGAGAGATTAACATCATCTGCAGAGAGGCGAAATCTCTCGTCTCAGCCTAACATTAGGTAAACATTTTACTTTGCTTCTCTGGAGTTTACTGCAGTATTAAAGGAGTTCCTCTGCATTTTGCACTACTGGAAAAAATCCAATAGTATGTTCCGTTTTCTGTTTCCGAGCACTTACCATTGTTTCTAAAGTTTTCCAAGGTGTTAGGATATCTTCTGCTCAAAGATGGTAATTATTGGAAGGATGATATTCGAGAGGATTTTTATTAAAGACAGTCAAGTATGTCAGTTGTGTGCAAAACAATTGAATGACTGCAATTGTATCCAAATTGACTGCAATTGTGTCCAAATTTTGCTTTTAAAGCATAACTTAATTTCACTTAAACAAATATAAGATAGGAATTAAAAGTTTTAATAATTAGAGGACTTTTTTTTTTCTTTAGCAATGTGTATTACTGCGTAGTTTTTGTTATGAAAAACATAGGAAGTAGATCACAGTGAAAAATATTTCTGTAACTGATAGTCAAGCAATTATAACTTGTCTCCAGATGAGTAGCGAGAAAATAGATGAGTAGCATGTCTGTAGATGTCACAGTTGCCCTTCACCACTTATGGCCATTAGCGGGAGTCCAACCTGTTCTGTCATTACACTGCTGACACTGTACAACAGGTTGTATTGCATTGGCACTGGCTTCCATATGTCAGCACATCTGTGAGCGGTCAACTCAACCAACCATCTTAAAGTCCCCCACTTTTGCCAAGGATCTTGCTTGAAGCATATTTTCAAGGAGACAAGAGTGCACATCTTTTAGTTGTCAGATTTCTATGTATCAGCATGGATTAATTCCTTCCCCCCCCCAATACTGGTTTATAAATGTAGGAGTTTTCCACTAAATGCATTATGTGATATGAAATTCCCTCCCTTACTCCTCTTGTTGTTTTGTTTTTCTTTTGTGGCTTTCCCCTGAAAACAAATTTACTAATCTGAAATGTTTTTCCGCAAAACGTCAGATATTTAGAATTACATACATTATGTAGCATGCTACAGACATGAATGACCAATTAGCTATGTATTAAAGTGTTAACAATGATATCATTTGCCAGTCAGAGTAAATGACTCATACCTTACATAGCATCTTCACAAATCACTTTCCCTGCCACTTCAGTTTTAAAGTGGTAACTGTTACATTCCCATCATCCTATCCCCATTAAAATCCAAGCATGTAGATTTATGTGAGGCTGGATGAGGATTTAGTACAAGCACAGAGAAGTGTAAATAATCTTGCCCTTGTAGATGCACTATGTGCTAATAAATTGAAAGATTAAGCTAAACTAGTGCTGCACCATTGAAAACTGCTGTAGCTGGGTTCATTTTTTTCCCTTTCATTTAAGCTAATAAAACTATGTGGAATATACAGACGGACTATTTTCCCTTGAAATATCATTTAGGAAATTAATTGTCATCTGAAATGAGTATTGTATGGTGTTTGTCCATGGGAGGTTATACTGCAAACCATGAACAGTAATAAAAGGTATGTGTGGGGCTTTTTTCTGATTTGCATGGAAAGGCTAGTTCTGTGAGGTGTGCCTACAGTGTGTGGGGGGGAACCTTCTGTAAGCGTGATGGAGTTTTTGCATCCTTCTTTATCAAGTAATTATTCATTTTTCTTCCTTTTTACTATATTGGCTTTTGTAGTCCTGTGGCCAAAAAAAATTAAAAAACAAACAAACAAACTCCTATTAGTACCTATTAGTATAAGGATCAAGTTTGTATAAATGCAAGAATTTTGTTCTGTCAATATATCCTGGAGCTATTAATGTGTGTATAGTGGAGGAGATATGCTGAATATGCCTGTTAACTCTCACTGTATCAGGAAAACAAGACATTTCTCATAAATAAAAGTAATGATTATACTATGGATATCTAGGTTTATTAGAATTGAACTGATCTCTGCATTAATAAATTGAGTGTTGGATCCATTATAGAGGTTCAGAGCTTTTCAGAATCCATTTGGCTTTTATAATCGAATTAATTGGAAATAAAACATTTGAATTTAACAGAAGCAAAAAAATGCATTTTAATAATATTAAAGCAAAACGTTTCATTTCTTTGGAGTATTTCAAGTTTGAATTTATTGATATTTTTGTAAAATGTAAAATTTGAAATTAAATTTTTAGGTTGACCTGCACATGCAGAAATATTTGGCTATAAAAATAATGCTAGAAAAATATCACCTGCTTTGCTGTTTCCAGTTTTTATAGTAAACCTCATAATAAAGCAGTGTCATTAAGTCATTTTTAACAATGGATATCATCAACGTTGTGTCAGAAAATAGATACAAAGTACAAATGTGAAGGTATGCTTTTTGTAACTGTGAACATGTTGTTTTGCATAGGCAAGTCCAGATTCATTCCACTTAATTTTAGGCACTGACCTTAGATACCTAGCCACCTTAGCTGCTTCTCCAGTTACATCCTAAACTGCTTCCAGAGAGTGATTCAGAACTTAGAGCCTTGTATCACTGTAGGGCATGTAGCCTCGGGCTGCTGTGCTCCTAGCTTGACATCTTGCCCAGCTTTAAGTTTCACTGTTGTAAGCACGTTGCATGTCTGATGCATTTTCTTACGGTAGCCTTTAATTTCGGCTATCCACGAGCACAAATTTCCAAAGCAAACCTGAGTAGCTGTAGTGCATGGGTAGGGAAGAATCCTCATCTGCAGGAATCCTAGAACAGCTAAAGAGCATGGCTGGGCAAGAAGGATTATTGCGTGTTGAGAAAATACTGATAGATATTTCCAGCTCAGTGCACTGGTTAGTCAGAGCATGCAATCTGGGGCTGAAAATGGAAACTGGCTCAAGATGCATTTAACAAAATTGAATAACCGAGTAAGTGGTTGGTTTTTCTGGCCACTCTGCCAGTTTGATAAAATTCCTGTTTGAGGTCTGCGCAGCCAGTTGTCTCCAGTTGTCTCTTGGAAGATTTTTAGCACATGGCTAAGCCCGCATGTTTTCTTCTTACTGTGCAGCAGGAGACACAGCTGCTATTTGGTGGCATTACTGGAAATAAAACAAACAAACCTTTCAAATCCCATTTTAGATGAATTGGTCCAAGATGTTAATTAAAGACATAAAGAGTAACTTGTCTGGAAACACAGACATGCTTTGGCCGGTAAGTTATAGTTAATGTACATAACAGTATGTTAATAGTGAATATTTACACAGTCTCATCTGGAGTTACAAGAAGCCGGAGATCCAAATTGCTATGAGAAGCCTTCTGGCTGTTGTTATCTTAGTAAGGATAACACTTTACGTGTCTGTACCCATACTCACAGGTGTATTTTATAATCTTTATGTGATCCGTGCCTGCAGAATATAATAGTTACAGTATATTTAAATGCTGTGAACAGTACAAAAGGAATCAGCAGTTTTTGAATAACAGTGATTTAGCTTACCGAATGCCTGTTTTACAAATAGGTGCAACATCAACCCGGTGCAGTTGACTAAAACTGTTGACAAAATCACTGGTGTAAATGCTAGTGTAGTCTGAAACAGATGCTTTTCCTCTCTTGGTTTACAAGAGCCATGTGGATGCTGCTGGTGGTCTTTTTTACAGGAATTGCCTTTCCTGTGGAGTCTTCAGTATCCATTTGTGCGGCATAGTGAAGTGTAACAGTAAATAACCAGCAAGTGCCAGTGTCCCTTCTGCATCCTTGGGCTGACTCGTGAGCTGGCTGGCCTCTTTCGGTGCTGGTGCCAGGCACCATAAAGGAGGACAAGCTGCTCAAAGGACAATGTAGACTGAGAGGACAAGGGCAATGCCAGATGTGTGTTTTCTAGGGCACATAGATCCTTTCCTTCAAGCCTTCTAGTTTCTAGAGATGAAAAGTGTGGAAGCGTGTTGACTTTTTTTTAAGAAGCTGTTGCAGTCTTTGATGATTTATACTTCTGTTTAACCTGAGTAGTAAGTATATATTATTCTAGAAGGTGGGCTTATCATCTGGGCATTTCAGACCGTCATTCAGTATCACACATCCAAAAGGTGGTGACGTTATTATTTATGCAAAAGCAGTATCTTTTTTATTTGCAACTCTAGTGCTTTTTAGCTTGTGGGGATCTCAAAAGCAAAACCAAAAAATCCTCACTTCGTTCAACTTCATTATAAAAAGGAGGGCTGTAACACAGTTATACAAGAAGTGCTTGTCACCCCACAAAAAAAATCACAGGGCAGCTGGAGAGTTGTAGCCTCGCAGCTTTCTCCTGCAGGCCCCTGCGCGTGCTCAGCCTGAGATGCTGCTTGCCGCCGTTTTGGGGATGGCCATGGGGAGCTGCTCTGCAGGAACTGATACTGGTGGGCTTGGGGCTGGCATATGTGCCATCAGTGCTTACAGGTGCAGCTTGGAAATGAGACTTTAAAGGATTTTTACTTTTTTATGAAGTTCTGGTGAAGTGGACCCCATTGTCCCCCATCTTCTAAACTTGCCTAGTGTGAGGAAGAGCTTTGTATCATGATTTTCTTTTTAATGCTGGCTATTCAGATTAATAAAATAATCTACTGGTGATAGGAAACACAGCTATATTAAATCATGGATTCTTTATCATCGTCCATGGTTTATACAGATAACTTACTTGGTGCACTCAGGAATTGCAAAGAAGCTAAAATTTGTGATGTGTTTGTATTTGGGATGCAGTGGGAGCAAAATACTTTACACACATGGTTGTTATGATGGATGGGTAAGGAGGGTTCGGAGGGTTCCTTTGAATTAGTATAGAAGACTTGTGAAATTTTAACCCGTTGTCTCAGACTTTTTTTTTCTCTCTCAAAACCAGTTGGGTATACAATTTCCTTAAGCAGTTTTGGGGAAAAAAAATCAGATGTGTGAGCTGATTTATTACCTGCTTTTGCAGACCTGATAGTTTTTGGAATCTGTATTCAAATTTATTGTGTCAGTCAAAAACTTTGAAGAGCTTGTCCCATCAGTTTCAAGCTCTTTCTGTTTTAGGTATGAAGCCATGTTTTGTTTGCTCTTAGTAATACTGTTATGTTTTAACATCAGTTTCAGTGCAGTTTGTCAGACTGTAGAACAGAAGTTTGAATGGAGGTGTGGTGTGATGTAGTATGATATGTGAATATGATTCATGATGTTAAAAGGTCTTTTTAAAACTTATGTGAAGCAAGTGTAAGAGTAACTCTTACCTGATGATATGAGTGAATAACTCTTCCTACCAAGAAAACCCACCCCAAACCCTGTCTTTTCTCATGAGAAATACTCCTAGAATGGAAATCCGCTCTTTGGAGCATTTATCTCCATTATCTATAATATTAATTGAATAAATTTAGCATAAATAAAAGATTAATAGAATACAATGGAAATTACATATATCAGGATATCATATTATTACAGTTTTCTCCTAAGTTTTCTTAATACCATTTAAAATTCAAATGCTATGTGATGCTAGTTATTTTAGTGTTTACCATCTTAGTCATTAAATGTTCACTCAGTTCAGTACAGATTAATAGACTAATTGACTGTCGAGCTGTTCTGAGGAGATGGTTATATATACTTTTGTTTAAGAAGTTAAGATATTCTCATTTGGATTCTGTCCCGCGGTTTTTGTTTGTTTGATGCACAGCCTTGTGACTTCCCTTCCGTTTCACAATAATCTTTTTCCAATTCAGATTATCATGCTGCTTCTGTTTTACAATATACAGACTGTTTCATGTACACCTGAGATTTCTTCTCAGTAGAGAGAAGGGTGAGATAGCTGGAGAGGTTAAGGACTTTGAAAATCTTCTTTCTCTCTCCTCTGTGACATTGGAACTGTTTGGTGATACAGAAGTACTGGTATTCTGTCAGCAAGATGCTGCTAGCGTGAGTGAAACTGTACTGGCAAAGCTGTATTTTAGTCAAGTCAGCACCAAGAGGGTCAAAATGCTACCCAGGTTAAAGTGCAGCCTTATTGGTGTAACTGCAACCACACCAGGAGCTTTCTAAAGCCCAGTAGGGATTGCACCTATTTGTACCCCGGTGTCCAGTAAGAGTCTAATGTAGGCATGATCTCCCAATGTAAATTTAAATTCCTTACTGTTTCTTTCGCAGGGCTCCTCGATTTAAGGGATTCCAGCAACAGGACAGCCAGGAGCTTTTACACTATTTGCTGGATGCAATGAGGATTGAAGAAACAAAGGTAACACCTTTGTGTGTGTTTTAAAGAACTTACTTGACTCTATTGTAAATTAATAGTCATTGCTTCCGTATTCTTCATGTTTCCAATGTTATTCACTTTTCCAGTGTTTTAAAGATGTCCTTAATAGGGTAAGTGTGGCTATTTTTGTTATCATAGAATCACAGAATGGTTTGGGTTGGAAGGGACCTTAAAGACCATCTGGTTCCAACCCCCTCCCACTAGACCACGTTGCTCAAAGCCCCATTAACCTGGCCTTGAACACTTCCAGGGAGGGAGCATTCACAACTTCTCTGGGCAACCTGTTCCAGTGCCTCACCACCCTCAGAGTAAAGAATTTCTTCCTAATATCTAATCTAAGTCTACCTTCTTTTAGTTATAAATTACCCCTTGTCCTATCACTACACTCCCTGACAAAGAATCCTTCTCCTGCTATTTTGTAGGCCCCCTTTTAGGTACTGGAAGGCCGCTATAAGGTCTCCCCAGAGCTTTTTAGAAAGATGATACAATAATGTTCATTTTGATATCTTAAAATTGCTGACTGGAATAAAAGTTACAGGGAGCAGTAGAAAGAGTATGGTAAGTAGATTCTGATATCTTTAGGAGTCTGTATTGTTTACATTTATTAAAAAAAAACAAAGGGACAAAAAAGCCCCTTCTGAGGATTCAAGAAGGTAGAAGCAGAACCTCTGATCAGGTTGACAAAATGTGTTTTACGATAAAGCTTTGAGACACAAATGAGCAGCCCCTACCTGTAAGCCTGCCCACAATTTTCATTGAAACTTATTTCAATGAAAAAATTAGCATAAAAATAAAATCTCGCAGTTTCTTGTATCTCTTGAAGGTGTGAAGAACTACATGTTTTATAACTAAGTTGTTGCATTTAATTATTTAAAATCTACAGCTAAGTATGCTAAGTGTATAACCAGTTATATAAAAAATGTCCCTGTGTGTTTTTTTTCATGTTTCTTTCCCTTCATTGTTTCTGCCTCCTGTCCATTGCCAAATACAAGAAAGTGTTTTTTGCTTGCTTGAACTATTTTGACTATATCTGATTTCATCTGCCTGAGTTAGTCTTGGAACCTTCTTTTCAGATGATAGTTTGGTCAGCCTTTTCTGAGACTAGTCAAAAGGAGGTCCTTAAACATCGTACTGACCAGTGTTCCTCCTCTTCCGTCTCATTTAATAATACGGTGAATGTAATGATCCTAAGCTGAATTCTTTTGCAAACAAGGTATAAGCTGTGTCAGAGCCCAGTTCATGGCATTAGAGTAGCACTGACTGAATCCCCATCCTAGCAGAATATTAATAGAGATTGGTCTCATCAGCAGTATACTTAATCATAAACAGAACTGAACTACAGGGAGAAACAGCTAAACCTTGACACTGTCACACTTACAAGACTGCATGTCAAACTGGGAGGGCACACCACAGAAGCAGGTGACCGCTGCTGCTTTTTCTTTTCAGTAAAAGCATTTGTCATATTTTTACAGTAGAGGGGAACTTTATTTTGTTGTTTGTTCATTTTCATGTAATAAAAGGTGGAAACTATATTTGCTTCACAACCGAGGATTCACCAAAAGCAGAATCATTACAACTAAGCTTCTCCGATGACTGGTTGCTCATTCCCCTCCAATCAGTCTCCTGTTTAATCAGTGAATATGCCATCATTATAATAACCTGCGTTTTAATTTGTCTTTTGAATCATTTTATTAGCAAGCAGGACAGCTACTGAAGCTACCATAAAAGAGTAATGGAACATGTTGAGAATTCAAATTATTTTAGGCAGCAGAGTGTTCCTGCCACCCCCATCACTGGGCAAGTAAAGGTTGGTTCCACCCTTTCATGCAATTGCACCCCTGTTTGCCCATAATGGTGCATTACTGCGAACACTGACTTCATCACCTCAGGCTGCTCAGCGAGGGTCATGACTAGTAAAAGCTCTGTCTTTTTCCCTTTTTTTTTTTTTTTAATCCCGTTTTTCGGGTCTGTAGATGGTGTGACAAACGGAGAGTGTCAGATCCGCGATCCATTCAGTGTCGCGAGCGCTGCCAGCCGTGCCAGGCAGGCGGGAGCGGGAGCAGGAGCAGCATTGTCTGCCCTGGGAACGCCGCAGCTGCGAGCCGCGGCCTGCCACCCAGCCCCGCCGCCCTCCGGGCCGCCGCTGGGGGAGGAAGGCCTGCGGCGGGGTGGCCGCCACCAGAACCCTTCAGAAATGGCTGCGGCCGCTAACCTTTCTCCTGCGTGCTGCCTTTAAACTTTGTGCTCCAAGGCAGGCACACGTAGGTAACAGCCGTGCTCACAGTGCAGCAGGAGGCTGCTTTGTCCTCCACCTGTCAGAGGTCTCCTGCCCGGCTGAACGCAGCAGGGGCCGGGCCGGTACCCCTGCTGGGTTTGTCTCTCCAAACTGCGAGAGTTTTGGTGACAAATGCATATGATACATAGCATGACGTCAGTTATGACAAGTTACGTAACTCACACAAGTCGCATTGCACTTTTGCCTTTTATTCGTGTTTTCGTGTCTTACAAAACAGCTTTCCAAAAGCGGCGTTGAACTTTTTCCTGTCCCTATTAAAAGCGTTAGAAAGAGGATATGTACACAAGTGGGTTTTTAAGATAAAAGGCTGTCGATACGACAATAAAAACGACATACTGTCTGCCCTATCCAGCAATGCGGGCTGGAGATTGTTTCACACCAGGGCCCGAAGTAGCTGAACCCTGCTGCTAATTGATTAATGTCTGCTGCCATTGTCGGCAGCACCCTGCCCATTCAAAGACTATGTCTTTCTTTGACCTAAATAAATGGTTCAACGCACTAATCCCAACAAAAGGGTTGCTTATGGCCCTAAACCCATTTATGGTGTTCAACTTCATGAATTACCTATTGATTAGTCCTTTTAGTATATTGTTGGCTTTAAGATGAACAAAGCCGAGCTCAGGGCAGCGGGAGTTAATTCACAAGCCAGGTCACATACTCATAAGGTAGGAGTGTGACTTAGCCTGATGGGTGCTTGAACTAGAAACCAAACCTCTGGAGCTGCCTGTCATCGTCACACTTCAGTAATCGATGGCTTGAAAGTGCACTTTGCTGTCTGCAAACAAAAGTTATTTATTTATTTTTTTTTCTGCTGGTACACACGTTTTGAGTTACTTGCAGAATGTTTGTTATCGCCATTTCTAAGAAGGGTGCTTTGCTCTAATTGTGACTTCGGTATCACATTTCCTTGGAAGCGTCATTTGCACACCGTCATGGGAGGCTCTTAGTAGAGTTTCAGGGCTAGAGAGCAAGTACATTTGTCAGGAGAAAGGAAAACCCGGGTCAGGCATCCTGCAGTGTTCTCTGGTGATGGATCTGGTACAATCCTCTGCTTCCCTCTTCACAATTTATCAAAGGATGGGCTGAGGTACATTTTGTACCAGCGGATGCAATCGTGTTACCAGCATACACATCCAAATAATTCATAAAAATACCTCATTATCCCAGTTGCAACTGAGCAACCCCCATTTCGAGGTGCAACTACAGCTCATGTGTATGAATTTATTTTTCTGATTCTTCTTTCAAAAATACAACTGTTAGGATTTTTTGAGCAAATGTTGATGAAGTTTATATGGATTCATAAAACGTTTTGTATCTCTTCTAAGGTTTTCTGACATTTGAAATGTGCAGTGTTAGAAAGTAAACAGAAGTAATAGAAACACTGGCTTAATATAACCATTGAAGTCTGGCTATTGCCAGACTTAGCTGCCTTCGAGTATTTTGAAGTCAGTCAGTAATGACCATTTTTCTGTCAGTATGTTGTTTTTTTTTCCTAACAGTGGAAGAAATGAAAAGCATTTGTTCACTGAAAATCTCATCATTTGTGGATAACTTCTCCAATGCTCTACAACTGCTCCCTTTTTATGTGGAGGAAATTTTGGGATGGTTACTGGTTAAGCTCATGTAGCTTTGACAGTGTTAATGAATAACAACAGTAGTTTTAAAATATTTAAATTACGCTTCTTTTATGGAAATAATGGAGAAAATCTGATTGTATATTAATAGTTTTTAGAATGTTTACACTCAAAGTACTTCCTTTTTTTTTTTTTTTAAATTATTATAGCGTATACAAACCGGTATCTTAAAAGCGTTTAACAATCCAACAACTAAAACAGCAGATGAAGAAACTAGAAGAAAAGTCAAAGGTATGCAACACTTTATTGAATCAGTTTTAAAAATGCACACATTTTTAAATACCATTTTCTTCAAAACTGACTATTGCAAACAGCAAGTTTGCAAAGTACTACAAAGTACTACATAGTACTGTAGTACAAAGTACTACACAACACAAAGTACTGTAGTTAAAATATTTTTATTATGTATTATTCTAGTGCCACCTAGTGCATATCTAAAGTATAGGGAGCTTATTATGTACTGACTTACATATTTATGTCCAGAATAAAGAGTCCCACTGTATTAATAATGCCTCTTGTAAAGATACATAGAATTTAATTTTGTTTTCTAAAATAGTCTGCTGAATCTTTGGGTTTGTTACATAGCCACAATTATCGTATCACTCAAAGAGGCCACTTTCCATAAGCAAAAATGATTTCTGTCAGCTGACTGGTACTATGAGCACTCTAAATGTGATTACAAAATCAAAATAGGAAGCTGTTTCAAAAGAATGTTTGGTTGTTTTTTTTTTTAACAATAGGTTTTAAATTATTTTTTGTGTATATGCAGAAAATCTGTTTTTAAAATTTTTGCTTTAATTGAAGTCTCAGTAATGATTAAGCTGTTTTGAAAGTCACCCTTCCCAAATCTACAACAGTTAAGACATAGAACAGGCTTTTATCTTTTCTTTTTCTTTTTAATTTAGTTTTATAAGTTTTTTATTATTTAGTTTCAAAGACTATATATATATATATTATGTATTAAAAAGAAAACTGAGATTTTATTTAAAGGCTTGTTGAGAGATACTGTATGATTGTTTTGTTATAGTAGGTGGGGAAGTGTAAAGGGGAATTGTATCGCTGAATAACTGAGATGTTTTAAAATGTTGAAATACAGTATATAATGTATTAGTTACTGTGTTGTGTTCAACAACTTTTGAATAAGTTTAAAAATTGTGCTTTCACAATAAATCTTAGAATTTTGTTGTTCTTATAGTATGGCATTGGATCTGTTATTTTTCACATTTAAAAGAAGCAATGTTTTTTCAGCATATGGAAGAGAGGGTGTGAAGATGAACTTCATAGATAGGATCTTTGTTGGTGAATTGACTAGCACTGTCATGTGTGAGGAATGTGAAAATGTAGGTATTTTGGAATTTGGTTTGATGTGGAATAGATCACATACTGGTTTGATTACGTTGTCTTGAAAGTATAAAATTGTGTTGCCAATTTTATACTTGTTTGTTTGTTTGTAAAAGCAAGACTATTGAAAGTTTCTCATTTAAAATGACTTACTTCTTCCTTTAAAGCATTATCCTCCATAAATCTAAGAAGAGGGGTCATTTGAATTCAAAACAGATTCAAATACTGGGCTTTATTTTACATCTAATTTAAGGCTGGAGGTTCCAAATTCTGTAATCATCTGTGTTACATTTCAATTTTTATTTGATACTTCTAAAACGCCTACGTATCTTAAAATGTAAATCCTCCTGCCTGCTCTAATGGGATATACCTGAAAATTGGGAAGTAGTTACTTGGAATTAGTATGAGTGGGGAAATGCTAAAATTACTCCTTTTTCTTGAAGTATTTTTGAGAATTAATGTAATATCTCTAATGAAGAGCATATTCCTTTCATAATTAATATTACTGACATTTCATCATAAATGCTTTCCATGATCCTTATGCTTTTCTTTAACTTTGGAAGAGAAAAATCTTATTTGCATGACTTTTTTTAATTGAATGCTACATTTGTGTTTGGTTTTGAAACATTGTATTTCATATTATAGAGATTCAGTAAATCAGAGTACTTAAGCACAGTTCTGCAGTGCCAGGTAAACTTTCCTGTGTGTGATGTGCAGATTACACTTCAATGTGCTACTAGTATCTATGAAGTATCAATGAAGAACTTCAATTATATACAAAATAGACATAGTATGCATTTTGTTTGTATCATTTATTTTTGCTGGATTCTTATATTCTGCCTGCACAGGACTCAGGACTCACTAGCTGTAGCCATATGAGGACACGTTTAGCAGTTGCTTTCCTTTGCCTGCACGAGCAAAGATATTTCTGACTAGTGCTTGTTCGTGCAAACTCACTCCCTAGAGGAACCCCAGTCTGAATATTGCTCATCAGTCAGCGAGTCAACGTAGTTAAAATAGTTTTAATCTAATTTGTTGTTTTACTGGAACCTAAACCATGCAGAGTGCCTCGCACAACAGGTAACCACGAGCTTTTTGCTAAGAGGAGCCTGTGGTCTGTATCAAATGTCACAGGTGGAAGATAGGGTCATAAATAGAAGAGAAGAGGAAGGGCAACGGTGACAGTAATTGAGGGCATGACTGTGTTTGGTAACTTGCGTGCACAACATGATGTTCTTTTTAAAGGCTTTGTTTTTCACAGTCTTTCCAGAGGTAAGATAAGTCAGTTTTGGAAGGACTTTGAGAACGGCAAGGGAGAGAGCTTAAGAAACAGGCTTGGACGAGACGTTGTAGCCATAAAGGCAGATGTGAAGTGCTGTGAGAGAATGTCTTTAGGTATGATTTACCAGATATTTCCAGTTTCAGCTTAGATTTCATATGGTTTATAGAAGGGAAAATAGAACTGCAGAACAGACAATAAGTTATTTTTCTGAAAAAAGGCCTCTCTTCCCCAGTAATTGGCTTTATTTTAACAATTACTAGTGTATGTTACGGTATAAACATTTCTAATAAAACTTTTGGCTGTAACCAATAAGCCTAATGTAATCTTTTCTGGGAATGTCAGGTTAGAACTTGTCATCTAACTGCCATTAACCAGTTCTTGCTGCTGAACAACATACAAGATCAAATGCCTGCACAGAAATGCCCAGGATCAGGAAATCCTTAAAAGTTAGTTTTTCTATAGAATTCTGCTGGATTTGCTGCTTTTGCTGTCCAAAAAGTTGTGATCCATCTACAAGGCCCACATGACTTGAAAATCTGTCTGGAGCTCAGAGAAACTGAGCACCACAGTGCTTCTAGGTCCAGCTTGTGCCTAGATGAATGGCCTTGCCCTTTATATCTGGGTGCTCAAATTTCGTGCAGTGTTAGATAGAAAACCAGAGCTAACTTAAAATAAAATTAATTAATTAAAAAAAAAAAAAAAAGCTTATGGGAAGTTCTTCATTGTAGTTTTATACATCTTGAGACTAATTAGCTTGTTGCATAGTTTCTGATAATAATTTGATTTAAAAAGGGAGGCATGCGCTAAACCTATATACTGTTCTTTGAACTTAATATGCTTTTTCTCTTTTTCTTCAAGATTTCAACAGTAAAAGAACCTTTCATTGATCTTTCACTTCCTATAATAGAGGAGAGGGTAAGATACAGAATATGTAATAACTGTTGGTTCAGTGGATTGCTTTTACGTACATTTATGAAGATGTTTCTATCTGTCTATATATATATATACACACAGTTTTGATTTCAAACCTAAAAATGCATGCTTATATATAAATTTATGTACTCTCATACTGTCTGTTCATCATATGGTTTTTATGTATGTATTTATATGCTTGTATATAGATAGAGACATACAATGTCTTATGTGCATATATGTTTTAATTAGTCCAACTTGGAACAAATGGCACACATATTTACAGTATATGTAGGTCTGGGATTATCAGTTTAATTAAATAGTACTGTTAGTATATAGAATGTTTATAAAAGTACTTTTAAAGATCTAAAAAGTTAGATTCTAACTTATTGGTTTGCATAGGGAACATGAGTCAGTGTGCAAATGGATAGACTTTAAATATATTTATTCTGGCGTTTTGGCATAAATAGTTTGCAGAATGTCTCCATTAGCTGCAGAGGAACTGTATTCCCTTTAAGACATATACTCTGTTTTTGTGGGACTTCGGGTTTTCATTTTGGAATAGGGGAACGGGTCGGGAGTGGTTCTTCCCCTACCCTGCCTATGTTCATGTACATTTAAGGGAGAGTATTTAATGTAATATTTAATCCTGTATAAAATGTACTTGTCTCCAAATGCCAGTTTTCTTCATAATAATGTAGGTTACTATTTTCTAAAGTAAAGAAAACAAACCCACCTACGTTCATCTTTTCCGTGTGTTGCAAAGGAATAAAAAATCGTCATATATCCTTTACTAATTTCCTGTCTAATTTCTTAGGTTGCAAAACCTGTGCCTTTGGGAAGAACAAGTAAAGGTAAAAGTGTACAAGAAGCAGATCTGGGTCAGTGTAACTGTTCTTCCATCAGTACACTGAATAATCAGCCTAAAATTGTCAAGAAACACACTTTAACAAAAGATAAGGTAAGAATTTAAGTACCCTCCCTAGCCAGTCATCTTGAGTTTATTCTGAAGTTTCAAGGGTTACAGGGCTAGGAATGTTGACACCTATAAATTTTCTTTTTTTTTTTTTTTAAAAAAAAAAATATATATATATATAACTGGCAGATTAGTTTTAAAATATTTAGATCATTATTAGAAGTGTGAGAAATGACAGCCATTGGGAACCATTTGGTTTTCAGTTACGGGGTTTCATTTGTAAGGAAAAAAAATACACAAGTTAGTTTCAATTCATATTGTTTTAGTTAGTTTCAATTCATGTTTTTCCTTTCTGGCTTTTCTTTTGTTGTCCTTTTAGTTTTTTTCTGGCTGCAATCACGTGAATCATAATGCTGGCTAAGAGAGCAGGCAGGTCTGTGTTAGAGCCATCTGAGGGATTAGTTGGCAGTGGGCACAACAAAAATAGTGCTGGCAGCAGAGACTCTTGGAGGCTGAGAGCGTGATTTCTGTGAAGCACTTGGCCTTCAGTAACCCAAGGGTTGGGGAGGTCAGCCCAGCCAGTCTCCAGTTCAGCCTCCTAAGCCAGTCCTTCCTGATGGCAGCGAAAGGGTTCTGCAAATATGCCAGCCTAAGAGAATTATCTGTATAGTTCACAGATTAAAAGAAATCTGTAGCAAGTATTGTGCACATATATTATTAGTAGTAAGAAGAGCTCTCAGTGATTATTAACATTCTGTTTTTTTAATAAGCCTTGTAATCCATATAGGATTATGTGGACAAATAGAATCTATCTTAGAAGAGACATGGAAAATTCCAAAATAGGGTGAATAATAGTGTTAATACTGGTGCATACAAGTGTGGTTACTGAATGTTTTTCAAAATTAAGAAAATAAAATATAGTTTGGATTCAATAAACTAGACTAGACAATAATATAAAGGAGGCGACAGCTCTGCTTTCAGTAAGAATACGAAAGTGATCTGCAAGGTATGTCTGTCTAACTGGTGAGGCTTTGTGATTCTGTGCTCCCCCTCCATCTTTTTGGACATGTATTTGTTGTTACTTTAGTCTTCTTTTGAATGATTTTTAGTGTAATATGTCTCTCAGTAAAACTTCTAATCCAAAACAAGCAATTGTTGAACTCAGCATATGCTGATATTCTGTGGCTTCTGTTAATCAATATGTAAGTTTGCTTGAGAAAATGGGGGTGTCCAGTGGGTGGTTTTACAGATAACAGTATCTGAACAGTGGTTGTTATGCTTTCTTCCTGAAATGAGGACCTTCACAATTTTAAGAATTCTTTGACTGCTGTTTGTGTAATACCCCTGAACGCTAGAAGTAATTTCACACAAGTTCCTCTTCATCTTCTCTATCTATAAAGAAAGAAAACATAACTGAGACAAGAAATGGTCCTAGTGGGTAATAGTGTTTGGGGTTTTTAATGATTTTTAATTGGATTTTATTCTTTTTTTGCTAAATTGTTTACTTGCTTTTAAGTTTAAGGACTTCAGTTATGAAGGAGAGTGTTTAGTGTAACTTTAAACCCTGTTTAGGAAAACATTTAGGAGTATTATTTGCCTTTTACATTGACTTCATTTGGACTTAAGTTCTTCCTTAAAGCTTAAAACTGAGTAAGAGTTGAGAGTTCCTCATGAATTGAGCCTATGGTATATACTTAAGGAATAGTCTGGACAAAGGTCTTACATGCCTACTTAACTGTAGTGCCTAATGTGTTGGTCCCTGTGACCTGGAGTGGGCTAAAACTTCAAGATTTACCTATATGGGTAACAAAGACAGTCCAGAAGTCCTCTCTACTAAATGAGAAGCTACCTTGCAATGGTTTTAAACTGAAAGAGGGTAGATACAGGCTGGATATAAGGAAGAAATTCTTTACTCGGAGGGTGGTGAGGCACTGGCACAGGCTGCCCAGAGAAGCTGTGGATGCCCCATCCCAGGAGATGCTCAAGGCCAGGTTGGATGGGGCTTTGGGCAACCTGGTCTAGTGGGTGGCATCCCTGCCCATGGCAGGGGGTTGGAACTAGATGGCCTCTAAAGGTCCCTTCCAACCCATCCTATGATTCTAAAGATAGCAGGAAGTCTTGAGCATAAAGTCATGTCTATAATTATACCCTTGCTGCCACTTAGGCACATGGTCAAGTGTGCAGAAGGTATTTCTGTCAACTTAGTTTCCCTGTTATGGAAGCAACCTAAGAAAGTTATTTTCTGTAGTTTGTTCTGTGTAGGCAAAGATGTGTGTCAGTTGTGTTGTGTGTCTGCCCTGCCCCCCTGCTTTTTTTCTTTTTTTTTTTTAATTTCTTTTCCTCACGGGTATTTTCTTAGTGACAGTAAGATTTAGATTTGTGTGCCTAGTATCGGAGTGAGAGTCCTACTTGAAGGGTCTGTGCTCTGTTGGAGACTGTAAATACTCTTCTGAATTGGGTCCTAACACAATAAATGTGAAGAAAAAATAACAGAATAACCATATGAGAGAGTGATAGAAAAAGAGAATGAGACAGAAGTAGATAAAAGAAATGTCGTAGAAACAAATGAAAAGATGGAAAGAAGAAGGTGCGGAGACTGATTGTCACAGGGGAAAAGGCATAAAACTTGACTTGTTGAGGTTAATGGAAATTCCCACTGGGGAGTTCCATCATGGGAATTGTGATCAAACTCAGATGAAGGAAATGGCAATGAGGAAGGAAAATTGCTCGTTTCTTTTGGAAAGAAGCCAAGCAAAAGAAAGAAAGAAAAGAGTCGTGAATACTTATAAATAACTTAAAGTTATGGCAGCTTTAAGTATTTTTTAGTCTATAGTAGTAGTTTTCTCTGGCAGCAAAGCTTTTTCTTCTTGCAATCTGTCATGATAAAAAAAAAATCAACTTCAGACACAGTAAAATACACCAATTAACAAACATACTGCTAGGCATGGTTTATTTTATTCTAAGTTAAGTGCCTACATAGTGAGATGAATTTTGCTCATTATGAATTTTTGTGCTCATCAGCTATGGCCTCTAATGGAAGGTTAGCTTAAACTTGAGAACCTTTTAGAAGCTTAAGTTAGATTAAATGATACCACTTCAAATGTGCCATGCACAGCTGTCACAAAGTGAATGCAATTAGTCGTAGGAAGTATTGATCTCACAGTAAGTATAATGCTCTTAGCTGACTGGTGTGTGGGTTTCTAATCCTGTATTGGTTTAAACGGATCCTAAGGAGATCAAGTAGCTTAAGCATGTGAAAGATGGAGAAGATAAAATATGAGGTTTAATTTGCTTTGAATTTGTTGCGTTTCAAAAGTCATGTTAGATCACAGAGCTGTTTTCTGTTTCTCCCTTATATTACTAAAATAATAATGCCATAATTTACAGAATCAGTTGAACCACGAGAGAAGGCTTGCCAGAAAAGCTTCCTCTAATGAAGAAGAAAGAAGTCCTGTTATCATGCAGGAAAAAACCAAAACACTTGAGCTGGAAGGTAGCTCTGGTGTGCTGTACTCCAAAGACACAACTGCTGAATCTGCTGTGAATGGGAGTCAGACCGAGGGCAGTGAGAAGGAGGCCAGTCGCTCGGAAAGCAGCTTTGATGCAGACAGTGAAGCCTCTGAAAGTGAAAGTGCTTCTAAGCAAACATCTTTTAGCTCATCCAGCAACGTGTCTGCTTTGCATGTCAACCACGTCAATGGTAAAATGCTGCACACCAAACCAAGTGACAATAATGATGAGGTGATTTCCAGTGCCATATCCAAACTCAGCTTCTGTGATACGATAAATGAAGATGAAAAATCAAGCCGTGGTGATCCAGGTTTATCAAATAATTCCATGTTCTCAGTAGACAAGTCTCCATTATCGCAAAACCCTCAAAACGCTTTTCAGACTCTTTCCCAGAGCTATATAACTAGCTCAAAGGAATGTTCTGTTCAGTCCTGCCTTTACCAGTTTACCTCTGTAGAGCTGCTAATGGGGAACAACAAGCTTTTATGTGAGAGCTGTACAGAAAGGAAAGAGAAGTATCAGAAGAAAACCAATTCCACAGGTAATTTGCTAGTATCTGGGCACTACAAGATTTCCTCCCCAAACCTGTGCAACCACTGATGTTACATTGCTCCAGCATGGGCTTCCCCCTTGTGGCTAAACAGAAAATGTCTCCCCAAGCAGAACTTGCTTGTAACAACTTAAAACTTCATCCTGCGAATATTAGAACATAACTGTAGATGTAACTTAGAATTTATTTTGCATTTTTTAAATTTTTATCCAAAATAAGTAATTTAAAGATCACCATAAACTGAATAGGCTCATCATTTGATATTAATCTTTTCTGCTGTTTATGTGTGCTTTACAGTCCTGGGAGCTTTGAAACCAATGCTGTAATTCAGCTGTAGCAACTTAAGTACTCAGGCAAGTCATGTAGTTAGGTAGGTGAGAGAGGCAAAAAAGACACTTGTAATGAAGAAGAAGGGGGTAAAAATCTATAAAGATCTGGAAGAATGGGGATGAGATAGAATCACCTTCTTGTGACAATGTTTTCCCTCTATATTTCTATGGCCTAAGCAGACCATTAGTGTTCACTGAGTAAGAAGAACAGATTAAATATAATGAAAAATAAACTTTTAAAATGCACTGGAGGGTTTTTTTTTTTTTTTTTGATCTATAGTAATTCTGAAAGATAAAAAAATAGGCTCTTCTGAGTCTTAAAAAGACTGGGGAGTGTTACAGTAACAAAAAATGCCTATTTGCTGTGCATTTATAAATATCTGGAGAGATAAAAAATTAAGCATGATTAAATTCAGAAAAAATCTAAATCTAAGAAAAAGTATGTAATGATCATTCATTTATCAGACATTGAACTGACAGGGCTGTGTAATTAATATTTTGGTTCAATGTGCAGAGTGAAACAATGGAAATAAAAATCAGTTCACAGTCATTAATTATTTTTTCTCCTAAACCAAAAGACTTAAGAAGTCACCTACTTGTACCTGAAACGCTACATTCTCCCTCAGTTGAAATACTTTGCTTTGGGCATGTGTAAAACAAACAAATTAATTGATTTTTCAGGGAAAAAAATGCTGGTGGCACGTTCTCTTTTTACTCTATAACCGCAGAGCTACTTTTGGTATGAACCCCCCATTCAATTCCCTCTGCACCACAGGCCACAGCTCCCAGTCCTGTGTGCTCAAGCCAGCAGGTCATGGGGCATCCTGAAATGGACACCCCCCCCTTCAGACCTTTCTCAGAGATGAGCGCAAAGTATGTGCTTGCCATGAAGAATGGAAAATTAATCTCTAGCTTAGTGGCTAGGACGTTGGTGTAGACAAAGAGACCTGTGCTTTGCATTTCTTGTTCCAGTGATCATCCGTTTATTTCAGGTGAAATGCTTCCAAAAGGGAGGTTGGGTGTTATGGTAGCAGGTACCGTATCTCAGTGTGCACGCTGACCTAGCCAGTGTACGTGCTTCCAGCTTTTGAACTGATTGTGTTGAACAGGTTAAAATAATGCTCAGATTTGGTACATGATGTTTCTTGAAAGCAAGAAGAATGAGAAAATATTTTGCAGTTACTCCACAAAATTTCCTTTGGAAAACATGTACAAGGTCATTGCAACACAGATGTGTCAGAAATTTAAAAAATACTTAAATTGTGTGAGTGCCCTCACTTTACAGATTATTGTCTTGATATTCACAAATACAGAAAAGAAAATGGAAGGTGTCTACACAAATGCTCGGAAACAGCTACTGATTTCTTCGGTTCCTGCTATTCTTATTCTTCATCTGAAAAGATTCCACCAGGTAAAAGGCCCCAAACCTCTCGTATACTCCTCTGCCACGTTGGTGGATGAGCAAATATTTAAGTATCATTGTGCATACTAATGTTTGCTTTTTATATGAAGGACTGGTAGAACCACTATTTATTTCTGTTGGGAAACATTTTTTTTTTTTTTTTTAAATCTCTGATACCTTCAGAATGCATTTAGCCATTCAGATGTATCCAGAGAAACCTGTTATGTGTCTGTCGTATTTGGCATGCACTGTATTGAAACCATAACAAAGAATGTTTTAATAACTTAGAATCTTATTCTTGGTTTTCGTTTAATAGTATAGTAATACACATCAGCTTTAAAAAGTATTATCTTACAGACTTTTTTTTTTTTTTTTAAGGCTGGTTTGAGTCTACGGAAGGTGAATAGGCATGTGGATTTCCCACTGATTTTAGACCTAGCACCATTTTGTTCTGCTTCTTGCAAGGTACACATTTCAGATCTGTATTTTTATTGTTCTTTAACAGTTGTTATTGTCCTGAACACAAGTTAAACTGGATTGATAATGATGATTATTCCTTCCTTTCCCAGAGAAATTATAGACTGAATGCTTTCTAGTAGTGTACTGAAATCAGAATCTTAGCTGACTGAAATTCCATTCATATCAATGAATAGCACTGATGTTAACTAGTACTAGTTAAGCTATGCTGCCCTGATGGTTTTAGTGTATCTAACAGCGTTAAGGACAAGTATTGCTGCTTCCATGATAACTAAATTCAATTAGTAGACTCTTAAGTATCAGATATGTTTCACCACTGGAAATGCTGTAGATGTCTGTCTGCTTCTTTTAAAGTAATACTGTTGAAAACCAATCAAGATACCTGTGAAATTCATTGTGAAATAATTTGTCTTTATTTTCTGTGTTTCTGGGAATACAGAATGTTACAGATGGTGCAAGAGTGCTATATAGTCTTTATGGAATAGTGGAGCACAGTGGGTCAATGAGAGGTGGTCATTATGCGGCATATGTGAAAGTCAGGACACCCTCCAAGAAATTACTAGAGCATATTTCTACCACTAAAAATGTTCTAGGTACGTACAACAGAACCTCCTTTGTGTATGAGTAAAGCCAAAGCAACCACCAGCTACAGCTTCTTTTCATTATGGAGATTTAGAGTTGTTTTAACTCAGAATATGATATTATTTTTAGGGCCCCTCAAATCGATTCTTTTTTTTTCAGTTACACACACCGCATGACCTGCTTCTATATTAAACTCACACACAGCTGAGTAAACAATGGAATTTTGGTTCAGTTATTAAACAGAGAATTGATGGAAAATCAATTTGATGGAAAATGTTCCTCTTTTTCCGAGTCAAAATAGTATGTTCAGATGCATAGCACTGTCCTCTTATATGTAATTATTTGCAGATTTGGTATTTGAAAATGGTCTAGCGCAAAAGCTGAATCCGGAACAATTTAAATTACATTTTCTATATTTTTGACGATCTTACCTATCTTATATTTGTTAGGATTTGAAATTTTTTAATGCTTAAAAATCTGGAATACTTTGATTTAATGTGAACAGCAAGAAACCTTTCCATGGGGGATACGCAGTTTGTTGTAGGGCTTCTCTTGGTAGCTTGAGAAGAGCATGCCAGTTCTTTTTAATATCTTTTGGTTGTGTAGAATGCAGGATAGAACCTGTTAGTGAATGATTTGTGGAGGTAATGTTGAGTTGTCAGAGCAAGGTAAATGTATTTACTGTTTCCCTTCACGGAGGATTGAGAGCCAAGCACACGCTTTTTCTATCCTGTGTATCACTCTGCATTTGAAGCTCGTCTCCCAGAAGGACGGATATTTTATATTATTTTTGGAACAAGTCTCCCTCAGTCCTAGGCTTCCCATGCAGTAATTACTAGAACTGATTAGATCCTTTCTGTGTTCTTAATTTCACACTGATCAGCTTTCGAAATCTGAGTTTTTCTGTGTCAGAACTGGTTGTGTGTGCCAATGTAATTTAGTGTTAGAACTCAGTAAGCTGTACTTAAGTGTCTTAAGCTTTGTGAATAAATACGAAAAAGGCGATGGCAGTGTATTCTCTTCCACCAATTCCTCTTATGGTGTTCTTTGACTTGTAAATTTCATACTACAAATACTGGACTGCATCTAAGTCATGAGTTATTCTTGTGGGTTAGAAGTGTTTTTTCGCATTTTTGAAACATCCATTGTATTTGTTTGATGATCATCTGAAAGACAAGAAACATGACTTCTTTTGCTGTTGCATTTCAGGTTTAAAAGAAGCTGTGGGCGCATCAGCAGGACAGTGGGTGTATGTTAGTGATGCCCATGTTCAGATGGTTCCGGAATCAAGAGTACTAAATGCACAAGCATATCTGCTTTTTTATGAAAGATTGTTACTATAATTCTCAACAGTTTAATTTAAAAAAAATGGTAGTGGTTATTTAGTTTATCTTATTTAAAGCTGCAGTGGTAAGAGTACCTGTAAATATTGTGCCTTTATCTTGTAGAGAATTTATCATATGTTGACTCTGAAGTTCAGTTAAGCTATTATAAATATCTGAATGGTTCTGTTAAAGTATGCACTTTGCCATACGTTTTAAATTCCTGAATTCATTAAAATACAGTTCAGTTAGAATGTAAGATGATGTCCTATCCTAGTGAGGTCAGTGGAAAGTTTAGATAAGCTTTCACCCATAGTTCTAGAACAGGTGAGAATAAAAATGCTGATAGTATTAAGTGCCTGGATTTGCTGCTGTACAGTAACAATATAAAGTCTTTCAACTTCTTTGTGATTTAGTCCAGATCCTTCCCATCACTGGGTTGGATGTCTGCTGTTAGGATTCTGCAAACAAATACATGTCAAAGCATGTAGCTTGCAGGTGTAGTCATTGGAAAGCAGTGTTTCCAGAACAGAGTAACAACAGATGTCTCTGGGTAATGCTGCAGTGCACGTTCCCAATATATTGTTGGGAATAGACTGGGAAAATAGAGCTTCTACAATGCGACAATGAACCCTCAGATACTCCATACCCGTTCAGCTGTCTCCAACGGGCACTGGTATAGCCATGTACTCCTGTTTTAATGTAAATATATACTGTGGTGTACATGTATATGTTCTCTGAGATAAATACATACATATATATATATATATATATATGCACACCATAAATCCGCCAATATATACTGTCATTTTACCTACTAGGATAGGAAAGAGAATTGCAAATACTTCTGTATTTAGTAAATTTTAAAGTTCATAATTATGACACATGTACAGCATATAACAAGCTTGTGTATGAATACGTATGGAATTTAAGTGTTACTGGGTAATTCTGTTACTTTTGGTTCCAAACATGAATTTGTTTATCTGTTCCTGAATACTTTTCTCATGGGAGTAATAAACTATAAATTATTTTTGCACTGTGTGTGTGAGTTGGACAGTAAATAATGACTTTTGCCTCCTGATGCATGTCTGGACTTCCCTTTGCCATCAGTGGAGGACAGTGTGTGTCCTAGTGGCAGAACTTGCTCCTGTTCATATTTTGACTGCCCCGTTTGTGATGCTTCTTCTTTTGGTAATTTCTC
The DNA here is from genome assembly GCA_013399115.1 of Anseranas semipalmata. Taxonomy (NCBI): domain Eukaryota; kingdom Metazoa; phylum Chordata; class Aves; order Anseriformes; family Anseranatidae; genus Anseranas; species Anseranas semipalmata. Next base: position 19,304 of record VXAA01002274.1, on the reverse strand, counting down.
ATTTCCATCCCAGACAGTAATAGGTACATTTTAAGGTCAAAATCTGATGATGATTTTGAAGCTGTAATGATTTACTTATTCAATAAGCAGTTACTTAAATACAGAGTGCTTCTGTAACAATTGCATCTGGTCTAGCTTGCTCTAGTAGAGAAAAAGCTGTGTTTATTTCTGCTACTATTTTCTTTTATAGAAAAGTTCTGTTGTGAAAAAAACTTGCTGTTCCTTTTACTACCTCTACCATACGTTGCCCTATCTACTTGCACGTCTTCTCTATTCTCTGATTCTATTTCAGAGCTACATCCCACCTGCGTTCACGTTTTTGCCCAAGAAAATAACAGAACTTGCATAGTTGCATTTGCTCGATCAAACTGCCGAGGTGTATTTTATAGTCACAGTACTTGTACATACTTGTGCAGGCACTAAGGACTGTTTGGCCATACAACTGACTGTCAGAACAGATAGAGGGAGCCTCTGGTCACACAGGATTTTATTTTTGAAAGGAAAAACTCCTCCGGTGAGGTCAGAAATAGGCTATACGTCCTGGCCAACTCAGTCAGTTTTTTCCTTTACTTATTGAAATTGTCTCAGTTTACCCAAAAGTAGTAAAACTCAGAGAAACTAAGCAGACAGCTTTAGCTATCTGTATTCCAGCTAAACACATCTTAATCTGAGTCTACACTAAAACAGAAAAAAAAAAAAAGTTTAGACAGGAGTTGGTTAAAACGTTAATTCTCTTTTACCTCTGTGTCTTCCTGTACCCTTCCTCCACCCACCTTCCCCCTCTTTGCATATAGTTAACCAAAACTCAGAAATAGTTCTGAGCAAGAATCACAGCAACTACAGACTAAATTTCACTTCTGTGACTCAATCTTACTTAGAGACCACAGATGGAGTGTATTTGACTCACCTTAAAGCAGACAGATTGACTAGATGAGGCACTGAAGTTCCTGGTTTTGCTGACTTCTGAAAGTGTGTAACTACTGAACTTAAGTAAGTACCTATATTAATCTCTTACTTTATAGCCTAGAACTAACTCCGTAGAGTGCAGAACTAGGAGAGAAGCAGAACAAGATTTTCTTTCTGTGTTTTCTTTTTTTAATGCTATTTTCAAGAAGCTCTCTTTGAGGTGGTCTTCGCTTCCCTTTAGCCAGGGTTCATGCGCTGTTTGGACTGCTGAAGTCTTCCAAAGTGGGCATAGTGATTAGGATGCCATGAAAGATGCTGGCAAGATGATTTCCTCATTAACAATGGGGAGGGAAAAAGGCATGAAAGAAAGCCAACACCTGTATCCAAGATTATCATTCTTGCTCCTAGATGAGGCTTTCTCAGTTGAAATAAAAAGCAGTTTAAGTAGCAACTCCAGTCAGTTTGGAGCCAGGAACAGATACAAAAGTGTCACAGAAGAAAACAGTGTAAAAATAAGTCATTAGGTTTTAGAAAGAAGAATTCATGACTAAAGAGAGAGTGCTATCCACAAATTTTAATACAAATCACACTTAGGGTGTCCTTCAAGACCATAGATTTTTATTTATTTGTTTATTTATATATGCCAGAATTTGGCTCCAAAGCAAGTGACTGTACATAAATATGCATACTGCAGACCTGTTACTGTTCTTTCTTGGGGAATGCAGAAGTTCAGAGCATTCCTGGAAAATGAAGATGGACATCCTGTGATTGTTAAAATGTTAAACATGATCCTAGAGCCTATTTCCAAAGGCTAGGAACTCTTAGTTTCCTGCAACCACCAGATGTGTGCACACTATTGAAAAGTAATGGGTTTTCAGAATTTAACCGAAGGACTCCTTCTTTGAAATCTCTTCTGTTACCAGACCAGAAATCTTTTCATGTCTACAGCATCTGCTCATCATAGAACTACACCATACCTTCGTTGTTGTGGTGTTTTTTTGTTTGTTTGTTTGTTTGTTTGTTTTTCAGAGAAAGTGCAGCAGTAGCCTGCTTCCTCATTTGGAATAGCTTGGAAACTTCTTTCTCTTTGTCCGACCCTTCTCTTCGCACCAGTCTTCATCAGCCTCACTTGTTCTTTATGTTTTGGGGTCTCCATAAACCTCTGTGCCAATGCCTTTTCTTTAATCCATCCTTAACTATAAAACAGTGTTTCCTACTCCCATCACCTGGCTTCCTTGAACTAGCAAAACTTACTGGAAGAGGTACTCTTAACTGTGATGTTGCCTCTCCGTACCACTATACGGGCTGTCTACAGGTGGCAGCACAGGTATCTGAGCAAAGCTGACTCCCGAGCAGCTCTCTGCTGACCAGTCGCACAACAGTGCCTTTAAACCGATGAGAAAGAAAGCAAATATTGTCCATCTCTCAGTAAGTAAACCTAATTTATGAGAAGTATTTGATTTGCATATGGAGCAACTGGAGCCCCTACAAAAGTTTGCCTAGAGCTGAGGCATCAATAAAGATGGCTGTAACTAAGAAGTTAATCCAGATTATACAGTCTTTCTCCCCAGAAGGAACTTTGTTATCTTTGGATCTAGATACATACCATTTATGCTACATTTGGCTAAAGATGGCAAAAAGTGTCAGGGAAAAGAATTATACTAACCTGTTTACGCCAAACATATATAGTCATCATGGTTGTATAAGCCTGTTCTCCTAAGAGTGTGCTACAAATACTTAGTGGTGAAGGAAAAACAGAAAAAATAAATAAATTTCTGTGCCCAAGATGTGTGCGTTGTAATTGTCATTGTTTAGAAAATGAAATCCTTGCAGTCTGCTAAACCTTCCTCCCCTATTCCCATCTGCACCTTTCTGTGTGCAGCAATGAAGTGCTCTTGCTTGTGGATTTCAAGTGGTAGCAGGTGAGTGTAGTTTATAAATTCATTAAAAGGCCAAGATGTCTTAACTTTACCATTTGCTTCTCTTTGGACTTCTTTTTTATACTAATACAAACTGAATCATAAAGGGACACGCAATTAATGCACCTACATTTTCAAAGTAACCTGTTAAATATTCTCATTTGAACTTACTAGTAACAAACTAAGATTTGGAAATTAGTAATTTCTCAGGAGATGATTTAAGATGCAATAAAATGGGGACAAAGAAAGAGTTTGAATACAATTTCTATGTTAGCAAAGATCAGCAAATCTAATTTTAATTAAAAGTAAATGGTAGCATACTTCACAAAACAGATTTGCAGCAGCCTTGATGAAACAAAACTGATATTCCTCAGTTTTCATTAGCTGGGAACTGTTTTTTGCTGAGCCCTGTACACATTTAAGTGTTTGTACAAAAACTTCTAAATCTACATGAAAGAGATGCCACTCATTTTCAGCAGAACCAGTTCAGTCTAATTATTTTACAATGGATTATTTTCGCTTCTGTATCTATTTACTGTGTCTTCGGGTGTCATTTTGCCAGTTGATTTAGCTGTTTGTACCTCTCCCTTTGCTGTATAAATAAACTGAAGAAACAGTAGGAAAGTGATTATTCAAGATGATTCAAAATCTAGTTTTTCTGTAAACTGAGATTATAAAATATGTTTTCAGATAGCAGTCTGTTAATGCAAGTCAAAACACTTCCTTTGCGCAACATTACATAAAACGTCTAGGTGAATTAAGTTTTTGTCATAAAACAATTGTAATTCATTGTAGCTACTTTAAAACTACTTGGTATACATTCTGTCTATATAAAGTTATAAATAGTTCTGTCTTCATCAATAAACATACAAAAAGTGTTTTTTTTTTTTAAGTGTCAAGAATGTTTCTTACATCTATTGTAACTTCCAATGTTTTTCTAGTACAAAATGTAAAGGTGCAGTACTCCTTTTAAAAGAGAACAAAAGAGCACGCCTTTTGAGTAGGTTTATGACTTAACACTTACCTTGGTGCTTTGCTAGGTTAAATTTTTGCTTTTGTGCTACCTAAACTGGGGCTCATTACAGTGAACTCTGTAATGACACCACCGTGTCAATGGCAACAATTCCGTATTTAGCCATTTTACAAAGTTAAGTTCTGATCCTACTATCATTTCTGCGTGTGGATAAAACCCTGCTATGTTCACATCTGCTTGCGCATATACAAAAGACAATCTAAGTAATCAAAAAAACTGCTGCTCTGAAATACAAGGAATAAATCAAGTATGTTTTACCTCGTTTTCACACATCTACTCTTTTCACTTGTTTGAACTTGTTGTCTCTTTACTCTGCAGGTATTTAAATAACATTTTTAAAATATTATTACATAATACTTTTAGAATTTTACTACAGTACTGATATTTTGTACACTTTATTTGTAGATTTCTAATTCCAACTATTACTAAGTAAACAAGGCCTTAAATGCAGCCTGTATTTAATAAAATAGACAGAAGCCTCAGCAGTTTTCCAATCTATCTTTGGTGCTTTCAGAAGTTTCTCAGAATAAAGTTGCCATTTGTCTCCTATTCATTCTGTCTTTTACATCTATGGTGTATATTATTTATTGACAGAGCGCTGGAACAGGCTGCCCAGAGAGGCTGTGGAGTCTCCTTCTCTGGAGACATTCAAAACCCTCCTGGACGTGATCCTGTGCAACGTGCTCTAGGTGACCCTGCTTGGCAGGGGGGTTGGACTGGGTGATCTCCAGAGGTTGAGGATCCCTTCCAACCTCAGCCATTCTGTGATTCTGTGTGATTTGTCAAATGTATAAATAAAACATCTAACCATCTGGAAAATTATATTGTCTAAATACAAGATGTATGTTGTACAATTGAGTTCACAAAGCTTCCATTTTTTCCCAGCTAAAGAAAGAATATTTTTTTCCTTTTATCTTGTGTGACAACTTCACTGCACCTAGAGGAGCTACCCAGATACAAATCCATATCCTTGAACACGTAAACTGCACCACTCGTTTCCCCCCACCTTACCACCCGTGGCATAGGCCAGAGACTAAGAGACAGAGTTTCTTTCGCTTACAAGAAGAGAGTTTTGTAATTCTGTGGTCAGAAAGACCTGGACCAAGAGTGCAGGTCCCCTCACATCCCAGTTTCAGTAGTAGCTTAAAGCTTGCCCATCCATAAAGTGCCACTGCAAGGTGCCAGTTGCACGTCAGTGGACAAAGGACGTTCGTAACACTTCCAGTCATGGAAGGCGTTCTGGATCCAGCCGTTTCTTGCGACACACAAAGGGAGAAGCCTAAGACGCTGCAGTTAACAGTAATACGCAGCATAAATGGCAGCAACAAAACTTACAATGAAATTATTACATGAAGTAAAGCACAAGTTCCTTGCAGCTTTCAATTTTTCTATACTTAGAAAAATTAATTTATTCTGTTAATCCGTATTGGTCTTAATGTTACTTTATCCAATGATTGAAGACTTAATGGATGTTTTATACATTTACATGTTTTATTATGTATATTTATTGTATTTATTATTTTTATTATGTTTTATACATTTATACATCAGATGAAGCTAAAAGAAGGAAATCAAAATAATAAGAAGTAATCCAGGTGTTAGCTGGTGAAAATCTCTGTTCCACCAAAAGCGGTACAACCGCTAATTCCGTGTCTGGAGAATCGGTCCCAGTGTTGATACAAGAAGAGCTATCAGGGATGATTTTGATTTATTTTCAGACATTAAAATACAACGTGCGTAATTTCAAAGGCAAATCTCACGACAGTTCAAAAGTTAATTTGGATATTCTGATTGAGCTACGTAAAGAATTGTCCTGCTCCACAACGGCTCCAGATCCGCGTACGCAGACCTCACAACGCCCGCAGGCTGCAGCTGTGCAACGCGTAACTCGTTTACGTGCTGCAGGGCAGCGGCGTCCCTCGCGTCAGGGCACGCAGGAGGGAAGCGAAGGCCCCGCCGCCGCCTCCCAGCGCCGGGCCCCGGGCCCCGGGCCCCTCAGCGGCGGGGCGGGGCGGGGCG
>VXAA01002274.1:0-12688 GCA_013399115.1 Anseranas semipalmata | reverse complement strand
GCCGGGAAGCAACCCGTGCCCGGGGGTTCGGCAGCTGTTGGCAGCCTGGCTTCTGCGGGGAGAGCGGCCCCGCGGGGTGGTCGCGCTGCTCCCCGCGCTTCCTGGCAGCCCTCCTGAGTTCGTTCCGCTGGAGGGCCCCAGAGAACTTAAATTAACGGTGTCATCACACGCAGCAGCGTTGGTAAGGTGCCCGGACCTAGCTCTGTGGCCAGGCAGATGCGGGATGTTTCTACGTGGATCCTTGAGACAGGCCACAGGTTTGGGAGCCTTTCTGCATCGAGCACTTAGCTAGACAGATTTTAAGCACTTCTTCGGACAGCCCCACAGTGTTCAACTAAACTTGGATGTGACGTGCTAGGCTTTACAGTTAGGGATGTGCTACCCCAGCTGAAATGTAACAAGTTTCTGAAAGAGAAATTGCAGAGTATTCCGACCATGTTGTTTGTTCGTTTCTTCTCTTACAGTTGTACCTGTAAATGTATGCAGTAGACCTTTATTGCAAGATACAGGTAGTGAACCTTATGTCAACTTTTATGCTATTAGGAGACTTCCTCTATTGTCTTTGTCACGTGTCATGTGAGCTACTCTGGAAGAGTGATTTCTCCACTTTTGGGCTTGGAGATTTTGCAGAGCTTAAGAGTCCACAAATATAGCACAGTTCCACAAATTCAGTGGACAACTTGCCATATCGCCTGTAGTGATAGAGGGGAATCTTAGCCATGTTTGGTTTTCAGTTAGGCACGGGGTTGTGCAAAGGTATTATGGAGACAGGAGTGTCTAGTCTCCCTTCTTTTCATGACTGATGATCAAAAGTCTGCCTTTGGCAACAAATAGTTCTAGGCAACATATCTCTGGGTAGGTTTTATTAGATGTTCTTACTTCAGTCACAGATTACAGAATCACAGAGTGGTTGAGGCTGGAAGGGACCTCTGGAGATCACCCAGTCCAACCCCCCTGCCAAGCAGGTTCCCTAGAGCACGTTGCACAGGATCACATCCAGGTGGGTTTTGAATACCTCCAGAGGAGACTCCACAGCCTCTCTGGGCAGCCTGTGCCAGTGCTCTGTCACCCTCACAGGAAAGAAGTGCCCCCTCATATTCAGCCGGAACTTCCTGTGCTTCAGTTTGTGCCCATTGGTCTCATCCTACCTAGGTCACTAGCTGATGTATTTTCCTAAGCGATAGCTGCATTTATTGTTGGGGCTAAAATCTGTTCACAAACAGCAAGGAATAGCTGTTTGCTTATTTAGCTGTTGCTTTTTCTGATTTTGTTAATTAGTTCTTGGTACTATTTGTTTTTTATACAGAGCATGTTCATAAAGGAGGAAGGTGCAGGTGGGCAGCAGGAAAAAAAATGCTGTTACATGGCTAACTGAGGAAGTCTAACATCAGGTCTTCTAGTGGAATGATATGTACAAAAAATATCAGATCAGACTCTTTTCCAAACCCGACAGAGTTATGACTCAAACTGCTTAAGTTGCTTTGGTGTTTCTGTGGCAGTGTTCTAACAATAGTTTTAGAGCTTGTGATAAGTGTTTGTCCTTATGTCTTCAAAACGCAATTTTTTTACAAATAAGTAAATGATACCTGAGTTGCCAATGTCTGGTCCTTTTGTTTGTTTAAAGGGATTGGCTTTGGCTCAGTGAATATGTGGATTTACATTTAAAATAACATAACTTGGAAGCTACACTGCTTGAATGACTCACTGTAGAAGTTCTTATAGTATTTTTTTTTTTCAATTTGGCCTTTGTTCAGCCGACTTCATTTTAGTAGTGCTGTAAATATTAGTCACACATGCTGACCTATGAAATAAGTTCTGGAAAACTTTGTAGGTACTGAACGAGCTGGTTTCTTCGATTCCTTTTATGTTTCTGTATCTGGGATCCTGGTTACATATTTGGAAAGCCTCTGTTCTTCAGTCTGAGAAAGAATAGTTCCAGAGTTAAAATTGGAGCGGAGAAGTTGAATTGACTTCCAGCATTCTAGTGATATGCAACTGTAAAGGGGCTGGAAGTATTTTATACTTTTTTTTTTGGCTAGACGTCTTGCTAACAAATCCCAGCAGACACGTTGGTGTAGTTTTGGGTTCTCAGAAAGAGAAAAGATGTATAGTATCTGGGCATTAGATACCTTCGACAGCTTAGGGTGATGCCCTAGCTGATGGAGAGAAGCCTTGAGCCAACTAAAAGGGGGATGGGTGAAACAGAGTAACAATGGAGATAGTTATTTTTAACTCTTTTTCCTCAATTACTCCAATGGTAACTCACTCCATAAATGTTTCTTTCTCTAACCAGCAGCTGAGTATAACGTAGTAGCAAATACTTGTTTTCCCAAATAAAATGGAAGCTGGTATGTTTTTTTCCAAGTGATGATACATGTTATCATGACCCTAATGAAGCAATAGCATAACGGGAGGAAGGGGGCGAAATATCCTTCACAGAGTCGGTATCAACTACCTTGAATGAAAGGAAGTGACCTTATATTGGAACAAGACACTTGTATAAAGATCAGGACATCAGGCTGTTGATTTCAAGGACCTCTGTTTCTGAGACCTCTCCATTTTCCTTTAGGTTCCTCTCCAGAGCTTAAGGATGGAATATCTTTTTTTTTTTTTTTAACCTAGATACCTGACCAATGAATGGAATATCAGAAAGAGCGTGTCATCTTTAAACTCTGTGTCCAAAGACTGTAGTTGTGTAGGGGTTCTCAAAGTATGCAGCATGGCCTGCAGTTTCAGCTCCTTTGCTTATTAAGGTAATGCATACTTCTGTGCTAAAATGCAATGCCTGCTTGGAAGGCCTGTAAGACCAGAGCGTTAGTCACCAGAAGAACTTCTGCAGCTGCATATTAGAGCTCAGACTGCAAGTAAAACTTGCCAGGCCATCTCACAGCACAAATGGACGTCTTGTTCAGGGGTGGTGAGTAACGTTATCAGAAAGGTGATGCAACCGCCTCTCTTTTGCATCGGAAAGCACTTGATTATTGGCTATGGTTCAGTAGGCTCCAAAATCATCTGCCTTCAGTCTACCTGTCCACAGGGTTGAGTAAGCCAGACTGTCAGATTGTGTTCTGGATACGTGGTCAAATGATGTTGGTGTCTGGTACAGGAATTCCTAACCTTGATCTCTGCAGCTCGTGATACAGCATAAGGTGCTTCTACCACTTTCCTCCTAGGACAGCCTGAATCCTAGGCTGTCTCCTGATTTCTTGGAGTTGAGGTAGTTTTGTGCATTCCCTTTGATCTTGCTTTTAACAAATACTCTGTCTAATTTTGTCTTCCAAAGAATACTTGTTTTCCTCTGCCAAGATATTTCACTTCCAGAAATATCCTGGAACATGCTGATAAGAATCTCCAGATCTTTTTCTGCAGAAGCTGCTGATGTATAAGGTGTTCTGTGTAGTTTGGATGCTGTGTAATGTTCATATTGGAGAGGAGCATATTTTCCCAGTGACGGGAGGCTCTTAGGAGGAGCAAGAAAGAGTCTGGTGGATGTACTCATCAGGTAGATACAGTTATCTTCCTGATGCTCTTCTGGAGTGCAGCTAATTTCATACGCCTGTGTGCTTCTCACCTTGGACTGCCTGCAATACAGATTATCCATTAGCTCTATTAAATTTTGCTTATGGGCAGGTCTTCCTTATCATTCTAGGGAAAATTTCTTGACACTTTCCAGTTCTGCTGTATTCAGTGTCATAAGGTATATAATGAAGATAGCCCCCTTGCCATCCTGGAGGTGCTTCGTCTTTTTACATGCACAGGACTGAGCCTCGCTCCCCAAGACTGCTCCTCTCCGTTGCTGAGTGGTCCAAGCATGGTTAACTGTGCTCAAGCACTCTTGAACTGGATGACAGATTTTATGAAACTGGCAGAGAGATGTCCAAGGCATCGGAGTGAGTCTGTTAGAGTTCAAGTTCTGTTGGTGGCCTTGTTTAAAAAGGGGCCCCATCTTTGACACCCATGGGCCACTGCCTGGAACACCACTGGGGCCTTCCCCAAGCACTATGCCACTGGGAAACCCGTGCTGCGCTCAGCAGGGTGGCATTCCTATTGGTGGCAGAGTCTGCATCTTGCCTAAAGATAACAGCGTTTCGTGGGGAGTGCTGGGGAGGAGTCGCCCAGAGTTCAAAGTGAGCTTATGAATTACCACTCAAAACTCTGGTCGCTGGTAAGTAGCTTCTGTTTGTATACTTTTCAGTGTGTGTGGTGTGTCTGGACACATCATACAACTGTGCTGGAAAATACCCTATTTTGTGGACAAATAGGCAGGATGAAGAAGATGCCATTTTTCCTAAAAGCACAAGTTAACGTGTAGGTGTAGTCTATTGCTGAGACTCACATTGCAGTCGAGGAGAGGAGTGGAAAGGTACCTTTTTAAAATAGCTGTTCTTTCTGTGTCTTAACCTAGCTTTTTTGTTGGGTAAAATCCTAAAGTGTAATAGAGAATTTGACACCAACCTTATTTTTTTCTGGGTGCTGTTGGCCCTCAGAGGTTGCTATTTGCTGGGAATTGAGGTAAGTCCTAGATATGCCACTACACCAGCTTTTTTGCTAGAAGAGGAGCTTTCACCAGCAGTCCTCTCAAAGGTGGCACATTTTAGTGCTAGTCGCTTGGTATAGTAAAACTTCAGAGGGTTCAGTCTTTGAATAAAGTTCCAGCCTTAGAATAAGAATAGTTTTTTAAGCATGTAACAGAACATATTTTGGAACATGCCTGCTTTCAAAACCTTTATCAACATTTTGAGACATTACGTTAACTTTCCATAATCTGTTAAGTACATGTGACTGAAATTAAGTGTGAACTGACGGTGCTTTTCTGTCATGTGCTCATGTTTCTGCATAAACCAAAATAATCCTGAATTGCCTTCTGTTGCTTCATTGGTAAACAGATTTTTAATAGATTCAGGTTCCTGTTCTGCAGTCCGACATCAGGGAACGGTTCTTGGAGCATCAATAAATGTTCTTTTGTTTATTCATGTTTTCTGGAGAGGGAGAAAGCAGAAGGGCTATATTCAATTAAATTGAAGGGTAAAACAGCTAAGTAAAGAAGCCTTAATTCATCGTCACAAGGGAGAACAATATTTCCCTTTGCATTTGCCTTTGCAAGTAGGTGTCTGCAAAATTAATCCATTCTTTGTTTCCTTTTCAAAACTTGTATGCACTGGTGACGTTGGAACCAGTGTCTTAATGCCTTCTAATTTGATGTGCTGCCTGTGTTAGTAAGGAAGCGTCTTGCTAATGTTTGAATCTAGTAAATTCTAGCCAGTAAAATCTACAAATCGTCTTCCCCCTTTTCAGCAGAAAGCAAGGCTCGTTTCACTGCAGCGTGGATGCTCCGCTGTGTGTCTGGTCTGGCGTCACTAGTGGGAAGTAGGCTGACATCTATCCACTGCTGTTAGGTGAAGTCTCTTTCTTTCAGGTGATGCCGATTTGGGAAGTCTGTAAGAAATTCAGATTCATTTGTTATCTGTGTGGCAGCATCTTAAGCTAGTTTTGGTAGTGCACATTTTAATTAGGTGGGAGGGGGCGTTGATTCTCTTTTCTCCATCCCTTCATTATTACTACTTGAGCCGTCTCATGAAAATGTTTGTTTCTTATCACATACATTTGTACAAATGGTTTCAGCTGTTTCAAGCCTTTAAGCTATTGACATCATGGAGGGGAGACATTGCTTTTGTTTGCCTTTTTTCCCCCCCCCCTCAATATCAGGGATTAATATCTTGCAGTAAGTGTAAAATTACTGAGAATGGGTTGCATTTTCTTAGCTATGTTTTGTGAGCTCTTTTAGAAGTTGTTTGTGCCCTTTGTGGTGTATGGCACTCATGTTTAGAAGTGTCATTTTGCTAGCTCTCACATCTGTTTTTTCATTAAGGGTAGATGTCTCAGTCCGGATAGATACTGTTTTTATTTTTGAAGTCTTTAAAATAGCATCATTAGCAAAGGAAAACGTAAGGGTGGTGCGTGGGACAATATTGAGCTGCTCTGGAAAAGTTCTAATTATAGTCTTCTCAGTAAAGATACACAAGCAGTGTACAAAGTACCACTACTTTTTATGTAAAACAGTAGCATCAAATAGCCTACATGCATGTAATTTTATAGATACGTGAGTATGTAAGATTTATTTAGTTACCTCATAGAATATGGTAACTTGTTTACAAAGGGCTAAAGCCAGTTTGTTTGCTTCTGAAACTTAACAGCAGCTGAAGTTGTTAAATAAAGTGATACTTAGCAAAACAGTTCATGCAGACCATACATCACCTTTAAATGCCTGTAGTAAATGAGAAAACTTGTCATCATTCTGAGTACCTTCTTCGTGTTGACTCTGCACTGGTTAGTGAAAACTTGGGAAAAGCGCAGGGAGCAAAAAAACAGGAAAATCTGTTTCTCTTCCGGGAACAAAATAAAGTGATGGTATCCTCTTGTTTCTGGCCACCGTATAGATGGAGGCCTGAGAACAAACCATTCTTCACTGCCTGTGAATAGGGCATTTTGAAAGACATCGCCTAGTTTTAAATGCTAAAAGAATTGGAACACATTTTTTCTTCTCCTTTAGCCAGTATGTTTAAGGATCAGTTTTACTGAATATAAACATTTTCAGATGCTAATTTTGTTCCTTTCTTATCCAGTTTGTTTCTGTCCAAACAATAGCACAAGGAAGATGAGCTGAAATGAATAGAAAATCAGAAATGTTTTTTGGCCAGTTCTCACGGGATATTTGTAGAAGTACTTTTGTGTGTGCATGCACAGATGCATAAAGAAAGTGATGCAATTGCTAGAACATTTGTGTAGTACGTGTTTTTGATTAGTAGAGAAAGTTTTATGCTAAATTTGGTAATGAATCTGCTTACTTGTAAGCCAGCATGTTTTACAGTTGCCCGTGTATGAAAATCAGCATTTCTTCAGGATAACAGTGAAAGTACAAATGCAATGCAGCATCAAAAGCTTTCAAATGCAGCTCATAAATACTATTAGCAGTTTCAGATAACAGTGGTTTTTAAATCAGCCTGCTCTGGTTGACATCATCTGAATTAACCAAATTTTGAAGTTCTTCAAAGTTACACGGAGTTGTTGCTGTCTGGTCATATTGCCGTGCATCAAAACGGGAGTCGACTCAAGGTCTGTCACGAGCTTTTGACATCTCGCTTTGCACTCCCCAAAATAGCAACAATAGGGTGAAATAATCTCTCTGGGGAAAGCTGAAGACTCTTGGCCATACCGCGTCGTGGAGCGACGGAGAAGCAGCCGTGTATGCTAGCAGATAGCACCCGCTGGCGCTGAAGCCAGCCGGCACAGAACGCGGTCCCCGACCTTCCGCACTAGGCTGGGCACAGGCGGGTGGCAGCACTGGGGTGCTGGGTGGCTGGTCGGAGCCCCTCGCTAGCAGGGAGGCCATGGAGTTCCTCGGCACCGCTTCCTGTAGAAGCGTAGGCTTGGCCTCGGCGCCCTACAGCATCCCGACTTGCTGAGACGGAAACCGGGAGAGGAGGGAATGCTGCTGCTGCCAAAGACCCTGTCTGTCTGCTGTCCCTTCTCCGCTGCCAAAGGATATAGCTGCAGGGTACTTCACCTTCCCCATCGAAAAATCTGAATTACTTCCTTTGAGCAACTTGCAGAACAGTAAGATAGTTGCTGTCTTGGGGGTATGTTATATGGAGGAGATTTGGAGGAATTTGTTACCTTGCATCCTCTTCTTACATTCCAAAGTGGTGCTTCAGTTTGTCCCGAGTGAGGATCAAGGTGTGAGCATAAAGGGAAAAGAGAGGAGAATACTGAACAGCCTTTTCAGTGCAGAATTGGGTAACTGCTGAGTGTTTTAAAAGGTACTAAAGTTTATTGCAAACTCGTTCTGTTAGTTGGAACATGTCAAAAAAGTCTACTATGCCCAAGATTTGGGGACAGAGATATAGCAAGTCCAATAGAAATAAACCTCATCTGATCCTATCAAGTGAAAACTGTGGGGGAATCTCCAATTCCGTTGAATTTATAGAGGTGCTCTTAATAATTGTATTTCTATACTTCCATAAGAGAAGTTAATATTTCTTTAACTGTTTTAAAATGTGATTTTTTTTTTTTATTTGCATTCAATTACATGCAAACCTCTCTCTTTCTAAAAAGTTTAAATTATTGGTGGAACAGTTTAATCTCCTAAATCTTTTGTGAAATTTCACTGAAATAAACTTAGCAAACTTTCTTCCATGTATTACATATTTAGGTAAACAAGTGATATCAGAATTATTGTTGCTAGTGTGATTTAACAGCTGGAAACAAACTGATTAGATGCCCTGAAGCTGTTACTTCCTTGACGGCTAGTGGTTATCTTGAACCACAGTTGTTACAACTTTGTTTTAATACCTAAGCAAGTTTGTTTTGACAATGGAAACAATCTGGATTCTGGAGGGGAAAGTGGATGGAGGGGAGGAAGAAACAGTTATTTACTTTTTGCTTACTTTAGGGTGAGTTACTTCAGGTTTGGGGGTTTCGTGCTCAGCGTATGAAATGTTAGCTTAAATGTTGCGTCAAGTGGGAGGGTGGTTCCCTTGTTAGCTTTTTTTTTTTTTTTTTTTTTTTACACTAAACTGGTGTAAGAAAGTTAACTTCCTAGGTACAGTTCAAAATGTAAAAATGTAGCAAAAAAAAGAAGACATGGTCTTCATCTACTAATAGTTTGAATATCATAAATGTGTTGTTGAAAAGGAATAGATATATATACTTAATTTGGCAAGAAAAGATAGGGAAAGTAATAAAGTAGGTTTTGCCTGATAACTCTTCTCTGTTCCCAAACATGATCTGGTGTTGTGTAAAGCCCCCCAGAAGGCATTTACAACTGATTTTTTTTTTTTTTTTTTTTTTGAACCATACACACATAATTTTTGTACTGGCTTGAATGTAAGTGGTCTCAAACCAAAGGTGCCTACAGTTTTTCAGATTAAATAATAAAATTTGACAGAAGTATGTAAAATATTCACCTGCATTCATCTCTGCATGACACATCATCCCACAATTTTGTGTACAGTTTTTTTTTGTGTGTGCATTTTTGCAGCATGCTGCTTTCTTCCTGTGTAATCATGCAGTTATTTATGTGAATGTGTAACCACTAAGCACGAGATCCCTTTGCAAGCAGGATCCACTGTAGTTGCTCTCTTTGTGTCTGCTGAAAGCCGGCCCTGTATGCGGGGCTACGTGTATGCTGCTAAATAAGAGTGGCCGGGGTCGGATTCCTGGCTGTCCACCCAAGTGGCACCGGCTGCTTTGGGCTAGTTACCTCTGAAGCGGACAGGCCGTGGTCATTCCTTCTGTATTGCACTTGGCTGTCAGCCTCGTCCAGGTCGTATGTGCTGCCTCTGTGACCTCAGGGAACGTATATGTTTCTTTCTTCTAAGTTTGGAGCGTTTGAGACAGCCTACGTGGGTGATGCCTTTAGAGCAGGTAATGGAGGACTGTGTGCTGAATGCCCCGTGGAGCGGCGTGAGGATATATCGCCGGAGCGGAAAGCCGGTTGGGAAGTTGGTAACAGACTCTGTAGGGCAGAGGTGTAGTACTTGGTGGAGCCTTGTCTGTGCTGGCATTTGGGAACAGTTCCTGGACTGAAGTCTTCCCAAAACTGTGTCTGGGCTTTGTGTTCAGGAAAGCTATTTGGAGCAGCGTAGGTGGCCACGCTCTGGTCCCCTGCATATAACTGGTTAGATATACACAGGGGGTACATATTAGCAAAAGAAACTGGTTTGCTATTATGGACATTCCTACCCGGTAGACTGCTGTACCTCTTCCACTGCCCGCAAAGCTGCTCCTGGAACGCTGCTTAAAGCCGCCTGCAGAGCTCCTGGTCTGCCAGGGCCCGGTGCTGGCACTGCCCGCTCAGCGGGGACGTGCAGCGCTACACCAAAACTGCTTCCAATGACTTTAAGGGAACATGTGGTAAATGTGCAGTTATGCAGTGATATTTTTTTCATCAGATTTTAAGGCATATTTTATTTAGAAATTATCACGAGCCTGTGCAATACATAAAGTGCTTGGGGACGCCGTCTTGTACCTGTTTAGTTCTCCCGTGTAGTTGTGAATGATCTGCTTACCATTCAGTGACTCCTTTGTCTCACTTAACAGCCTTGCATGAAACCAGTATAGAAAAATACAAGTTTTTTTTCTCTACAGTACAGGCAAGGATATCATTTAAGTAATGTCTTGCATAGTTTCACTTTCTTTAAATTACATTTACTGACATATGATTTTTTTTTGTCTTACAAACCTGTCATGTCTTTCCTTGAACTTCATTTTGTAGTTAATTTCTTCGTGAAAATGTGGAGAAAGCGTACTAGTCTTCTGAAATCCTACAGTGATATTACTCTAAAGGATGAACCATTTCTTCCAGCTTAAAATATTAAGCCAGCATTGCTTCAGCTTGCTTTGCAAGGCTTAAATATATCTGCAATTATGTAAGTTTCGGTTGTGTGATATTTCATGGGCATCTATTTAAACATACAACTATTATTTTTAGTTGAAATATAGACTATATAAAGACTTAAAAGATGTGGGATCAACCTTGGCAGCAATGGCCTTTGAACCAACAGCAGTGGATGCAGTCATTTCAGCACCAACAAGATCCAAGTAAGTATATAGAAAGCTTTGGGGATTCAATTATTTTTCTGTTGTAATTTGAATCTTTGAATCTTTGTTACAGAGCATGACTGAGAGTTGCTTTTTTGTATCTGCTTTCAAGATAATACATTTATGATGCTGTTCTGAACAACTAGAAAAAATAAAATCCATGCATTCATTCCAAATGTTTTGACATCTTTAATATTTAATGTGCAAAATTCAGGCCAGCAAACTGAGTAATCCTGGACATGTTATCAACATTCTACCAGTCATACAGATCTACGTTTAGACCTCATGTACTTTTACAGAATCTGTATCCCTTTCAGTTCTTTAGCCAAGCTAAATCATAAGGATTCTTTATTTGAGAAAATCTGCCTTTTTGTTCAGTGCCTCTGTGGCAGAAGTATTCATGCAGATGTATACATAGAAAAAAACTCACTAGCAAATCGCTGTGATACTTGGTTTAGGTTAAGGCAGTGATGATCATGATCTGTTGTTTGGATTCCCCCCCCCCATCAAAACCATTTTAAAAAACAACATCAATTAACCTTAAATTGAGTGTGAGGTGACAGCAATTAAAGATATCCAGAGAAATGCAGAAATGGATAAAAAGAATAAAGGAATATAATACTCAAGCAGACTGATCAGGCTGACTGGCTTAACGTTGTTTTCTGTCACTTAAATTTCTGTAACTTCCCTAGAGAGCTTTCTGACTTGATAATGAGCAGAAGACATAATGCTGTCCTCAGATGAGAGTGCAATTTATTTACCTACTGGTAGGAATGATAGTAAAGAAAGAAGGGGAAGAGAACCGTAACATAAATAGCATTCCAAAAACCATATGACATAAAAAGTATACATTGCAAGGTATAGTTTACTATGTTACAAACTTAGAACACTTCAATCTTTATGAATTTAAGGCTATATATTATTTCTTTTTGATATCAAAATTATTTTACTTATGAAAAAAGTTATCACTACCATCTACTCGGTGTTAATGTGAATGGAAAATAATTCGCCTTACGGCATTTTGAACATGTGCAGGGAAACTCTACTTCAGCAAGTAAATGTAAATACATTTTGCCATTTGTTTTCTGTTTGTTTTACTGTACCCTGTAAATAAGTTTTAATTGTGCTCATGGTACTTGCTGAAGGTAAACATTACCTGTTTCTCTTGAGCAATGAAACACCTAATTGAGAAACAGTGTTACACTTGAGAAATGTGAATACTAACCTTTTAAATTTCCTCTGCTTATTTTAGGCCAGATTGACTGGGCTGCGTTAGCTCAAGCATGGATTGCTCAGCGAGAAGCCTCAGGGCAACAGAGTGTAGTGGAACAACAAGGAATGATGCCAAATGGACAGGATATTTCAGGAATAGAGTCTGGTCCAAACAACCATAATAATTTTCAGGGGGATCCCAACTTCAACAGAATGTGGCAGCCAGGTTTGCTATCCTTCCCATTCATCTTTTTGTTTGTTTTTATGTAATGAAATTTTATTTTTGTCAGGCATTTTTGGGTGTGAATATGCCCTGTCTCTCAGGTATCAACATGCAACACTACCAGTAGCATCAGCTAATTAACTGAGCATCACAGCTGCTGCTTTTCAGTCAGTGTTCCACAAAATGGGTAACAGTAGAGACACAAAGGTCTCCTAACACAGCTTGGTAATCTCTATATAAATAAATATGCAGATACATATGCCAAATATTTGTTCTGTCGCTGAATGTTGTAGAAAGTGTGAATAGCAGTTACGTATTTATTTCCCCTGAATCTTATTCTTACATCTTGTATGTGTCATTGCTTATCCCGTGGCACTAGGAACTGCAGCACTGAAGGCAACAGGATGCTCCAGAATTATGAAACATCTGTTGCTTTTTTCTGTAGCATAATACCTGCTTCTGGCATGATCTTGGCTTGTAGCAAGGGTTAGCAATATAACTAGCAGGTGCTAGCTTCAGGTGTCTTAAAATCTTGTAAAAAGAGATGGGGAAAATTCTGTGTGTACAATATGTTTTTATTTAATCAGTTTCATATATTTAGTTAGTTTGTCTCTTTGTCTTATGTACCTGATTCTCATACACATAATTTTTCAG
>VXAA01002273.1:176121-231998 GCA_013399115.1 Anseranas semipalmata | reverse complement strand
TGATTCTGTGATTCTGTTATTCTTCCATCAGACAATCTGATTTTCTTTGTCCTGCTCAAAACACTTCATCTTGTAAAGCCTCCTCCTTAAACAGGCAGTAAGCATAATTTGGTACATTCACAAGAATTTTTTAAAAATCCTTTAGATGATTCTTACTATCGTCTTACAAATTGCCACCCACTGTATTTATAGAAAAGAAGACAAATGAGTTTGCCAGTTCTTGAGGAACCTGCTGCCCACAAATATCCAATTGTCCAATTTGACATTTTAAACTTCTATGGAACTGGTATTTGCATACCTGTAATGAAACCACAGAGTTCTGATGAACAATGGGTATAGAAGGATACACAGCACAAAAAAAAAGACACAGCCAACAATGACAGACACAAAATCAGAATGGTTAACAACAGATATGCAGCCCAAATATATTGGGCAGCAGAAATGGAATTGCCAAAAGGAAAATTAGTTACTGAACTGGAATATTTAAGTGCTTCTCTTTGCAATAACTATTTTGATCAGATACACTTATACTGGGGAGCAGGGAAGCTTTTAAGACATATCTGAAGATGCTTCTCAAAAATGTGATTTTGACCTGGTTTTATTCTTTAATTTATACAATCTGAAAGACATGCAAATTTGTTCACCTTTCTTGGCCATGACATTTCCTTTTCTGGAGAAACATCTTCACAAAAAGATAAATAAAGGTGTCTATTTTACATCCAAAGCAAGAGTGTTTACAATGCAGCAAATTTTTTTAAGCTTTTTTAACTGCTTGTTAACGTATCTTCCTCCCTTTGGTAGCACTGCCTGGCCTCACCTAGTGATGCACACTGCCAATCTCATCAGAAGCGACTTGCACTCTGGGCCACTGTAGATCATGCCAAGAACCATCCTAAAAATTGGTAAACACTAACTGGCGTAGTAGCTTGTGGGAAATCCTTAGAAAACTGGAAGAATTTGATGTTTTTCTAGAACTGATTTCTCTCTCATTTCCCTTCGCTGGTTTGTTCTACAAAGGTTAGGACCCAGTTTCAGGCTCATCCAAAAGAACACTGCAGAAGTGGAACTGGAGAACGGGCCACATGACTGGACTCATCTAAGACAGAGGGACCCCACACAGGCAAAGAAATGAACATATTTTGTATTTAAAAATTCATAGTTTCACAGAAAGATTATATAAAAATAATAAGTACAAATAATGTTTTAAAATATCAGCTTCCCAACAGTTTTATTTTTTGTACCCATGGCAGAAATGCTTTCAAGAGTGAAAGGCATTCCAACATTTGACAGGCTGCAAAAGTCAACATCCTTCTCTCTGTACTCAGCAAATACTTAGTACAAATCTCACTAGAATATTAAATTTTCCAAACAATGAAAGATCTTGATTATCTCTTCTTCAGGACCTGAAAAAAAAAAAAAAAAATAGAGAAAGCCCAGTAAAAATAGCAGCAGTTACAATTTACCAAAACTAAACTTTTCTGAGTGAAAATTGTGTTGACTCTCTCACAGTTATACAAACCAGAGGGGTGGTGAAATTTGTTTATAAGATTATTACAAATATTAAATCTAATAAAAATTTCCCTTCTTAGATTAATTCTCTAATATACTTTTTTGGGGGGGGTCCTTTTCCTAGGGAAATGAATGCATAATTAGATCTGTGGTCCTTTTCCTCTCTAAAGACGTGCCTTTCTTCAGGTGGTCTTCATTTCAATCTGCATCCAAGCCAGAGTCCAGTCAAGTTTATAACACCATCAGAACTGGAAGCATAAAACTAGGCTCACACAAGTTTTTCTGGGATTAACTTTTGTGTTTACAACAGTTCCTCGTATAACTTACAGGACTGGACAGCAGATGATAAGAGTGGATTCAAAAGGAAGAGAAAAGACTTTCATCACAATATAATTAATATAATTATTATAAATATTAATATAATTTCTCTACTAGCTGCACATTAATAGGTGACTACATTTTCTGAGTACTCCTTCATCACCTGACACATCTCTTCCCTTCTGCATTACTAACATCACACTTTTTAAAGGTAAACCAGTCTTCTGAAATGCAACATGATACACAGGCTCTGTAATGTGTCTCTTTGTAAGGCATACAATTCTTTGTTTATAGAAACTAAATGCAAGGATTGGCATTTTTTGAACTACCAAACACCTCTCCAGCCAATCTAATAATAGGATACTATTTGTTTGCTCAGCAGTGTGCAAAAGGATAGCATTTGCAAAATAATGGATGATAAAACATGTAACTATGGTAGCAAAAACTGAAATAGCAAATGCATACTGGATGGGACTAGGAAAAATGCAAAACATTATTCTTCTTGCATAGTAACCTATACCAAAGGTGGAGGACGTGGGAGCACTCCCCAGCACCACACATCTGCATGTAGACCTTTGCCACTTCTCAAGCCACAATGGGACAAGATTCAGGCATGCATCAACCTGTCAGATCTTTTCCGTCTCATTCCCTTCCTTACCAGGAGTAGAAGGAAGGAGGCCTGCATGCAAGGGTTGCCTGGAAGAGAACTAGGCCATACACTGCCTGGTGTATCAGGACCTCTGCCATTGCACAGTGGCAGGAGATTCAGGCACAGGTCAGGATGCTGGAATGACAGGTACAGAACACAGCATCACCTTCAAATGCACGGTAAGAGAATACTTCTCTCCATCCAATACTCCAAAAATGTAACTGTTGAACAAATCCAACTGGATGACCAAAGTTAGCCTTCCTCTAGACATTTCACAAATTATAACTTGAAAGGCACGATGCAGGGGGTAGTGTATTATTATTGCTTTACCTTAAAATCTCCAATATCTATATGGACTAAATGAAAAGTATATTTTCTTTGACATTTCATCATTCCCATTAGACACAAACATTCTGAAATTTGGTTGTGCAGGGGGGATGGTGGGGTGGGGTGTCTTTTAACACGTTTCACATCCAACTAATACAAATTCTTTTCTGGCAGAATTGCATTTATTCCAGTGAAGTCATACAAAGGATGAATTTTGTTTGCTGCATTCCTTTTTCTGAGCGAAGTGGCATCCTCAGAACTTTCAAATTGCAGTTTCTCAGCTTGTTTCTCCCTGAAGGCCTGAGCCTCAGATTGATTCAGGTTAACTTGGTTTTACCCCACGCATTATAAAAATCCACTTAAAATCTACAAAAGTAACATGACAAAGTCCAGAAAACAATACATTTCCTTGGTAGAAAGAAAAACAAAATACAATCTGTTATACTGTTTACAAAAAGCCCAAAAATATATATATTCTAGGCACTGAGAAGTGAAATCACACAGACAGGAGAAATATGTGCCACTATCAAAACTGTAAAATCTTACAGGATTTTATATGGCACTTTTTGTTTGTTTGTTTCTTTTTTCCTTTTTTTCTTTTTTCCTGGTAGACTTGCCTTTTTTTTTTTTTCCAGCAGGTTGGCTAGTACTTAGCAGCTTTCCCCAGTTGGTAAGGATATGTGTTTTCACAGTGATACAGAAAAATTAGATTCTAAAAATATTTTTATTATTATTATTGAGAGTAGAAAGGCAGAACTAGGAAAAACAATTATGCAGTCCAAAATTTATGCTGGACTAAATATGTGATCAAAAAAAAAAAAAAAAAAAAAAAAAAAAAGGAAAAATTTAAAAAAAAAAAAAAAAAGGGGGATTTTTTAAAAAAAAAAAAAAACATAAGGAGAAATCTAGAGCAAACAAAAAAGATGTGGATCTGTTAAAAACAGAATATGTCAGGCAAATCAAGAGTAATTGATACGTAACTTAAAGTTTCTTATCATCAGATAACAAGCCACCAGTATGTATTATATGATCAGAAAAGAAAGTATTGTCCACTGATACAAAATAAAGTAGCTTTCTCTTCTTCTGTAATAATCTTCCCTCAAGAATAAGTACAAGGATCAGTAAAAACATATGAGAGTTAAAACACATTTTCTGACCTTCAAGGATGTTATATAATTTATACTGCAGTTCCTTTCTCTGTTAATCTGCAAGACAGTAAGCACTTCAGAAAAAAAAAAAAAAATAGAGAGAGAAATTTAATTATGCAGGAGACAAATATTTTAGTCCTTGTTAGTAAGGTACTGTAATAATCAAATTTCCATGTCAAGCCATACTCATTCTAAATATTTCGACTTTTGAGACTGTGTAAACCTATTTTTATTTCAGATATATCTGACAAATGAGCTGATCCAGCATGTCTGAAAAAATAGTTCATAGAAAACAGAAGAAAAGCAAAAGCAGAGCCTGATTTTTACAATATGGACATTGCAAAAAACTCTAAACCCAAAGAGTAAACTTTGGGCCTAATTCTAACAAAGCTGTAAAGCTATAGCATACTATACATATAGTATTTCTGAAAATTAATACATACTAATGCATCTAACTGGTCTATAGCTAGTGCACCTTGACAGGAGGCACAAAGAAGAATCCTGGGAATGAGACAGGATGTCCATAGCATCAAAGAGATGTTTGAACAGGTCAGAAGCAGGAACAGGCAACAGCGGAAGACTGGATGACAATAGAAGCACTTTCATATACACACATTCTTCTTGCTATTAGGCAAAATCCAACTCAAACCAACTAAAAATAGTGGACTAAAATAAAGCTTTCAAGCATAGATCAATGTCATGCATAAATAATGAAGTAAGCAAGACTAATCGTGTTAGCTTTAAGTCCTACTAGCAATTCAGCTCACGAGATTTTTTTTATTCTGATAAGATGAAAAAACTTAAAGTACATCCCTCCTCTTCCTGACAAATAGATATTTTCAAGTTTTTAAAATGCATTTTGATATATGTCAGAAGTTAATAAAGTGCAAAAGCTCATGCTTAATTTTAAACATGTTAATTACAGTTATTATGTATGTTACAGTCTATATATTTGAAATAATTATATTCATATGCAGACATTTATAGGGGTCAAACACAGAGAAAACTACAAAAGGTTTTCTGCTAGAGCTGTAATCAGAGAAGGCTACCAATATTTTTACTACTGTAACTTAAAACGCAAAGGAAAAAAAGCAATTAAGAAACATTGGAAGCTGCAAAATTTAATGTGGATCTCAACTCCAGCAATTCTTTCTTCCTATCTCCAAGTTGGTACCTCTCCAGTTATCATAGAATCATAGAATAACCTGAGTTGGAAGGGACCCACAAGGACCATCGAGTCCAACTCCTGGCTCCACACAGCTCTACCCAAAAATCAGAATTCAGACCATGTGTCTGAAAGCATAGTCCAAATGCTTCTTAAACTCCAACAGGCTTGGTGCAATGATTACATCCCTGGGGAGCCTGTTCCAGTGCGTGACCACCTCTGGGTGAAGAACCTTTTCCTAATATCCAACCTGAACCTCCCCTGTCACAGCTTGACTCCATTCCTTCAGGTCCCATCGCTGGTCACCAGAGAGAAGTGATTGGCGCCTGCCCCTCCGCTCCCCTCGTGAGGAAGCTGCAGGCTGCCATGAGGCCTCCCCTCAGCCTCCTCTTTTCCAGGCTGAACAAATCAAGTGACCTCAGCCGCTCCTCATACGTCTTCCCCTCTAGGCCCTTCACCATCTTTGTAGCCCTTCTCTGGACACTCTCCAATAGTTTCACGTCCTTTTTGTACTGTGGTGCCCAAAACTGCACACAGTACTCGAGGTGAGGATCATTGAGTCCAACTCCTGGCTCCACACAGGACCAACTCAAAAATCAGACCGTATGTCTGAGAGCATTGTCCAAGCACTTCTGGAACACTGGCAGTCTCAGTGCTGTGACCACGTCCCTGGGGAGCCTGTTCCAGTGCCCGACCACCCTCCCAATGAAGAGCCTTTTCCTAACACCCAGCCTGAACCTCCCCTGTCACAGCTCCATGCCGTTCCCTCGGGTCCTGTCGCTGTCACCAGAGAGCAGAGATCAGCTCCTGCCCCTCCGCTCCCCTCGTGAGGAAGCTGCAGGCCGCCATGAGGCCTCCCCTCAGTCTCCTCTGGGCTGAACAAACCAAGGGACCTCAGCTGCTCCTCATACGTCTTGCCCTCTAGACCCTTCACCATCTTTGCAGCTCTCCTTTGGACATCTCTAATAGTTTTATGTCTTTCTTATATTGTGGCACCCAAAACCACACACAGTGCTTGAGGTAAGGCTGCACCTGCTCAGAGCAGAGTGGTGATGCCTCTTGTCCCCCAAGTCTGTACGTACAGCCAGGGTTGCCCCATTGCAGGTGCAGGATCCAGCTCTTGCTTTTGTTAAATTTCATGCAGTTGGTGATTGCCCAGTCCTCTAATTTGTCAAGATCTCTCTGTAAGGCCTCTCTAAGCTTGATGGGGTCAACAGCTCATCCCAATGTAGTGGTGTCCTCCCAAGATTTCTAGTCTCTCATGGCATTATGCTTTACTTCCTCTTCCTGCAGCCTTATTCCTCAGGTTTCATACTGCCTTTCACACGTCTTTTTAAAATTTCACAGTTATCACCTAACATTAATTAGAGATGCACACTGTCAAGGGTTTTTAACCTGGACTACCTTGCTTTAAATACAGGTCAAAACTAAATAAATGAGCTGCTGGAAAAGACAAACATGACAAAATCTAACAAAGATTCCAAAGAACACATTTAAGTACATGTATAAGTCTGATCTCTATTCAGCAAAGTTCTGGATATAACTTTATGAATATGTTTAAATTAAACTGTCCCCAGACTGGTCACAGATTGGCATATATGACATGCTAGAAAATAAACAAAAACCTTCCTAAACACCCATTCTACAATTCATTTAATTGCTTCAGCCAGGAAATCATCAGTTAGTTGGCTCCACACTCTGCAGAAGCTAACAACTGAGGCCCAAGAAGAAACGTTGTTTCCAACAGCTGCTTGTAAGAAAGATATTAGACACTGGCTTGTCATGTTGATTTGACTGAAGAGTGGCTGACAGTTTCATCCAAAACTCAACTGGAAACTAACAAATTAATTCCCATACAACCTCATTCCAAAGCTTCATTTCTCAACACTAATATTAGTTTTCTTTAGTTAACTTTCAGTTATCATTTCCCTTCCACTAGAAAAAGAAAAAACAAAAAGCTGCATGACAGGACTGTACAGTTTGTGGGTTTCAAACACTAGTAATATCCCATGAAAGGCTGAAAGCAGCGCTAGCCACCTGGCTAGTGTAATTTCATTTCACTTTTTCTTCTTCATTTTAAAGCAAGAAGAATCTTTTGGTGTGCTGACTACATTTTTTCCCTTCTGATCTCTTCCTTCGCATCAGGAATGTCAGACTTACAGCTACAAAAGAAATCTGTAGAAAGTACTGGTTGTTACAGTTCAGGGAGTTAGTAAATATCTCTCAGACTCTTTGTGGAAGGTAGAAATGCAGACTAAGAATTCCATAAAAGGTTTGCATATGTCAGTATTGAGAAGCAGAAATAACACCAATATACTGTTATCCTGCCCACAATTTGGATGACAATGTCTTTCAGTTACTACTGGGTATTCTTCTCAAATGCTGCCCATCACTTATATATCTTAACCAAGTCTGTACCTATAAAGGAAGAAGCTTCTAAATTCCTTGGTAGTCTTCTCCAGTACTAGTTGAAACTGTAAACCACTCGGTACTTCACCTTAATGTCCATAAATGCTGGTGCCTTCTAGCAAACACAACATGGGCTGTCAACCAAAAAACCCCATCTCATACGTCTTTTATTACAAAAGAAGGAACATACAGAGCCCCTTCTGTCTGGAAAGGACCAATGATTTGCTGGATGAGAATAAAACATATTCTATGACAAAAAAAAAGATTTTTTAGGTTTACTGAAACAGAAAATCAAGAGAGTATTAAAAATAAAAGTTGCGGGAGCAAAAAAGACTGTGTATTACAACATAGATTTGCTCACATAGAGATATGGGTAACACATTGATGAAGTGAATTCCAGCCCCCATTACGTTTCAAGGTGTATGTGTGTGTATGTGAGTGTGTGTTTGCATGCACACACACACACACATGCAAGATTAATTTCTGAACAGGAAATGGCAGGGAGAGAAAACAGCTTTTGTCCCCTGAAGCTGGCTCCTGCTGCTGCAATCAGTGCAGGCTTTCATAACACACACAAATATATACACACACTGCTGGGAGAAAAGCTTTTAGCATTCTGGTTTCTTCTTTTGATTTCCAACCAAAAATAAGTGAGAAAGGGGGGGAAAGCAGAGAGGGAAATAAAGAAGAGAACGGAGGTTCAAATTAACATTTTATTTGGAATTCATATCCAATCATGTTTATAATTCCAAAATAATGGTGGCATATTGCTAAAAAAAAAAAAAAAGAAAAAAAGAAAAGAAAAAAAAAAAAAACTACTGCTTCTGACACATTGTATGGATCAGACTTCAGGTATTACACCACTAGAGAATTAAAGATCATCCTGAATGCTTTAGTAGCAGCTAACTGGAGATTTCATAGTTTAAGGGGAATCCTTACTTACTGTAAAGTTAGCATAATTTTTCTCATGACCTTTTCCCTTCAGTGTCGGGGGGAGGTAAGAGGGCATTTGACAGGCTGGCTGTCAAAAGTGTAGAGAGCTGGAAAGCTCATGTCCCTCAGTGCCACAGCATTTTCCAGCTGCCAACAGCAGCTCCACAGCAGCTGTCACAATTGGACCAGTACTTCCTCGTTTGGACCACAAGGTAAATGGGGACTTGGGTGGCCTGAGAACTGAGACAGGGAGAGTAAATGTCACACAAAGTCATCCTTTTTCACAGCTGAACAGAATGCAGACAGGAGGGCTGACTTGGTAAACTCAGTATTTAAAAGTTTAACTTTTGTATATGTGTATGCTGCTATTTTTTGACAATACAGAATTTCTCAGCTATTATACACCTGCTGTTATTTCCTAATCTTAAATGGCTGTATGTTATTTGTACATCCCATGTACTGTCACCCACACAGTAAAGAAGTGCTTCCTGATACTCAGAGGGAACCTCCTGTGTTCCAGTTTGTGCCCATGGCCTCTTGTCCTTGTGAGAAGTAAGGTACTTAACTCTGTTGTTAACTTAGTTGTTAACAGAATGAACAAATATAAATTCTCTGTTATTTTATGTTGCATGCTTCCATGCAAAAAGTATTAGAAGAATAAAAGACTCTAAAGCAAAGCACCAAGAATGCAGGTGTGTAGTGCTTGTGCAAACTTGATTTGAGCCTTTGTATGAAGATGATAAATTACATTCTTATTCTGCTATTGCTCATATTGAGTACCTATCTCATTCCACACTGAATGGCTTATGCTTATTTAGCAACCATCTATTTGGCCATGTCTACTTTGTTCAGTGCAAGATCCTAAATCTAATTCACATCATTCCACTCCAACCTTTCTCTGATGTCCAAAACAGTATTAATTATATGTTGAACTTTTTCAGGGTAGTTCCTACTTTGATATCAAAGTGTTTTGCATAAATTAGGGTTCTAATTCGGTTACCTAAACATAGATGCCTAGCGTAGATGCCTATTCTACACTGTAGAATATTTGAGATACCTGCACAAGGCTGTCATATGTCACAGGACTTGCAGAAGATTCATGCCTTTTGGAGCTGGCCAAGTACAATAGTTTACAGTATCTCAAATGACTCTGCTCATGCCTGTGGAGGACTGGCTCGACGAGAGAGGTCGCATGAAGATTGAGCAGCTCAAGGAGACAGTTAGGAATGTATCGTACACAACTTGTGTGAGCCAAGGCACGTACGCGGCACCTGGCAACCGGTTCAGTTAACACAGATAAGGAACTTGTGGTTACCAGTGTGCGAAAATGTCTTGAGCAAACAGGGTCTGTCTCTAACCAATAGTGAGCTCAGCTTTTGCAATATGTATGAGCTAATTATCTGCTAGCTTATATAAGGAAGCTATGCAGGCAATAAAGTTGAAGTCTACTGATCACTCATATTGAGCGACTGTGTCTTCCTTCCGTCGACCCCTCCCGAAGGATTGTTTACAACACATGCCGCTAATCTAAAGCTTATTTTCCTGATACCCCAACCACTTTCTAAACTTTCCTGCAACATTAACTGTGAAGTATTCAGTTCACGCAATAAATGAGACAGGATCCTACAAACAACAGTCTCCATCTATTACACAATATCATCCATTATCTGGAAAAAAATGAAGGTGAGCCTGTAACTATGGGCTGTAGTATAGATTATCTGCAAAATGGCAATCTTTTTTTTCATTTTTGAGATCTCAGTTTTGTCATCTTTGTCAGAATTCAATATAGAAAATACACACACAAACTAAGTTTTATTGAAAGAAAACTGATAATCCCAGATCCTACCATGCACTATTTTGGTGACAGCCTTAATTGCCCTGACCAGCCTCAGATGGGATCCTCACCCTGCACGTGGGCCCAGAAGCTCCATTTCAGCTCATTGATGGTTCTTCAGTTCCTTACCATGTTGTGGTCTCCAGTTCAACCATTGTTGTGCCTGGCCACTGGCCCTGTTGATGCAGACCTTAACCTCTAGATTTACTTCACATCTTGACCTAGGACTTGCCTCATCTTTATGGATCTGCCAGGTGACCACTGGACTGTGTCAGACCCTGGTTACCATCACTGGAATTGATTCTGACCTGCTCACTGACTTCCCAGCTTGACTTTAGACCTGCAGTATCACCATGCACTTGCCCAATGATCTGGACTGGTTGGTACTGGCTGCCTCCTCCAGGCCTGCCCTGCTCACCTTGCTGGGGGCAGTGGGATGAGGATCTAGCTGGCAAGGTGCTGCCCTGCTATCCATACTATTGCCCTTGGCTCCTGGCTCCCTGTGCTTCAGGGAGCTGCTGCCCTGACACTTTCCTCTGTATCATGCATATGCCAACATCTAGGTAAGGAAGAGATGAGGAACACCAGTTCCAAGGCCCAGCATCAACCTGCTGCAGGGCAGGCAAAAGCATTATAGACATTGCAGCAGACTTAATTACTCTATGTAAACATCTCATGCATGATCTTGTCAGTACTAGTAGCTGTGTGAGCATGCCCTGACAGACCAGGATTTGCAGTTTGAGTTGACTAATACTAAAAAGCTTGTGCATATGCAAATTAAAATTCTTCATGGATTTACATGAACAGAATGCTATGAGAACGAACTAAGTGTATCCTTATGGCAAATTTCAACTCCCTCCCAAAAGACACAAGAATATCAGATTAAAGAATTTTTATTTACCCTTATTTTAAGCACTAGAAAAAGCACTTTTTCTCTATCTTTATTCCTAAGAATGGCTGAAAATAAATAGTATATTGAAATAAAACACCTATTGGAAAAAAACAAGGCCAAACAAAATTTAGGGAAATGATAAGCAAGACATCATGGAAATGTTGGGCAATTTTAGTAACAGAATAACACTCCCAAATACGATACCGAGAGTCCTAAATGAATAGGAACTTCTTTACCACAGGAGATAATTCTCTATATGGTACATTTTACTATGTGCTTATCATAGCCTGTTTGCTTGATAAACACAAACAGCACACAGTAGTAGAAGTTGATATACACAGGTAACTCGGCTGATTGAAGAAAATACAATGCTGCTATATTGTAGTGTTTTAAGGAACAGGGCATATAGTTCAAGGTTTTGTTGTGCTATATTTGGTTGTAGTATTTTTGTTGCACTTTGTTCAAGCAACAAGCATTAGCAAAAGAGGAAATGGTCTCAAGTTGTGCCAGGGGAGGTTTAGGTTGCACATTAGGAAAAACTTCTGTATTAGGAAATTAGGAAAATTTTCACTGTAAGGGTTGTGAGGCGTTGGAACAAGCTGCTCAGGAAAGTGGTTGAGTCACCATCCCTGGAGGTATTTAAAAGACGTGTACATGTGGTGCTTAGGGACATGGTTTAGTGGTAGATTTGGCAGTGCTAGGTTAACGGTTGGACTTGATGATCTTAGAGGTCTTTTCCAATCTAAATGATTGTATGATTTTATATACAGCTATAATATTTCCCCATACATATTACATAAGGAATGCATCTTGGGGTGCTTTTCAGAGCTTTACCTTTCAAAACCAATACTCCTTTAATGATGTTTTCCTGTCAAATTATTTGTGTTCACATGCATAAAGGAATAAAATGAAAGTGTTTTTTAAAAAGGAGCTTTGATGCTCAAGATGTCAGTATTATTTACCTCCAGGACAGTAACAAACAGGAATGTAAGCTTTGTCTTTTTTCTGGTATTTTTGGAACTACATGTTAGGAAGATTTTCTTGCAATTTCCCCTAATTCCACAATTATGTAATGAAGGAATACTTTTAATGTCAAATTTAAGACAGCGGTCTTGAATATCGAATACATACATATGCAGTCTTCCTTATTTTTTCTCTAAAATTATAAGCTATGGAACTCAAAAATTAACACATGTATAGTTATCAAATGCTCACATCCAAACCAATCTAAAATCAGAAGTTCATCTAAAAGAGAATTATGTGAGACTGGCTTTTAACTTCCACCTGCTAGTGTTTTGTTACATACAGTATATGTATATGCATGCTGTAATGCTACATGACAAATCTATTACATTTCCACAGGAAAGTGGTTGAGCCACATAACATGTGTATTTCACAGAATTTTCTCTTTGTCCAGGACCAAGCCTCATTAATTGCACATGAAAATAATATGAAATATTTCAGATTTACAGTAGTCTAAGACCATGCTCAGATGCTCCATGACAGCACCTTAAGCCGATCTTTTTATCACTGACCATGTCCACTCCCCTATTCATTATCCCAATATGTAAGTTTAGATTGTCTGTCTGGACCATACCTTCTAATGGGATGTAAACCAGCTTGTCCCTTGCCTTTCATAAACTACTTCCCCAGCACCACTAAATGAAGGCACCACAACAAAGTTCACCTGCCCACTGTGTAACACGCTTTTTTTTTCAACTCTAGGTCCCTTCCATGTCACCCAAATACATACCAAGGGTAGTTGGTTTCAAGTTGCTATCTAATTTCCAATTAAACAAATTCGTTATACAGAAAAAGGAAGAACAGGCCAGATAATTACTGTGTCTGTTTCACAGTCAAATCATGCTGCAAATTAAATGCCTCAAAATCAAAGCTTACATTTAAAAGGACACTGTCAAAATATTTTGGTAAAATAGTCTTTTCTCGTTTGTTATAGAATAAAGCATTGAATACTGAAAATAGAAATCTATTTCCTCACCAAATCTTTGTCTTTCCTCCACGCATACACACTGCATGTTTCTATATGGTTCCTCAGGAATAACAGCTTGCTAGCAGGTATTCATTCTTTTTAGAAAACAACAATGAAGCTTTTATTTTTGTAATAAAGGAATAGGTAGATACTGTAGTTTGATTGTGCTTGTTTGTATAAAAAGAGAAATACCTATGGCAATTCCCTGTGTATTATTTTCAGAAGCTCATTCCATAATAGCCAATATTCCTCAAGAGGAACTACAACACTAACTCCAGGGACTCCTGGTGCCTTGAAAGAAACAGGCTACACTCCTTTGAGTCCCAGCAAACTAATTATGCAGGAAAATGACGCCTAGGGTGCTCTTCCAACCAGCATCTTACCATCCAGTATCAGAGCTCTCTCTTGAAACTTGCTGCAATGATTTTTCCACTAAGCCATGAATATTTTCTCTTTAAGGTTAAAAGAATAAATTAAAGCTGAATGGAACAACACTGCATGAATTTACTTTCCAATAGGTTATGGCAAAAGCAGCATACACAAAAGACCAAAGACTCCAAAGACCTCAAGCTGTACTCTTTGAGGTGTGGAGCCTATTATAGCTCTGAGCCTGTTAACTGCAGAGCACATCATTATTACTTCAGCAAAACAACTAAAATTTTGAACTGTATGTGAGTAGCCCATTGAAATCGAACTAACTTGCTCATTTCAGGTCAAACATATGAATGAGCTGGGGCTAAAATGCTAATCAGATCAATCACATTTCTGGTTAAACTCATTCTGTCAGTTTTCTTCATTGGAACATACTTATCTTAAATAGCTGAATAAAACACAAAATACCTAGCTTCTCTGAAGCTCTCCACACAGTATACTCCACTAGTCTGAAAATACTGTTAACAGTAGAAAGAGCATGAATTATTTCTTTTGCAGTACTCTTAACTGCTGTGATCACACAGGCTCAGCTGGCATCCATTTTTGATAAGCTTCATCCCTCTACACAGAAAACACATCGAAAACCACATAGGGCTGCAGCTTTAATCTAATATCTTTTATTACTGTATTTATTATTTAATTTAAATCTGTCAATACGCTTATGATCTCACACTAGATTTACGATCTGCCCTGCTGAAATCAGTGGAGTAAAAGCTGTTCAAAACAGGTTTGATGTGGAAGAAAAAATACCAGGCTGTACAGAAACAACGCCTGAGATCATGAACTCCACTGTCTCTGAAGTTAACATGGAAGGATATTTTTCTCTGGCTTCTCTTCATGGCATGCAGATTAAGTTGGTGATCAAGATCAATAATGAATTAATACATGAATAGCTTTTTCAGATACAGTTTTGCAAAAATATACTCCTCCAAGTTTTTTTATTTGTTTGTTTGTTGGGTTTATTTTGTTTTGTTTAATTAGGCAAGTGAAATGCTTTCAGATTTCTCAGGGAAATTACCATCACTTTAAAGGGAAGGTAAGAATATGTTTTGCCTGGACTGGTAAATCTTCATGACAATTTTGCAAGGCTGCTTAAAGATTTTTTCCCTCTCACACACACGCAATTACAGTATCACATGTAACTGGGAACAAAGACTACAGGGAACAGAGTTTAATGGACTGTGATTACTGTTCTGGAACAGATTGAACCTCTTTATAGCCTATGAGAAGAAGATGTGAACTGAATTCAAACAAAGAACTGATAATGGATTTTACTGAAAGCTACAGAGTTGAAAAAGACACTCTCATAATTCACAGCCATGGAAGGTATCTCAAAGCAAAAAAGGATTTAAAATAAGTAAGGAATGTATTACATATAAAACAACAGGCTTACAAATTTCATCTTTATATAGTACTCTATTTCCAATGTAGGGAAATCAATAATATTCTTTATTTTTATTTTAAATATTTTCTTTAAGAGTGTTATGTTCTGGTGTTGTTTTGTTGTTGTCATTGTTTTTTGCTTGTTTGTTTGTCTGTTTTTGTTTTTTGTTTGTTTGTGGTTGTTGTTGTTGTTTTGGGTTTGTTTTGTTTTGGCATTAATACAGTAGCTTTCCTCTCTTGTTGTTCATGGAGTTCAATTCATGTTTCTATCTAAGGTAGGTCCCTGGCTACTACCGAAACAAAACAAATCAACTGTACTTCAACCAAGGCTTTAAAAATAAAGCATATTCCATGTCAGCAGTTTTGTTTTGTTCTCCTTCTTACTCCAAATCAACTATCCAAACATTTTCATCTTCTCTCATCAGCAAGATGAGATAAGGGTGATTTTTCAGCTATCCATAATGTTCCTTCTCGACTTGCTCACAGCATGGGGGAGGGTAGTGCCTCATCCCTGCATAAATACCTCCCTTTGTGACTATATACGTCATTTCTGATGTACTATCCTTGGTGGCTGCTTTTTTTTTTTTTAATCTGATATCTCTCCAAGTGGTGAAGGAGTAGGCTGCCTATTTCTGAGTAAACAGCTTTTGAATGTTGCTCAGTAGATGATAAAATCAATTTAAAATATATTCACTGTAGTGCGATTTGCTTCAAATTCTACTTTTCACACAAGGAGGGTAACCCTATTCGTAAATGAGAATACACCTTAAATTTCTCACAAAGTGAGACCAAAGGATTAAAAACAATTACTAACAGTTGCTGTGTTGTGTCACCAACATGATTGTGAGTTAACCTATGAAAGTCCCCAACATTACTAACAATGCACTTTCTTATTTCTGAGACACATTTTCAAATACCATTTCTCTACTGTCTGTCACAAGAATTGATGCAATATCACAACTGGGCCCCAAATTTTCCCCTAGACAGGTGACTCTTCACTGTTCTTTTCACTGTATTAAAGAAGATTAGTTCTCCATATGAACAATCATTTTCACACCTTGAAATACTTTCTACAAATATTTTAAAATAGAAATATCAGTTAGCTTGTAATAAGCAAGCTCGAGTTGAAGTTTTTCCAATAGGTATTTTTCCTCTAACATTGAATCCTCCCACCAGACGCCCACATTCTCCTAGTCTTTTGTGCTGCCCATATAACAGACATCTCCACCAGAAAGACTCAAACAATTACCTAACGGTGCAGAACTAGCACGACAGCCCTCACTGCTGTGCATCCCATTTCAATGAGGACGTGTTTTGTATGACTCAGAATGAATCAGACTGACGAAAGAGAGCTGCAGTCCCAGAAATAATAAACAGCAATATACAATTTGGAAGAAAGATACTATGCTGTGTAATCATCACTGCCGCACTGCTAATTGCATTGTATATTATATTGCATGCCTAACAGGATATGTGTGTGGATGTATTAACATGTTTTATAGATCTCAACAAAAATTAATTGATGCTCTTTGTTGAAAATACTAAGCCCTAATCAATCACAACCTGGTATTGATATAAAGCTAGATGTGTTAGCAAAAGAAAAAAATATATATTACCTTAAGTACTCCATTCCCATGCCTATGCCTCTGTCCCAAGACAGACTGGTGCCTAGCTGTGGGAGGGGGCACATCACTTAGAAGGAAGCACAAAAACACTTCCAAGTATTCATCACAAAGCCTAGGCATGATGAGCTGTGGACCTGAGGCCCTCCAAAATAAAAAATGTTTAAATATACAATCCTTCCACAGAGTCAACCTCAAAACTAGCAGAATGATCACTGCTTTCAGAGGGACAGCAGAGCTGTCCTTCCATGTCCTCCAAAGGATGTGTGATTGACACTTAATGAAGCCCAGTTGCTGGGTCTTCACAGCAAAGCCACACACATATTAGGATTTTTTTAACAGTTTCTGCCCTTAGCCATTTGCATGTGGTTGGGTACAGCCCTTGGAGAGAGCTAGGGAAAGGCACCAGCAGACTCCTCACACTGAAGTCACCTTACACGGATCTTTCCTGTGGAAGCTCAAAAATTACAGACAGGGTTACACCAGAAATTAGATTCTAAACCATCATCACAGCTGCATAAGGCTCAACACACTCCCAAAACTGGGTTAGATTCACTTTCCAGAGGGATGATGTCAAAATCCATAGAAGTTATCCACACTGAAGGTGTTTTACCCTAGCCAAAGCTACTACTAAGTTCTCCTGCTGATGAGTGCTGCTTTCTCTCTCATTACAATGTATTGTTTAGACCCATACCCCCTTCTTTTAAGCAGAGACTTCTGGCAGCTGCGTGTAATCACAGAAAATCCTACTCCATTTCTCCATAAAAACAAAAAGGAACGATCCTTTCACTGCTATCAACATACAGTATTTTTGGTAGGAAAGAAAATGAAAAGTTATTTTGGATAATACAAACAACAATAAAAATACTGAATTCCCATATCATATTCCTTTTTTTCTCCCTAATCCTTCATTATTTACTTTCTGGTTTGGTTTGTCTAGCTTTTTCTTGCATATATTGATGCTTCTAAAATCAGTGGTTATTTAATCTGCTTTCTTCTTACATTCATGTAGAGATCTTCTCTTCCTTTATTCCATTTTTTGCATAACGCCTCTTATTTTCATATATTTTTAGAAAAATAAATAGTTTTTGTAGATCAACTTTTAACAATCTGACATGAAAGGCAATTATCATCAGTAAAGTCATCAATAAATCCAGTTCCCTCACTTTTAGGAAGAAGTCCAAGATCTAAAATCATTGCACACAACCAAAAATCCTTGAGATGTCCTGTACTGCACCATCTCATGGTCAACTGCATTTGTTTAAAAGACCTGAAAGTACTGCAGTACTCCCTACAGTCCCCAAGGCAGTGTCATAGGGATATCACAGTTTTCCTAAAAACTATTATTTGTATTTTCTGTTTATTACCTAAGGCTATGAACAAAATGCCAACACTTTACATTCCAGGGCTGCAAACTAAGGAAGGGCTTTCCTCGAAGATTTCAGCTTTCTTCACAGGATAGGAGGAAGGCATGAACACGTTTCTCTGCCAGGTTTACTCCAACACTTATTTAATGTCAACAGTTAAAATGTCAGCATTTTCTTACTTCCAAAGGTGGAAGAAACTGAATATACAGGATAAATTATCTCAACAGACAGCAGCTATGGCTACTTTTGTTTTATTATCTGTTCAGCAGCTTTCTGTTCCATCAAGGATGACTAACTACTGGGTTTTGCTTTCCTATCTAGCTACTATGCTGCACTTCTTTACAAGATAAGAGAAAGGAGCTCTGGAATCTTCCCAGAGAGTGATAATGGCTCAGAGACCCTGTATGTTATATCAGTAACCTCCAAGTCACTTTCTCCCTGTGGAAAATGGAAGAAACAGAGAGGATAATGAAAGGAACTGCAGTCAGTGTACAGGTACCCTGACTTCGTTTGTTCCTTTTTTCTGACTTTCATCTTTCTGTCATGCAATCTCTAGGACACCCAAGCACCAGCTTTATTGTATTAACTTCCAACAGGGCAGACAGTGGCTTAGGGAGAGCAGACGTGAAATGGCTTCTTCTGCAGACCTCTGCATATTAGCCTCTCAACTGAGAGCACATGACAGCCTTCACAGCATTAGTCTGCTTTCAGTTAGATTCTGAGAAGCTAGCATAGGGAGAGAAACATTAAACGTAGTAAGAAAATGCAGACTTGGAGTGGCGGTGTGTTAATCCACTGGTCTGTCTGTACGCACAGATCCCATTGGGCTTTCCCACCGCAACTACTATTTGTAGTCTGGTTTCTACATAGCCTGCAAGCATGATCTTGAAGACAACACTGAAATTGCCCTTAGGAAAGAGTCTAGACATGCCTACTGAAAAAGCATCTTTATTTGAATGTTTTTCATTTGAAAATAATAAATTAATATAAATCTAAATAACGCTGATTATAGAATATTAAAGTGATCAAAGGGACGAATTAACCATAGACTTTTATGATCCAAATACTCAGGTAAATCAATACTCCTGTGAGTCCAGGCCCTGAGTTTCACAATAAATAATACAAAGAGAACAGAATCCATATTTTTTCTATGTTAAATATAAGTTTCATGACCAGACGGGACCATTATTGTCAGACTTTTTACTTAAGACAATTCACAGAGCCTCCCCCGTGGCTTCTGAGTTGAGCCCTGACCTTGTGTGTGAATCTTTAGAAAGATGCCAATAGGAAAAATGGAAATATTGTGTACTAAGCCCAGTAGCTGACCCATTAATAAGATCTATAAAGATGTAAAACTTCCAAACTACTTTCTGGGTTGACAGTTCTGATGGAATACTGAAGAGTACTCCCTGGCTCTGGGATATAAGTAATAACTATCTCATATTTCTGCAAAAATTGTGTGATACACATAGATGCTGAATAATTATCATCTTAATTCCATGTGTCACTATATCAGACTATAATCGCTGATTCATATTCAAGAGTTTGTTTATTTAGCAGATTAAATATAGTTTACATTGAGAAAAACACTATGCCGTTAGCTACACACAACAATGGGGAAAAATATTCATATTTTAGGGGAAAAAAAACAAGATTAAGACTGTTTAAATTTCAAGAATTTCAGTAGGAAAAACATTATATATTAAAGATACTGTCACTCAGTAGATTCAATTCACAGGCAAAACTGCTGTGAAGCCAGTGATTAACAAACAGGTTTGAAAATGCACGTGCTTGAAATTATGAAAAAAATATAATGCAGTGAGCCATAGTTCCAAAAAAGTTTTTTAAAAATGTAAAAAAAAATGAGGAAAAACACAGCTTATTCAAGGCAAGTGTACATCATATTTTATCCTTACAAGCCTTGAAGTGAAAATCTTATTCCATTATTCAAAGCAAATCTCCATGCTTTCTAAAATTCCCCTTTACACTAAAGGTTCTGTGTAAGCCTATGAGCCCACTGTTCCACTTAAGATAAAAATAGGGATATTTAAAGTTGTATATACACTTTATGGCTGTAAAATCATCAATTTCAAAGACTAAGAGGATGACTTGATTAATTCTGTATGCCATGAGTAGTATGAAAAACAATGTATCATGGTGACTGTTGAGATACTGAAGAACAGAACTGTTCAGTTTCTTTTCAGTGGGCCTTCTTAGACTAGAAGTTCTTTGGAACATGAAACACCTTTTCCTTACAGAAAGAGGTTAACAATACGGGCCTGTAGGATTTGTACTGTCCTAAATATGCTATCATTCACGTGCAAAACTTTCTTCTGAGATGATGAGGTCAAGAGAGGTGATCCTTCCCCTCTACTCAGCACTGGTGAGGCGACGCCTGGAGCACTGTGTCCAGTTCTGTGCCCCCCAGTACAAGAGAGACATGGGCACAATGGAGAGAGTCTAGTGGAAGGCCACCAAGATGATGAAGGGGCAGCAGCACCTCTCCTACACGGAAAGGATGAGAGAGCTGAGACTGTTCAACCTGCAGAAGAGGAGGCTCAGGGGGGATCTCATCCATTTCTATAAATACCTGAAGGGAGGGTGAAAGAGGATGGAGCCAGGCTCTTTTCAGTGGTGCCCAGTGACAGGACAAGAGGCAATGAGCACAAATTGGAACACAGGAAGTTCCCTCTGAACAGCAGAAAGCATTTGTGTGCTGTGTGGGTGATGGAGCACTGGCACAGGTTGCCCAGAGAGGTTGTGGAGTCTCCCTTCTTGGAGATCTTCAAAAGCCACCTGGACATGGTCCTGGGCAACCTGCTCTGGGTGTCCCTGCTTGAGCAGGGGGTTGTTCCAGATAACCTCCAGAGGTGCCTTCCAACATCAGCCACTCTGTGATTCTGTGATGAATAACTGCCAATCCCAGAACACAACAGACTTCCTTTGTCCATTGTAATTGCAGTTATTAAATAATGGTGCTATAGCAGGAAACTGTGCAACTATTCTACCACCTAATTTCACTATATGCTAAAACACAAAACAGCCAGGGGCACGCTACCAGGAGGCTATGTTCAGGCCTATGTCCAGGACAATATTATGTTAGTAACAGCCAGGAGAGCCGAATGCACCACAGTGCCTGGAATATTTATACCTGCTTTTAAGCTTTCTCTCAAATTCACTGAGTGAACAAAGCTAAAAGGGTCAGATTAGAACGATTTCTATCAAGTTAAGGAATAGGCAAGTATCTTAATGAGTGAGACAGTATCATAACTTTGAAAAAATTTTAGCTTATTTTCCGATTTCACTTAAAGACTTCCAAAATATTAGATTATACTTTGGTTAACTCCAATTTCTAGTCTTTTAAAATTGGAATTAATATTATACTAACAGTAACTGCTCAGTAAGAAGGTTTTGCTTTAGCTGTTCTCTGCTGGATAGTGGTTACTGTCTTCTAGTCCTCTTAACTTCCATTCTCATGCTTGCAAGGTAGTCTCACTCATCAGCTTGAGGGAGAGAGGCAAATACACAGCTTGTAGGGATGGTCTTCTGCTTTAATAGCCCAGTGCAGCAACACAGGAATCAAGAATTCAAGCCTATTTCTCTCTGCTTCAGGTCATTGTGGACACAGCCCACCATTCAACTTTACTGAAACTGGAGCTTATTTATATCTCAGATGGTGAGCATGTGGGAAATTGACTGCTGAAGAAGAATCAGCTCCTGTCATAACTGTCCCAGGAGCCACACGAAGCTCCCTTGCTATGCAAAGGTCTGCAAGACCTTGAAAGAATATCTACAAGTTACAGTGGTTCAGCTCCAGAGTTTCATGCATCCTTTGCCTTCTGAGTTTCCCTTAGTAACAAACACGCAACTTGTAATCTGCATTTAAGCTTTAAGATCAGAAAGGGCTATTGCTATTTTTCATTCTCAAATTATATACATACACTGGTTATAAAAGTGCAATTTTTAAGGCCTGCAACAAGACCCACCATTTATTATATTAATTCAGGTTTTCCTGCAAAGAATCAGCATTCATCTCAGGTATCTATCCAAAGTTAAAAACATGTACAGAATTCAAAATGTGCATACTGAAATATTTCTCTGCTGATTTCAGGTACACTGTTGCCCCTCTAGTTCCCCAAGGGGAACTGATTGTTACCCTTTTACTTCTTCCAAATTTTGTAATTTTCAAACTACATTGAAGATTATATCTATACCAGTGAATTAAACAACATCCGGAAACATGCCTGAACACTAGAACATACTTGTCTTACAGGAAAATTCTTAAAATTTTCCCTAAAATGACTTTGTCATGTACCTCTCCCAGAGAATTCACAAGCATGACTTGGGAGGCACAGTGTTCACAGAACTGTTCCTAAAAGGCAGTTTTCACACATCCACCCTGTTTTTCGAGGTTAAGAGAGTTTACTAACATAGATGCAGGGCATTATCTGCCAGTTAGCTCCAGTGCCTGGGAAAGGTTTTAATTTACCAGTGCAGACATAGCTTTAACTTACCAACCTTACACTAAAGATTCTTATATTGGTAGGTAGAGGTATCAACTGACTGTTCATTTGCTGGCCAGTATTATTTGAGCAGCTGTTGAAGACATTATTACTGGCTTGGATCCAGTGAGACCCTGCTCAAGAGTGGTACTGAGGATTCTAAATTCCAAGAGAAAAATTCTCACTGCAGCCTCCAGATGGGGAGGATGGAAACAGGATTATGTGTGAATGTGATGATAATATCCACTAAACATTCAAATGCAGTAGTAAGAGAGGGAACTTTAGAAAGAATATAGTAGCAAAAAGGCTCCTCAGGACATTTCAGGAGTGAACCCAGTATCACTGAGTAACACAAATGTCAAAAGCACTGGCAGCAAAA
Organism: Anseranas semipalmata; assembly: GCA_013399115.1. NCBI lineage: Eukaryota > Metazoa > Chordata > Aves > Anseriformes > Anseranatidae > Anseranas > Anseranas semipalmata. The sequence continues at coordinate 209,139 of VXAA01002273.1, read as the reverse complement.
ACCTACTTGCCAACAGTCACACTAGAGAACTGTGCTTAAGGGAAGAGCCAGAGAGTTTAATGGGAGAAGGAAAGAAGCAAGCAGAAAGGACCCATCACACCTTTATTTGTCTTCCTCCTCCTATTTTGTATCACCTATGTGCACTACTTGCAACAATGCCTAGAAGTTTGAATTCACTCATAACATTGCAGAACATACTGCATTTTAAAACTTACCTTTTTATAGGGCTTATAGTACTGCCTTTCAAATTGGATGGATTTAACAGAACTTTTTTCCATCCTTCCTACTTTTCAAATTACAGATGTTTCTGCTAGAAAACAGGCATGTTTCTCTTCAGCAAAATATGTCTTTACATATGAAAAATGCATTTCTTTTGTGAGTCCAAATAGTTGAAGCTATTTTTTTCATTTACTTCTATAAGAAAACCATAACATGCTCTGTTGAGTGAAGGGCAAAAAAATGTGAAGACCATAGAACCTTTCTCCATTATTCTTTTGCTAAGGATTGCACTGAAACAATTAGAAAGTACCCAGCAATGACAGTAATTTAGAAGAAAGAACAGCAGGTCTGAGTCTTGTCATAGCCAGTTGCTGTACGTCGTCGCAGCCCTTTGTTCCACAACAGGCATTTGTATCAGCAGAGATCTTGCTCAGACCCAGAGCAGCTAAAAGAAACTAAGAAAAAGATAGGCTGAATGTCACTGGGCTAGCAGACCTTACTCCTGATGAACAGCAATGGGGTCCCCAAGAATGTCACTGGCCAAGCTCTAGAAGTTAGTTCCTGCCAAAACACTTTAAGACTAGCTATTTTTAAAGCTGAAGAGTGACTATTCTATATGAGTGAAGGAAGTGAATGGCTTATGGCTAGTAAAAAATTTCCAAGAATCCAATAATACTGGCTGACAAGCAAGTTCACATGTAGCATTCAGCTCCACATGTAGTGAACACATCAAGCTCCTGCTTTCAGCAGGACCTGAGTACTTAGCACATCTGAAGAAAAACAACTTGAAGTCCTATCGTCAGTGGAGGACTTTTCTCCTAAATTTGTTCTTCCTTATCCTCTAGTCTGCACATCCAATGGACTCATTTAGAATTAACAGCTGATTTGTAAACTGTAAGACTAAAATTTTATGCATTTCATTGTTTTAGTTTCTTAAAGCTGACAACAACTAATTCATAACTAAATAATATTTCAATAATATAATATTCAAATTTACTGCATTTACTCATCTATTGTAAGAATAGAGGGCTAACTCAAAAATTCCTCTCAACAAAGCCTGTATTTGTTCCCTTGAATCATTTATTGTGGACACCACCACTTACTTCCTTTTTTCACTTTTTTCCTTTTTCAAAATATGGGTCAACAAGTTTGCTGGAAAAGTTCTTCTGAAATTTCACATGCCTCCTTGAGAAAAGCTTTCTCCAAAAATATTGCCCAAGTACCTAGATATCCTAATCACAAAACTGATCCCCAAACCCCAATTGGCTGGTATGCAAGACTATATTAAATGAATTTGTAAGCGAATAAATAATTGCACTTGCTATCACACAAAATAGAAGTAAAAATTCTAAGGATAATTCTTCTCATTTCCACATTCTTAGGTGCTTACATATTAACTATTTTGGAAAGGATATAACACAAACTAAAGGATGCACATTTGTGCAAACATTATGAAATCCAAAGGAGATTTCACATTGCTGTGACAGACAAGGGAGGAGCATTACACAGTGTAAAAGTGCTACATCTGCAACGCAACATAACTGAAATATCCATGACCAAATTTGAATGGTCATTTAATAATAAATGCTATGTAGTGGGAAGATATGTGAGATCAGATAAAAGGGTAAAAATATTTTTCACTTAATATGAATGTTAAATTTATGTAACATAAAATAAATAAATAAATAAACACAATACTTGTAATAAGCCTGACAAGTATAGCAATCACTTTAGTACTGTCTGCTGGGATAAGCTGTATCACAATATTCTGGAGACACTCTGGGACTACAGAAGGCTCTCCTAAATGTAAAATTAACCATGTAAGAATTGTTCTATTAAGGTAAGCTACCAGTAGACACTAGTGAAAATAAAATTAAAAAAAAAAAAAAAAGGAAGGAAGGAAGGAAGGAAGGAAGGAAGGAAGGAAGGAAGGAAGGCAGGCAGGCAGGCAGGCAGGCAGGCAAATGTAGCTTTTGGAAGATGTACTACAGCAATCAATCAACAACCGAGTCAAAAAAAATTGTAACCCTTGATCCACTCTAAGAAAATGTAGACTTCTATGTGCAATAATAAAAGAACAGAATAGTTAATGCCTCTCAAAGTCACTGATTAAGAACTCACATATCTTGTAGCTTCCCCAGCCACGAGTATAGTGAGGAACCTGCTTGGTTTCCCAAAGCTGTCCTTTCAAATTTACTGTTTCTCATTCTGTTGAACTACTGGACTCATTGTTTTCATGACATGAATGTAGAATGAGCAAATAAAAAGACAAACAGATGAAAAAGTATGTTGGATTTGATTACCTGTCATGAATAATGATTATCTAATAAATAGGGATACTTTGCTGCACATCATAGCATATTTTCTAGCAAGATTTCAAAGTGCTTCACAAACATATTAGGATATTGAGTAACAACCCAGACCTCCTTAAACCCAATTATTTTCTCTGTCAGGAGCAGTAGATACGTCTTTTTATCAAATATTATCATGGATAGGCAGCAGTATCTCACGAAACCCTGATTTTCTGTGCAGAAAAAAGAGAAAATTCCCTGCCTAATTTTAGAAATAGATGTAGCTTTTATGATTTAGAAAGAATTGAAGAGTCCATATCACTGAAGGGCTGGCCAAAACCTCCATCTCTAATTAAATAATAATATGGAAACATTTTAATTTAATATATAAAAATATAATTAAATAATAATAATAACATATAAACATTTTTATATTTAAAATAAAATTGTCCCTTAGATAAAAAGAATAAAATGAGCAACAGAGCTGACAGCTTGATATCTCACCTGTTTCTCAGTATACAGAAATACAAACAGGTCTAGAAAGCCTCAGATAGTGTCTAGGCTTGAAACGTATTTGCCATAATAATATAGGTGATTATAATACTTAAGTGTTCTGCACTGATGCTATGCTACATCTCAGTGGTCAGAAAAAAATAAGAAACTACTATTTGCATAGCAATGTAAATTTTCTTAAAGGGTTGCCAAGGCCACCAGCTAGAGTTAATGAGTCTTTACACAATCTACTTAATACCGCATTCCAGTTGCTCCCTTCAGAAGTAAAGAAATATTTTCTTTTCAAGACACACCACTATCTTTGTCAGAGCTAACAAAGAAATGATAAAACCATAGCATAAGTCAAGATGAAGAAAAAAATTTAGATGCAATCTTGCAAATAATAACTCTTAATGACTAAAAATTAACTATTTAAAGGATTGCACAAATGTGCTTCAGAACTCTGCCTAACACACTGTCTTATTTCCTCAACGTTAAAAATCTCAACATAGATCACAGTCTTGGCTTAGTGTACACTTAACTTCATGACTTTTTAATAAAGCTCTTTCATATCAAAATTAATTCAAACAAAGAATCTCAGATGGGGAGATTTAAAGCTTTATGTCAGTTTAAACCTGTCAGAACATTTTAAAAACTAAAGCTTATGAAATCAATAAAAACTCTTGAAACAATTAGAAATATTATTATAACTTGAAGTTGAAACATATCTTGACTATGTCATCTAGTTAAAGCAAAATTGATTCCAATTCAATTAGCTCTTTTATTTCCAATGTTTTAATCAAGACTTTGCCTTTGAAGAATCTGTTCATCGTAAAACTCTGGAATGTGGCACTTTGCATAGAATCTCACAGGAAATGTTCTTGGTGCATTATTAATTACCATCAGTCATGCTTATTCTACTTCACTGAAGAACCATAATGAATGAACTACAACCGTTCTTTCCTTCATTATGTTTCTTAATAAAGCTCCTAGTTTTAGAAGGATTCTCTCTGGAATCCCTCAAGAACCACTATGAGTTAACTGATAAGAAGCTAAGACCTTTATTTGTTATTTTCTTTGTATCTGTAGATAAAATTTTAAAAGGTTCACTTGTACACATTTTGCAAACTGGCAAGATCTCATCATAAATAAAAAACTTATTTGTCACCTATTTATTAACTTTGCTATTACTCCAGAGCAAAAACTTGTCCTTTCTCTTCTATAGTGCTGTAACTCTTCAGTCGTACTTACAGCCCAGCAGAACTAGCAGCATGCTGGCCTCAGGGTTCTTCTGGTAAATATCAGACATTATTGCAGTTCACGTGTTTTATCCCAAAATCAGGATTGAAGCAATTTATTAATTTGTTATTGACAAGTGATTAACCAGTAATCCATAAACTATATATTCAAGATTCAGCAATACAGGTAAACCACTATATTAGATGCATACGAAATGTTAATCTATATATACCAACATCTGAAACAACCTCCTACAGCAACCCCCCAGAAGCTCTAATCACACGCGTAGATGGTTATATGCACGTCTTTTCTCAGAGGGCCTGTGAGCAGTTACAATCAAGCCCCCCTCTTCAGCAAGTGTTGGTTCCCCTCCTTGCACACCTCCTGCTAGAGGTGTGGGTGCTCTTTTTGTGAACCTGAGCAGAACCCCACAACCAGCTGAACCACTCACCAGTACAAAAGCACCCCATGACTTCATAGATGCAAATCCTGAGTACAGACACATATTCTTGCTGCCTGTATTGACAATCTCCTAGCTGGATGCAGACAACTCACAGCATCCAACAGGGAGGATGTGTCTTCTTGCTTTGGCAGAGCTTTTAATGCCAGCGGAACAACTTCTCACTGTATCAAACCAGGTTCAGACTACTGCAGAGAAGTTGTTTGGTTGCTTTTGCATTGGCTTCTGTCTTTGTCCAAACTAGTCACACTTTTTAAGGTTTTCTAGTCCTCTACTGCATCTTCTTCTCCACTTTTTCCTCCTCTGACCCTAGCCACCATGCGTCAAAGTCAATTTATATCCCCAAAAGAGACTGGCACTGACCTGTACCAATACTGCACTGGTCAGAAACATTACTGAAACTAATTTCTCTGTTTCAACACAGGAAGAGATACTCAGCACAAGAGCTTGCCCATTTAAGGCATTCTCTAAAGGTCTGTTTGTACTATAGTCTTTAAACCACTGATTAGTATGCATACTTTGGCAAAGACTCTTGATATGCTATTTTTTACAGGTTTGCCTGCTGAAAAAGTCTTTTGTGACTTAACTTCAAGTATTGATTAATTATGTAATAGAAAAGAAAGCTGGGAGAACTTCAATGTCTGCCTACTGATGGGCGGTATCTCCCATCCATATACTGCAAAAAAGAAATTTCCACATGTTAAAATCACAGTAGGCTTTAGTGAGTATGAGCTTGATAGTAGAGAAATGTAATATTGTTAAAGGTGTTCTAAATTACTGTCTTCATATTAATAGATATATGTAATTGAATAAAAGCAATTCACTTTCAGCTGAATGCTTATTTCCATATGTAACTTCTGTCTTTCTGCATCATACCACATACAAGACTTGTAGTGCTGGTAATGCTAGCTACTTTTATGCTCACATGTTCAAAAAATCTGTTTAAATGAATATCACATTGAAGAGTTCCTTTTTCCCTCTCAAGTCTCCCATATACCACCATAATACCATCAAAGCAAACAGTTGTTTGTTTCCCTTTGCTTTCTTCTTCTAGGTCAAATTTCTTATTAGTGTGCTTTTCTTTACCCACAAATAGAAGAGCCATCTGTATTCACATAACATGCTGCAAAGTGTATAATCTGTAATCTTGAAGAAGGGAAGCAGGAAAAGGTGAGTAACTGCAGCACTTATCACAGATTTGGCATTGCTAAGTAGATATGTTCTCCCATAAATGCAAAAAAAAAAAAAAAAAAAAAAAACCACATGGATAAAAATGGAAAACAGGAAGCAAATGTTCTTGGTTTTGGCAAAACTACACTTACCACTCATCTAAAGCAAATGGGAAATGGCAAAATTAAGCAGAACCTAACAAACTAGATAAGTGAAATATATATTTATGGAGCAAGAAAACCAGACGACTGCAGGATTAAAAGTAATGTCCTTTCACCATTTATGCTCCTATTTATTATTTTCATTGCTTTTGCTACAGGACTGACACATTTGAAAACTTTCAACATTTTCTTCAGGATGTTCCTGAAATCACAGTAAGGACAACAGTAGATCACACACACAATTAAAAACACTCACTCTACTTAAATGGAATTTGATAAATTTAGAATATTTACCTGAAAAATACTGCAACTTAAATTCATACTTTTGTTGTAAATCTATTTTAAAACAATCAATTACTATCCCTTATTACTTAAAATAAGCACTGTTTCTAAAAATCTGTGACTGTAGGTCAAAACCTAGTGGCTCATCAAGCTTAGCTTCCTTAGTATGCTAAAGACTACTCACAATAAAAATAGAACAATATGGCATGTGGTGGCATTTCTCCAGAATGATCTCTCAACCCAAATATGTGGCCTCCCATATCTCACTTCTCCAGAATGATCTCTCCTAAAATACATGACACTGGGACTTCCTCAGCCAGAGATAATGTCTTTGTATTCAATAGGTATTGGTGAATTTTCCTTCCCTTAACTTGTTCACTCCTCCTGAATGTATGTAAATTTCTTATAGTGAATTTGTGGAGCTTCTTGCAAAAGATTTTACAGATATTAAAAGACAATGAAGAACCAAGTCTTTTTGTTTGCTTTGAAGGAGACTTCTGTAAGCTTCAAAGGATGTTCCCCAGTGTTCTTACTGGAAGAAAGAATAAACAAGAAATCCCTAATGCACCTCTTTCATGACTCTTGTTTTTTAACCCTCTATTATATTTCTGGACTGAAGAACTCTGGTTTGGTTAATTGTTTTTCCTATTGTAGCCACTTCATACTTTAGAGATTTTTTTTTTTTTTGAACTTTTTTCATTTTGACCATATCCTTTTTCAAGGGGGAAAGAAGTTCTTGTAAAACCATCTGTTGTAAACTGAAGGCCTTATTCCTGAGAGAAGATGGGTAGCTCAAAATTGAAGATATATGTAAAGTTATGGGAGTTGTTACGTGCATTTATCTGTACTGGCCACCTCAACCTGTCTCAAAGTCTTCCTGTAAAGACGATCAGAGATGGTCTGTGAGTGCTAGACAGTGTTTAGTTTACCCTGCACTGCTAGTCTCTTTGAAATAAGAAAATTTTGGTAAATGTTAGCTTACACAGTCAAAAAATCAATAATTAAAACCCAGCTATTCTTGCAGGATGTACAGAACAGTAGCCTCTGACTTTGCTGATTAATCAATTCATTGTAAAGTAGTCCCATGTAGGTTTGCGTTCCACCCTGCCACTGATTGTTTGGCTTTACCCCAGCGTCAAAGCTTTTGACATGCTGTCATAAATGTTGTTACTAACTTACACACAAATGCCTTTATCTTCTTTCCTCTCCTCCTTTTACCTTTCATTTAAGGATGCAAAAAAATCCATAAAAACTTTAATCCCTTAATTTCGGTTTACTCTTATGGATTAGATTTTCTCTATATAATTTCTTTTATATACCCTCTATTTTGCCACTCTCTTTCATAGTACTGTCTTCTGTAAACATCTCATTTGTCATTTTACTCATTACTTGCATTTTAAATACTTCACAAACTTCTATTTAACCACAGTTACATTTTGCTTTTTACATTTGTTGTACATTATCACCGAATACATCATTTAATTTTTTAACATGGACCCTTATCTTACATTGCTTTTATTGTGTTTTTATTTTCTTAACACAGTGCTGGAGTCAGACAAGCCCCCACCCGATGTAATGGGAACTATACTTACCCCCAAAAATGGATTAGAATTATTCAGATCAATATTAAAGCCACACTTGCAAAATTTGGTGCCAAACTGAAAAATTTGGGGGTTTAATAATTAAATTCTCTGAGAGTCTCTAGTTCAATGTGAAGTACAATTAAGTTCAAAATACAAGTATCATCTGAGCAAAAGCAAATGCCTAAAGTGTAGATATTTGAACTAGTTGTCTAGACTTTCTGTAGTCACAACAGAGAGATAAGCACTTTTGTGGTATGATTCATCTGACCTTTTAGAAATGTCTGAGATCAACTGAACCCCGCAGGCACTTGTTTCTCTGCAAGGACTGTAAAGTACTAAATGATTTTTCAGATAAGGACATCTACAACTCAAAAGTCCCTTAAGCAACTATAAGGGAAATCCAGAATGAACAACCCAGAAGTAGATATCTACAATAAAAAGACCTTAAATTATCAGGATGAACACCACCCAAAACACTTCAGCCTCAATGGCACAGACATATACAGATAGGCAGCTTTTCTAACCACTTGTTTGAAAGGCATTTTTATGGCAACTGAGGTTGTTATTAATTGGAGATGCTAGTTCTTCAAAGACTAGGAGAGAGTCTTGTATTAACAGGGTGCCAGAAATTTTAGAAAAAAAAAAAAAAACTACCATAATGTACAGTATTTTGGATCTTAAAAGAAATGCCAATGATCCTCTTTAAAACTTAAAAAGGTATCACTGGTGTACACTGTTACACCGTCTGGACCATCTAAGTAAATTACTTTCTTACTTTCAATTAATGGTATTCCATCCGTCTTTGTCAATATTACTACCACATAAATTCCAGGAATACTTAATCTGATTTCCAAAAAAAAAAAAAAAAAAAAAAAGGAAGGGTTGGCAGAGCCAGGATATTGCTAGTATGTTCAAGATTCTATGAATAAACAAGAATGGTTGCTTATATCAATATTGAGTCTTATCTTGTGGCTGTCACAAGAGCAAAGGTTTCCACTTAGCCCCAGATTCTAGAAACTTCGATGCTCTGAAAGGTATCCAAAACACTTGATAGCCTAGCCTGTTAACCTAAGGGAGAGAGACCAAACTAACTAAAGTGATCTTTATCACCTTCTCATCCTGGTGAGCACAGTGGAACAACAGATGGCAGCTTTTAGACAGCTTTGTGTTTCTACACTTCTTAAACAATGCAAGCTGAAGTTTCAGCCTATTGGATTTTCATTGCAGGACATACTCTGTCCTGGGACATTTCTAGAGAGCTATTCTATAGCTGAATACCTCTTGCAGAAAATATTCTCAAACTGATTGCAGAGTTTTCATAGCCCTTTTAAATGGCAAAGCTCTTTTAAGACTGAATAAATGAGCCTGGGGCATAGACAGAATATGAACAGGTAAGGATTCGACACCTAAAGGTGATTTTTCCTTTCTGTGCTGACTGAATTTTACAGGCTGCTGTATATTAGATGAGTTCGTTACTTTAAATGCAGCTCACTAGCAGAGCAGCATGATGTGTTGCCACCTGGTGTAGGGGTGATGTAAAAATCCTTGCTGACTTCTGTATGAGCAAAGGCTGCGTCACTGCGGAGGCTCATCCCTGCGTGGCACGTCCAGGCAATGCCGTCAGCTTCCCTGCTCGCTGACTCATGCCTTGGGAAGAAATCAGCTCTGAGGGAAGAAACTGCCCTTCTGCCTGCGATGATGCGCATCAGACAAGCAGAGGGACTACAGAACTTGCCTGAGAAGGGGGAGAAAGGAAGTGATAACCACAGGCTATCAGCTACAGGAACTGGACACACTCAAACAGGAAGGCAAATGAACATGTTTACAGCTGTCAGCAACTAAAGTGTGGATCCTGCCATAAGATGCTGCAGGGATGCTGAAACATTATAACAGTTACACAATGGGCTACTCTTTAGAGGGAGCATGAAAGCCTGCTTCACATTAATCATTTCAAGCTTTCTTCCACATGATTTCCCAAACAGATCTGTGCTTTATAATGGGAATCTCATTCAAAGAACCTGCCTTGTACTCCTTTGTGCAAAAGAAGCTCTTAAAAGTGGTAAAGCAAGTACAATGCTCAGATTTTTTTTAAGATAGCAATAAACACGACAACTATTATATATTAACATCTTGTTTTCCTTTGTAACAGATCATTAATATAATTAAGTCTTGAAAGCCTTTTACTTATTTTCATTGAAAACAGTTTAATTGTTGCCAACTGCTTTCTATAGACTTCTGTATGAAATATGTTTTTACCTTTCTTTAAAATGCTATATGCTGCTGTGAGGAACAATTACAAAACCAAAACCAGTATTCTGTCTTCAGATATGATTTTCAATAGCAGATTTACAGACAGCCTTAATGGTAGTCTTGAAAGATGCTGATACTGTGCATTTTATGGTCATTCAATACTCTACAGCACAGTGGTGTTCCACTGCCCCTGCGGCAGAATATGTCATCATAAATATGTTGTACATGTGCACCCTGCCATTAAAAGATCTCTCGGGATGTTGATCTTTTGATTTCCTATCAGAAGAGATTTAGCTGATCACCTGCTCTCTACAGCTTATAGAGAGACAAGCACTGCAACCACAGAAGTATTCAAGGTCCATTTTGGCAAAATTATTGACAGAACATTTTTGGACCTTTTGAAGAGTCTTTCCCATAGCAGGAACATACCCATGGCTTACTGTGCAGTTCTGGTTTATCCAGAATATTCACTGCATTCTAAAATTTTATCAAGCTTATTATAGTTTTTGTCAATTCAGACGTTTGCAATAGGAATTATTCATTTAATTAATAAAAATATAAACAATGCACTGCTATTAAATATTTGACTACTTGACTGAAATGGTGTATTTCAGTAACTGTAGTACTACCATTATTAGTCACAGAGCAAGAGCTGAATGCTGAAGTCATATAAAGCCACAGAAAGGAATTTAGAATATAGAATATCAGCAAGGATATTCAGGCTTTGTCCATTCAAATTATTTTCAATATTCAGAACAGAAAAAAACATTTAAATGCCTTTTTAATCTGCTGGTCTCCTATTACTCCCACTAAAGACTAAACACAGCAGAAGCTGCTGGTATTTCTCTAGCCTCAGGAGAAAAAATCTGTCAAAGGAAGATCATACAATCTTGAGGAAAATATTTCCTTATACTCAGCCAGAGCCTACAGATTTGGTTTCATATGTGGCACCATGTGGAGAAGTTAGACGCTTGAAAAACAGGTGGATATATTTTTACTCACTGCATCTTAATAGAAGCACTTGTTTCCATGAAAATCTTTACTAACTAAAGTACTGAAAATCTTTATCTAAAATGCCAGCAAGTCTGGTAGAAGAACCTTTCTTGCAATTCATGCAAAATCCATTCATAACTTTAGTCATGATAGGTTCTGTTATTGATGTGGAAGACTGACTGACTGCTGTGGAAAAGCTTACTCAAGTGGAAAAAAGAAATCAGATGCTCTAGGAGAAACTGTTAAGTATATATGAACACATTCACCAGGCCTACAACATTTATAGGCTCTTCAACAAACACTGTCCTATAAGTGCCTCTCAAGCTATATCCCGATACTTTTGTGAAACAAAGAAACAAAAAAAAAAAGGGGTGTGGGGGGAGAATATATTTTCATATTTAGTAAACACTAGACTCCAGACTATTTTCAATCTCTCAATTCAATTTACACTTCTTCTCTGAAAAGTACATATACTTGATCTACACACTGACCATTATATCGCAGATGAAATGATCAGAACAGAATTTCTACAAGGGGATATTAGGTAGAAGATAGAAACCTTTAACATTGAGGTGCTCAGCATTCACAGGATAAGATTGTTAATGCTGGTGAGATACAGATTGGATGGGTGGTTGGCAAGATGGGTGGGAAATGTGGCTAACAGACCACACTCAGAGGGTAGTGATCAATGGTTTTTACTCAGGCTGGCAGCCTGTCACAAGTGGGGTCTCCCAGAGATTGATACTGGGTCCCACACTGTTCAGTATTTTCATAAATGATGAGGATGATGGGACTGAAGGCACCCTCACCAGGTTTGCTGATGACACTAAACTGGGTGGTGGATTGTGAGGTGGACACCTCAGAAGGGAGAGCCATCTTACAGAGAGACCTGGACAGGCTGGAAGAGTGGGCAAGCAAGAATTGTATGAAGTTTAACAAAGACAAGTGTAAGGTCCTGTACCTGGGATGGACTAACCAAAGAGCCCAGTACAGGCTAGGATCTGTGTGGCTGGGAAGCAGCCTCGCCGAAAAGGACCTGGCAGTCCTTGTAGACAAGCTGAGCAAGAGTCAGCAGTGCATCACTGCAGCCACAAAGGCAAATCAGATCCTGGTCTGCATCTGCAAGGTCATTACTAGCAAAGAAAGAGCTGTGATTATCCCACTTCACTCAGCACTTATCAAGTCATACCTGGAATACTATGCCTAGTTCTGGTCTCCACAGTTCAAAAAAGACACAAACAGACTGAGGAGTGTCCAAAGGAGGGACACAAACATGGTCTGAGGGCTGGAGAACCCGCCCTATGAGGAAAGGCTGAAGCAGTTAGGTCTTTTCACCCTGGAGAAGAGAAGGCTCAGGGCAGACCTTATCACAGTGTTCCAGTACTTAAAGGGCAGCCACAAAGAGGAAGGAGGCTCTCTCTTCACAAGGATACACATGGCAAAGACAAGGGGTAATGAGTACAAGCTGCACCGGGAGAGGTTTCATCTTGATGTAAGAAAGACATTTTTTACAGCGAGAACAATCAGTCACTGGAGCAATGTCCCCAGGGGCATGGTAGAATCCACATCACCACAGGCTTTCAAGATGCAGTTGGACAGGATGCTACATAATCTCATCTAGTCTCCCTTTTCCAACAAAACATCTCCGTGATGATCTTTCAAAGTCCCTTCCAACCTGGGCTGTTCTATGATTCTAGGATCATCATTATCACAAGAAAAGAATACCAGCAGTTTTCAAAATATGTGGAACTGCATTGACAGTTGCTTAATGAATTGCAATATAAACATTGCCCATATGCATTATCTTTAGCCATTGCTTCTTGTCTAAAATTAGGATTTCAATTTTGTAAGAAATGTTTTGAAAAATTTTGAGATATTTTAGAAAATGTTTCTTTATTTCAGTTGGAACAAAAAAATTTATTTGAGTCTTGAAGTGGGTGGTCTGCCAATCAGCTGTATTTAATATTTCAGTTCACATGATGGGAAAGCAATGGTCCTGGGCCACACATTTACAAAGGCCTCACTGCACAAAGCAGTAGCCATAGTGTGACGGTCCTTTGAATGTCAAGCCCGAAAAGATGCAGCTCAGCGCCTTCTGTCTGGCTCTTCACTTCCAGACACTTGATGCTTCTGTTCAAGGCATGTGGAACCAGGGAACAGAAGAGAGGTTGCAGGACTGTATTGTACAAGATGCGAGTCCACCTCGAGACTCAGAGCTGCATCTAACACCGCATGTGAGACAAGACAGACCTTGTGTTCACATGGTAAATAGCCAAATACTTAATCTGGAAGAGTCAAAGAGTAATTACTCCAGTATCTACACTTGACTTACTACAAAGCACCTGCTTTTTCATCACAGTAATCATGATAGTTGGGTTTGGGGGGGATTTCAACAAGCTGTAGATTACAGACAACGCTGAAAATTCGTGACCATTTCATGTAAACTAGACTATGTTTACTTTGCACTTTGAATCCTTCAAAAAATATTTCAAAGAACAAAGAGATGTGCTTTTGTAGATATGCTAGTTCAACCTCCTTTTTCCTGCCTCCCTTGTCGCTGTTTTCCTCGGAAAAGCACAGGACAATAGCAGTTCCAAAGCCAGTTCCGAGTCTGCACAGATGACTGTACTTTTCCTGGCTCCAAGCATTGCTGTGGGTTTTGCTTGGCTAGAGCAGAATATGAACATAAGTGGTCATAAAAGCATGGAAAAATATCTTTCAGTCCGTGAAAATAATCACACTTTGTTTTTTTATTATAGAATCCAACACTAAAGATGATTAGTATTTCTGATATACAATTAAGAATCAGAAAGTTTCAACAGAAGGTTTTATCAGATACTCTATAAAATCCAAAGTGTGGGAGTAGGGTAATTATTGTCGTTTCATTGCACCGTCTCTAACTATCTACAATTATCTCTTTACACTAGTAATCAGCTTTATACCATTTGATCTCCTTTGCTTTTTATCCATCTAATTACAAAGTAGCACTAGATGTTTGCATCACAAAGATTGGTTTGAGTACCCATTGCAATCTCATTCAATTTTCAAATGTCTGCATTTTCCCAAAGGCATAAGACTGAAGACTAAGCACATATTTAAAGGCTATGTCATGTCTTATTTCAAGAACTCTTTTATGCAGAAAGACACTTCATACTTTTTACAGAAGCAGTGTGCAATACAAATTAGCATCAACAGTGTGAAAAAGCATACGTCTAATCTCTTTTTTTTTACATACTATTACATTATTGCGTTAGAGGCAAGGAACTTGTGCTCCATTTTTACTAACATGCACTGGACAAACATAAGCCTTGTTGAAAAGATAGACATTGACAATCATTTCAAAACAATGCAGTGGTTCTACATTCATGTGCCCTTATTTCAAGTATCAAATAAATACCTAGGTTAGGAGGCTGACTATTTTGGGTTATTACAAAATCCTGCCTCAGTTGCAACTTTGCAGTAAAGCATGCTGCGGCAAGGGAGAACATTATCTGTTTTGTTTTGGTGCAGGCATTGCTTACCTAGATATGATTATGGATTACGTCTGGCTGTAGGCTTCTGTTNAAAAAAAAAAAAAAGAATACTGCCTAAGCACTCTTCTTATTTATGCAGACCTTACAAAACACAGTTCTTTACCACAAATTTAACCCTAGCTGTAACTGAAGACCCTATCATACATACCTACAACCAAATCAATAAAAAAGAAATGTTTCTCTGAAACCATTCTCTCCTGAATGCTTACTATAATGCATCAGCAAACACAGTCCTTTCATTCTGCTTTTCTGGAAACGAACCTTAACAAGCATCATTGTAAGCCTTGATAAACACAATGACTGCACACTAACAAAGAGTCACTCACACTTTCTGAAGTTCTTGTTTATCACAATCACAACGACCTTACCATATGTTATAGTTTAAAACAGCACTCTTGATGTTGCTTTCTCTAAGTTCCAGCTCCAAATATGTCTCCAAACTATGCTTAAACAAATTCCACTAAAATCACAAAAAGAGTAACCAGCCACATTTCTATAGATATCAGCTCCTGTTCGCTTCCCATAGATGCCACAGAGTCCAATAAAGCCCATGTGCAGCAAACCCAGTCACGCGCTGGTCACTTCTACCAACGAAAGGCCTTGCCTAGGTCTCAGACAATAAATGCAGCTTACAATGATGTAACCAATTGTTTGTATTTTGGTTTTGGTGCAGATATTGCTAACTTGGCTATGGCCAAGGCTAAAAGTAGGGATGTTCTTAGGGTGAAGTTCTGTAAAAGGAATTACTGAACACCTGTTCACTGCTCAATTCTGAATATGCACATGGCTAAGGTGGAAGCTAATGCAGGCAAGGATGAATACATTATGTTTGGTTGTGGGACAAATATGGATGAGCTTGGCTAAGGCTGAGACAAAGTTTAACATTTGGTCTGGGTTATTGTTTGTTAATAAAAAGCTGAGGGTTTTGGCTCGTTGCAGTGTCCTTAACAGACCATACTGCTGCACCCAAGGCGGTATGGTAATCATCCTTAGGATAATTTAAAACTACTCATTTATCTAGATGCTGGTTTGTTTTTTTGTTTGTTTGTTTTGGTTTGAAGAGATGACCTAGAAAGTATATATTTTAGCATTAATATATCTTACACAGTGAGAAAAGGATACTGGGATTTACTGTTTATACATTTCAGGTATCTTTGACAGAATAAGCTTTAATCTTTTCTAATGGTTTGTTTGAAGTTTCTGGAAAAGGAAAACTTTCTAATCATTGATTCAATTAGACATTGTCATCCACTTCAGTTTGAAAAGTACTCTAGAAAGAGGAACTAAGTCTCGCATTTGACCAGGTTCTGTATGGCTCAGACCTAAGAGTGAGAAGCAGCAAAAGCAGAAGCACCCCACATTACCCACTTCATCTCTGTCAAGCTTCGCTTCAGGTAAAATTGGCTATTAAGAGGATGCTGCAATAGCCAAGAGCTTTTGGAAAAGGTTGAAGGAGTCCTTTTATTACACAAAAAGGCTTACTGTGGGAGAACTTAATGCCTCCAAGAGAGGTGAAATTTTGTGATAGTTTCCTGAGTTAACTGTTTCACAGATGCAAAAGATTCTAGAACAAGATATATATGTTGCTGTAAATTTTTGTATAAAGGGTAAATTATAAATTATAGTTTAGTATTATGTTTGGGTATTTATTGTCTGTGCTGTCTTTCTCATGTTATCAGGCAAAATTTTGGAGTAATATAAAGTACATTCACATATTATAGAGCTTAACCAGATTTGTGGCTTTGGTATACCAGATGGTACAGCTGTAGCCAGAGTTCAGTGCTGTAAATAACTGTGAAAGGATTTTCTATGTCATTGCATTACAAAAGGGAACAATTAAGATGGTATCAGGATAAATGAAGACTAGCAAACAAGAGTACTCTCTGCTCCCCATTGCTTGACAGAAAATCTTTAAAACTCGGTGTTGAATTTCTACTTATTGCCCAGAGGTAATAGCAATGAAAGCAATTCTCTCCAGGATCATATGCAACACCTATTGTTCCAACAGCTGCCACAGGAGCGTCGCTCGACATGGGGTGTGCTGACACTAACGACACACCTCTCTACCACTGGGCAGAACAAATTCGACACCTGAATTAATATGAAATGTTTTATAGGAAGACTGGATTGGAGAGAAATGTGGGAAACCGCAATGTGCCCAAAGCTCCTTTTGTAACTTCACTGCACGAATCACTTAAAGCAGCTATTCAAGGAATTTCCCCTAGCTTCGTTAATTAGCATGACTGTAAACGTTTACAAGTGAAGTAGTTCCAACAAAGAATCCCCCCCCTCCCTGTTTGTTATTATTTTTGTTTTTAAGCTTCACTTTGCACATAAATACGTTTCGGCAACAATCCTCCAACCTGGAGAAGGCTTGGCCCGCTCTGAGCTCTGAGCTTCGCCGCGGTTAGCCCAAGCTTTCAGGCTGGCACGGTCCCCCGCCGCCCGCAGCAGTAACAGCGCCACCAGCCACCGCTTGGCGCCCACCAGCGCGCACGAACCAGGAGCTGCCCTCAGCCCAGCTTGCACAGGGCTGCCAGAGCGAAACAGCAGCTTTCAGCCACCGCCGCCCCCCGCCTCCCTCAGGGCACCACAAAGCCGCTCCGCCCGCTCCGGGCCCCCTCAGCAGCGCCGCCGCCGCCGCCCCCCCACCAACGGCCACCAACGGCCGCCCAGGGCCCGCGCACCAGCCCTGGGAGCGCTGCCGGCCAATCAGCGCGCGGCAGCCACTGACGGGCAGAAGCCAGCGGGAAGCGAAGCGCCACGGCCGAAAGGCGGGACGGCTCAGCACGCCCGCCCCCAGCCCGCCGAGCTGTCCGATTGGCTATTTTTCCGCCGAGCTGCCCAATCAGAGAGTGCATTGTAAAAGCAGGCTGAGCCTATCAGAGAGGTGCTTCTTCTTCCGCTCTGGCAGTTTGAAACCGTCACGTTCGGCGGCCGGTCCGGCCGTTGCCCGCAGGTGAGAGGGGCGGCGGGGGCGGCCGGGGCGCTGCGCCCCCGCGTAGTTGGCCGAGTTGCCTCAGAGGCTATGTTTTGGGGAAGCAAAAAGATCTGCGCACGTACGAAATTACAGTCCCTCCTGACTGTCCACCCGTGTGCCTGCCGGCTGTGCCTCCCAGGTTGCTGTGTGACACCCCGCGGTTTGGCCTTGCCTTCGGTGGTTGACGCGACAGCGGTGGTCGCCGTTGTATCACCTGTGCAGGCGTCAGGGGAGGCTGCAGAGCTGCTGTAGCGAGAAGCTTGGAAGCGTGGGCTGGAGCACTGCTGCTTCGTACTTGTAAGTTAAAAGGGGCAATGTGAAGAGTAGATCTCTTTCCTGGGGCAGAGTCCCCTGATCTGAATACAACGTTAAATTGTTTGAAAAGCAACACTCTTAGCCAACAACAAACCCAAAAGCACGAAATCCCAAGCACAGCTCAAGCCATTCAAACTTAATGATAAGAACAGCCATGGTGAGCCAGACCAGAGATCTTTAAAGTTCTGTCCCATTTCTAAAAGTGGCCATCTTAGCATTTTAGTCATACACTTACGGTTTGGAAAAAAATAGCGCTGTTAACAAGCATCTTGCTTTAATGAAGTCAGACATATGTGTTGGTAGATGCTTGGGGAAGATGAGAACGTGGTAAGCATGAGGATGTTCCTCTCACTAGTCTCTCCCCTTCTAGTGATTTGCACCTCAGCAAATCAATTTTTTGATGTCTTACTTAATCACCCTTGATAGATATCTGTTTTTGAAACTTGTCCGATATTTTCTCGATCACATCAAAGCAGATAATTTATTCTTAGCATGAAGTGGTAATGACATATGCAAACATCAGCTTAAAACAAGTGTATTTATTTTACTGTAGTAATCTGATCTGTTTGTCTGTACATAAACAGATTTCTAGAATTCTAAGTTTACTAGGATTTGTACTGGAATGTTGCAATAATCAAAATATAAGGCTACTATATGCAATAATCAAAATGTAAGGCTACTATAGGTAGGAACATTAGAGGTACAGACAGGGAAAAGTGCGGTGAGGAAAGCTGGAAATTTAAGTAGTAACCTGTTAGTGGGAATCTAAAGTGATATTCAAGTCAGTAAAGGCAGTCAGGTTGGAGACCTGGTGCGCACAGTGGAAGGCTAGTCACAGAATCACAGAATTGTTCAGGTTGGAAGAGACCTCCAAGATCACCTAGTCCAACCTCTGACCTAACTCTGACAAGGCCCACACTAAACCATATCTCTAAGCTCAACATCTAAACGTCTTTTAAAGACCTCCAGGGATGGTGACTCAACCACTTCCCTGGGCAGCCCATTCCAATGCCTAACTACCCTTTCGGTAAAGAAGTTTTTCCTAACATTCAACCTAACCCTCCCCTGACGCAACTTGAGCCTATTCCCCCTCGTCCTGTCACCAGTCCACAGGGATAAAGAAAAGGGACGGGAAGAGAAGGCAAATACACTGAGCTTGAGTTGACAGTAACTCTCATAAGGTGACGTCAAATAGGTAAGCTGTGTTTTAAGTTTGGAGAGTGGCATGGAATGCAGAGGTAAGCATTATTTGTGTCAAAGGAACCTGCTGAGTTTTGGAAGACCACAAACTTGAGCATAGTTTCAGTGATACGCAGAGAACTATATATGCTAGCCTGAGTGTTAAGGGTACAATCTCAGGAGGCTGAAAATAAAAGTCAGAACAGTGGTCTTAAATTAATGAACAAACTTTTCCTAAGAGTCACCCTTCCTCTGCTTCATTAGACTCATCAGCGTTCATGTGAAACTCAGCTGGCCTCCTGTTTCTTCGAAGAACTGATGGTAGTTTACTTCTGTTAAATGGACTGAGAAGGGAAGAGAACAGTATTTGTAATTTGTTAAACAATTCTAATTCCTGTCAGTGCTAGGTAGTTAATTGCTCCTTTGTGATCTTCCCTAATGCCCCACCCCCACACGTGTGCACACATTTGAATACCTCTAGGGCTGTTGGGGTACTTAGGACCCACAGTCTGAGAAGGTGTATCAGATGTAAAGTGTATGGAGCTGAAGCTGACTTTTGAGGATTATCAAAGAACTATTTGGGGGCTATTGGAAGAATTTATGGACTAAAGAAAAAGGAGGAGGGGCGGGGAGAGTGCTAGTATAAACTTACTTGAAAAGGTAGAGAGGCCAAAAACAAAGGAACAGATAGGGAATAATTTGTAGGAGGGAGAAAGGAAGAAAGTTAATCAGAAGAGGAGACAATGAAAATGAAAGAGGAAGCTAACATTTCTTGTCATCTGCACACCAGTAAGCAGCAATAAAAGTATTTTAAAAAACTCTGAAATGTCATATTTTGTACTTAAAATCATGGTGATTATATTAGGGCTCAGCAGTAAGTAGAGAGATGGTAATCAACTTGTTTTGAACCTTTGGCTGTAGGAAATCTCATTTAAAATCATCTTTATATCATTTTTAAAATCTCCAGCTCTGCACAGCAACTAACCATTCTGAAAGTCATAGATTCTTATCCATGGTGCAGGAAGAATCAGTGTCTCGAATAACTCAAAGAACTGAGACAATTAACTTCCATCTGTATTCCCATATAAAGAGCTGAGTTTATTGCTTTTTTTTTTTTCCTTCTGACATTTTGAAATAACATCACAGTGCTTAAGGAGGAGATTTCCCACCAATTTAATGACAGTACAATTGGCAATTTAAAAATAACATTTCTGTGAGAAAATGCATCTGTTGGAAAAACAACTGAGAATATTATAATTGTCAGTTTTAAAGGTCTCTTTAAAAATAATTTTAAACTTGCATGGTTGTTAGCTACACAGTACAAGTACCCTGTTCTTCTGGTTACTTATGGTGGTCTTCTTCCCAGGCTTACTCTCTGCTGACAACTCTGTTGAAATGTGTCAGCTGATTGCTTTTCACGTTCATCAGGCAACTATATCACTCTGCCATTCATTCAGTAATGAACTGCCCATGCTTAATAGTGAATTCCTGTTCAATTCTGTAATTCCTTTCATTCTCCTCCACCCCCACCATATCCTTTGGAGTTCTTATTCCCCATATCCTATCAAGTTTTCTCACAAGAGCTTCAGTTCTTCATTTGAGGTTATTATCAAGGCAGCGGTAGACTAAAAGATAAATACATTTTTTTCAGAAAGTCTTCAAGTTTCTTATGTTTTCTGCAAAATCGCCTGCTTCACATATCACCAAAGAATACCTCACTATATTGCTTAGAAATTGCTGGAATGCTTGACATTACCTGAACCTAAGGCATTACCTGTCCTTCCAATATCTCTGTCCTCCTGGGCCTTTAAGGTGACAACTGAAGCAGAATAGAAAAGGTGGAGGGAGACTGATGTTGACCAGTAAGAGAAGGCTTCATGGTATTGAACTGGAGTGTTCAGGGCATCATCTCAGCTTGGACTGTGGTTGTGGTATTTCCAGGGGAAAAAATTCACAGCAGATCTTAGGCATTCCTGTGCCACTCTGTAGGAATTTTGTCCTGAAGCAAGCTAATAAGCTCCAAACAGTGCAATTAGGGAGGAGGGATTGACACAGGACTGTATATTAAATCTAAGGCTTCTCTCATTCTTTTTATGTCTGTTTAATTTTTTTTCTCTATCAGTGTGTTTTAGATACCAATGTATTTAATGTAAAGTTTTATTTTGTATAACATAAAGCATTAGGTATTAAACTTATAACAATTTTCTGTTATTCTGCATTGACTGAATATTGTTGCTTTTGGGTCTTCCATTGTTTTATTTAGAATCTTGGAGTCAATGGAAGTTTTTTCATGGTTTTGAGTATGGTTTGGATAAGGCAATTAAATACCTTCCAGTCTGTGCTCATAGCAGTGTGTATAATAAGGACACATTCAGGTTACCGCACCAATGTACATTGAGGTAGCTGCTACAACAGAATCTGTGTTTCTGTGAAAAAGGTTGGTGAACATGCAGTAAACACCTTGGAACTAAAAAGTGAAGTTGAGCTTCTGCTGTTTTATAGACTAACTTTGTGCAGGATGTCATCAGATGAGGAGAAAAGCACAAGTCCAGTTTTGCCAAAAGACTCAGTTCGGGGCAGTTCTGTTTCTTCAGATCTTCAGGTAGGAAAGAAACAACCTCATCCGGTTCACTATTATGTCATTTTATTTGGTAATGGGTAATTATGAGGAAATCTAACAAGACTTTAATCTTTATTATGTTTTAGTTGGACAGTAAAATAAATGTTAGTGAATGAAGCGAATTAGACAAAAGTAAAACGTGAGATTAAAATATATTCACTTGAGTTCCTTTTTGTGCATTTCACAAGAAATTTCAATTTATGTGAAAATTCACATCTAACCTTAAGAGATTGATTAGTTACAAGTAAAATAATGTTTTTCTTCTTTCTAGTGTTATTTTTTGTATGTTGTTTTATCATACATAACATTCATAGGCATAAATTTGACAAAGTAGGATATAAATCCATTATTTCTGAGGGATGAAGTGTAGCTACATGAGGTTTCTTACATGATGGAAGGAAACGTTTGTGTGTTTCTTGCATCAAATATGCCAAAATATGCCAGAACTGTGATGGTGGGGGTGTTTTGCTTTTCCGCGCTCTATATTCTTTTCAAAGGATGCGAAGATACTGGATAAAGTCTTTGTCTTATTCTGTTTAAAACAGTAAATTTTCATCCTTAATAATTTAATAGTTGGTTATTACTATTTGAGTAGTTTGTGGATTTTTTTTCCTTTGATAGGATTCTATCCAGAAAAGGCTAATTTTGACAATAAGAAGTTCTGCTGCTTGCCTTGTATAAATTTATCTCTAATTCTTTCACCTGGTGGAATGGGCACATACTGCTGAAGCATCGTTAAATTATTTCTTTTCCTCATGTGGATTGACTTTGTCCCTTTTAAACTTCCTGTTTATGGGTGATTCATTTCTGTAGTTCATATTCTTCTCTGTTTGTGGTCATATCTCATGGATAAATTTTCTTAATACATATGCATCAGTAGTAATTTATCTGTGTTTCCAATGCCTTTTGTAATTGGAAAACAGGAGAAAGGCATTGTGCAACAAATTCTGAAAGACCAGAATTTTCTTATATGATCTAGTTGTCAGGGAGGCTCTAAGTCTACCTTGTAGAGAATAATAAAGCAGAGTAGTATTATTGAATGGCCACTTTGCTGCTGAGTACGTGTCTAGTCTAGCAATGATTCAGTTTTCATATGCAACACTCTTATTGCAGTGAGCTGGATTTGAAAAGGATTTTGGTTTACTGAAGATGTGATTAGGGCTGTAAATCTCAGCAGCTGCCTAACTTCAGTTGGGTAACTTGCTACTGTGAATTTTAAGTGCTATTTTTATCTTCAGATACCCAAATATATTTGCAAATCTGGCTATTTGAATGCAAAGCAGATAAACACCTAATGTAGACTTGGCTCCTGTAACTCAACACAAATGAAGTGGCACACAGAGCCACATATAAAAATAATTGTGCAAGGTAAAGCTTGTGTAACCGTAAAGTACATTCTGTAGGAAAGGTTTTACTATTCAAAAAATAAGAACACAAAGGTCATAGCTGACCAACAGGAGTATTGGCAGGGAAGTACTCTTACCCTTTCAGATGATTTTGAGTTTTTTTTTTTTTTTTTGCTGTTGTTTTGTTTGTTGTTTTTGATAATTTGGTGCTTTTAAATGGAGGCCAGATTATTGCCTTTTCCTTAAAAAAAAAATCCAGTCTCTTTGACAATTTCTGTTTACTTGTAATTATATTCTGCAAGACTTTGTCCATTGAATCCATTCTTTTCCTGTTGTTTAGTAACCTTGACTGCCATCCTAAGGACAAATTCTATGCAGCATCTCTAGACAGATCTTTATAATACTTTAAGAAAGAGGAAAAAAAATTCTTGGGCCCCTTGCCTTGCGAAACACTATTTCTACAAAACCAAAGTATTATGTACTAAATAATTAAAACTCCTCCGACCTTCAGGCCTTAGAACTACTTTCCTGTAGTTTTATGCTCTAACACATTTTTTTTACTTGAGCTTGAAAGAGCTTGAAAGTTTTGTTTAAAGCAGAAAAAAGATAGAAAATAAAACAAAGATATATTGTTAATTTTCTTTTACTGTGATTTTATTTGAAAGTTATTGTTCAGTATTGCTTTCCTATTGCAGCTTCCTTGTTAAAGAACATTCGAGATTGAGATAGTACACTTAACAGTTAATGTTTTCCATTTCTCCATGTCTTATATTCATCTTATTGCAGTCTGCAGGATTTTTTTTCTTTCGAGTTTCTGGTTACAATTGGGATACTGTGTTTTCTTTGATATTTGCCTTCAACTTCATTTCGTCATTCTTTTAATATTGTAATTCATAAGCATTTATTTTCAAATTTTTCACTGGATGCTGCCTATTGAAATTTTCTGCTGGTGCGTAAGAGTGTATTTGTGGATTATTTCAGTTTTAATAAGTGTTAGAACTTGAAAGACTAGATAAATCTCCTGCCATAACTTGACTTTTATATTTTGAGTGCTCAAAATGTCTATAGTAAGATAGACTGTGAGCTAGTGCTTAAATTGGGTGATTCAAAATAAACCACTTTCCCGTACCTGACATGTTATCATTTGTGTCCTTTGAATTGGATAAGGTAATCATGGAAAAAGATGGACCAGCTGTGACTGTAAACTAACTTTCTAGGGGGAAGAATTATTTTTAAGTCGCTATTTGGTCATGCAGTCTCTGAAGAAGAAAACAAATGTTCTAATGTCTTCTGCATAATAATTTCTTTTAGACAAGTTAACTAATTCAATTAACTAAGCTAATTTAACTAAGTTAACAAATATATTGACTTTTCTAGTCTGCTAAAACTTTGCTGTAGAGAATTTTATAAAGATTCATTTTGTTCCTGATTGGATAACTCATCTGAAGGTATCTGTTTTCTTCTGGCATCTGACAGAATCTGTATTTCTTTAGAAAGCTTCCAGATGTGTACTGGAAGTAGTAGAATACAGTAGTGTGTATGGTTAGAATATTATAAGATGCTCTTTATAAATTTGATCTTAAAACATTTGAATGGACTGAATTCATGGCAATAAAACACAACTTCAATCGGACTAAGCTCTGCAAGTTTTAATAGCAAGGCTTAATACCAAGGTTTCTTTGCTTAGATACCTCTTTCCGTCTTTTTGTCGACCTGTTGAAAGCGACTTCTTTTCTGAATATCAGCTCTCATAGAATCATAGAATGGTTTGGGTTGGAAGGGACCTTAAAGATCATCTGGTTCCAACCCCCTGCCGTAGGCAGGGATGCCACCCACTAGATCAGGTTGGCCAGGGCCCCATCCAGCTTAGCCTTGAGCACCTCCAGGATGGTGCATCCACGTCTCTGGGCAACCTGTTCCAGCGTCTCACCACCCTCACAGTGAAGAATTTCTTCCTAACATCTAGTCTAAATCTATCCTCTTTTAGTTTAAAACCATTGACCCTTGTCCTATCACTATATACGTGAGTAAGGAGTCCCTCTCCATCCTTTTTATAAGACTCCTTTAAGTATTGAAAGGCCGCAATGAGGTCTTTCAGCCCGGAGCCTTCTCTTGTTCAGGCTGAACATCCCCAGCTCTCTCGGCTTTTCTTCATAGGAGAGGTGCTCCAGCCCTCTGATCATCTTTGTGGCCATCCTCTGGACCCACTCTGACAAGTCCATATCTTTCTTGCGTTGGGGGCCCCAGACCTGAACACAGCACTCCAGGTGGGGCTTCACAAGGGCAGAGCAGAGGGGGACAATCACCTCCCTCCATCTGCTGGTCATGCCTGTCTTGATGCAGCCCAGGATACGGTTGGCCTTCTGGGCTGCAAGCGCACACTGCTGGCTCATGTCGAGCTTTTCGTCCACCAGAACCCCTAAGTCCCTCTCTGCAGGGCTGCTCTCAATGAGTTCTCCACCCAGTCTGTCCTCATGCCTGGGATTGCTCTGACCCAGGTGCAGCACCCTGCACTTGGACTTGTTGAACCTCATTCAGTTCACATGGGCCCACTTCTCAAGCTTATCCAGGTCCCTAATACAGCATATACATACTGCAGGATAGCTTACATTAGGGTGTCAAGAGCAACTAAATGTAATAAAAAATGATTTGCTCATTTTTGCTCTTCACATAACGTGATATAAAATGTTGTGCCTTGTACCAAGGAGTTTAGGTAAGTACATAGTAAAGGTGCATAATATTCATGGCCTAACTACTAATGTGTGTCAGCTTTCTTACTATAAAATGTAACATGATCTTACAATTAGCATATGTTCTGCAGGATTATTATCCAATTCTTACACACTGTAAGAGTGTATATTGAAAAATAGTGCATTGTAAAGTAAACCAGTTTATGTCTTGGTTTTAATCTGGTTTTATTTGTTTATGCTACAATTTGTCACTTCTTTACTTAATTTACCTTTATGGGTTAAATCTAAAAAAACTGATAACTTCTTGATTTGTGACTAATTTTTTTTCCTTGTACATGGAATATGATACTTCCTCATCAAAAAGATATGCTATGTATTTGTAATTGTATAGCTTCATATACATTTATTTAGACTTCTAATTTTGGTTACACTAAAAGTTTTAAAACATTGTGTTTCAACTGGTAGATTCAACAACACATTATGTATACTTTAAACTGTTTCCACTCTAACTTGCCCCAGCTTGAAGAGGAGAATGTTTTTTCAATTCACAATTGGTTTTAGATATTTGAGCTCTTTAAGATACTGAACAGAGTTAGTAAAATAGTATTAAGTGAAGGAAAAAGTGCTGCTAGTGGCCTGTTTTAATACTTTCCAATTGGCATTTTTTTCCAAATTTTTAATTAGTGGCACCGTTGGGAATGGATTTTATGTTTAAGCTATAATACAGAATGTTCACAGTTTCAAATTTGAAGTCTAAATTCTTTTATTCTGAAAATTAAATTAATTAGGAAACTTTTAAAAACATCATGTTTATTGGCTTACTTTGGTTCATAGTGTGAAGCCACATAACAGTTAGACTGGTTTATAACTTTTTAACAGGCGAGTTTTTTGTATTAGTTTTATATACGCACTCCCTATATCTATATGATTTAATAAATGCATAATATAAGGGGTAAGAATAATTTTTTCTTTGCTAAAGAAAGACTGGATAATGAAATATCTTTTGATTTTTGGCTTTACAGTTTCTTTGGCAGCAATTATAATGTTAAAGAATGTGAAATGTGACACTGCTCAGTAGCATCTTTGTCATGGCTCTAAAAATATTTTTTTTATCCTCTGCAGTAATAGCAATGCTCAAAAATAGCATCAGGTGATTAATAGATTACATGATCTGAAACTATGTATATATTTGTGTTCATATTTTTGTTTAAAGTTCCTATTATAATATTCTTGCTAGATTGGCATCTAGCAAAATCTTAAGATGTAATGTGTTACAGAAAATGAAGCAAGAGGAAAATAAATTATAACCAGTATAGCTCACTTCTAAATAGTAAGGAAACAGCTCGCTGTTGCACCCTTAAGGGAAATCTTAGTTTCCACTCTAATAGGAAAATACAAAAAATTGTCTAAAGTCATTTCTACGTCTTCCTACATGTACCCAGTTTTTGGAAATGTAATTGTAGCTTTATAATTGTTTGTCATCACTTTGTGACAGGATGAGTATGAAGAGCTGCTTCGTTATGCTGTAGTGACTCCAAAGTATGAACAGCGTGTCCCGAAGTGGTCAGAACCTGTCTCCGAACTGAGAGTAGGTGGCAGATTTTCAGGTGTAACAGATGATGCCATTTACCGTAAGACTCCAGGTAATATGCGCAAAGCTGGGGGTTGAGCTTACAAGAGCAATGATGCAGCTTTTTTTTTTATTTAAGTTTTCTAATAGGTTCTGTTTGAAAAGAATACACAGCTCGTGTATGTTTTGCACAGGAAGAAATTTAGGAAGGTATTATACTCACTGAAAGGTTCTCTCTGACATAGCTTTCAGGTGACAGTGGTGATGTAGTGACAGTTCTCAGTGTTCCCAGCTGTGGTGTAAAAGTTAAAATAAATGTTTAATATAGGTGGTGTAATAATGCAGAACAGGGTGCCCTTACTTCATAGTTTGTCAGGTCACAACTGTTTTAGTTTGTGCTTGTGCTGCCATGATAGATAAATGAGTATTTAAAGTAAGATTATTTTGAAGTGTGAACTGAAAAGGGCTTTGTGGAATCACTACTTATGTCACTATGTGAATGTCATTCTTGCTCTTTTAGTTCAGCCACTCTATTCTAGTTTTACTTTATTACTTGGTATTCAGGAATGAGTAAACCTAGTCTTGTGATACATTACTAACACTGATATTTCTGGTTATATATTGTTTGCTTTTGTCACTAGTATGTAGCTTGAGGAAGTTCTGTTAATTTAACTTAAAAAGAAATACTGAACAGTCATACCTGTATTATTTTTTTAATTTCTTAATTTACAAAAATAGGAAGAACTTTAACTTCTGTTGTTCAGAAGGTCTACCACTTTATCATAAAAATACTTACCTACATTTTTCTGTTCACTTGTTTTTTGTGACATTGAGGACAGGTTTTTCTCTACTATTTAGAGGATTGTGGGTATAAAATGGTAGAACATTTTACGGATAGAGACTAAGTAGCTTTGAAGTGGTGTGTAAACCTGGTGCTTATTGTCTTCATTGGAGTAAATGTTGTTCACAGCTATGGCTAATGCATGAGAATTCTTGGCCATGCTGATCAGAGCTAAATAATTCTGCTAGCAGGAATTTACCAGTGCAGCAAAAGACAATCCAGACACTGAAAGATGTTTATGCTTCCATAATTGAAAGAGCCATGACTAAAAATAAATACATCTTTTGAGGTTGTGTGTTGTTTTCATTGCATATTAAGCAGTCCTGTTACACTGTATAGGTTATTAAAGCAAGGAGGGTGATTAGAGTGAGGATGGCAGTATTGGTTATGCTCTCTGGTAGAATCAGCTAAAGGTAACTGTTAAGCTATCTACAATTTCCACAGTCAGAGAACATTCTGTGGCTGTTAAGAGTGCAATACTCTCTGACTAGGTTCTCTTAGATATTCCAGAAGAGGAAGATTTACTGTTTTAATACCAGTACGCTCATCTGAAGATACTTGATGTTGCACAGAATCTTGATTTAGCAGAGTGATACAGCAATATGCTGAAATCACAACACAAGCACAACATAGAAATTGTAGTATACAGTTAGATCAAAATACAAATGTGATTCCTGTTACCAGTATCTCTACACTCCCTGTCACGACACCGGGTATCCCCAAGTCACTGGGAAGGAATATGTGGGTTAAAGCCAGCTCAGGTTCTTCAGAGTTATTTTGCTGGTTGCCCAGTGTTTATACTCAGTATAGAGTTGAGCCCCCTCTGTACGTTCCCCATGCTCATCCATCTAGCACAGGAGTACATTCCCACTTCTTGATTAACTAAGGCCACTTGCACAACCAGTTGATCCATTCAGCTGATAGAGCCATTTATCAACAAAAGAAACAAAACAGGCCACCCTTGGTCCTCCCCAGTGCTGAGAAAGGTTCAGCTTTCTTTTGCAACAGTTGTGGTTACTCCCTGTATTCTTCCCTGAGCTTCATGAGCACATCACTGTGCCTGTCTCCTCTGAACCATTTTCCATCATAGGAGGATGTTGATGAGTAACACTAGCAGAATGGCAGGATTCAAATACAGTTGCAAAACTCTGGAATTGTAGAGAAGTTCCAGGACAGCTGCTGGGAGTGTTTCTGGATCTGAGAAGTTGCTCTGAGAAGGGGAGTAGAAGATTTCAAACTGAGCTATTTGGAATTGTATTACGGAGCAAACTCAGTTTGGATCTTGTTGCTGTACTTACTTGCCATAGGGCATGGGAAAGAAATGCTCTTATAATTACTGATGAAAATTTTGTATTGCAGTTTATGTATTGTTCATTATAATGACTCAGTTATAGACACTCAGATGTTTATTATTTGCAACGGGCAGCACATTGCAAAATACAATTTATCTTTTATTTTCAAAATGAAAAATTTGGTTTAAAAACAGTAAAGGAGGCACTATTGGTCTCTTCAGACTGAGGCAAGAAAAATATTTGCATGGCCCCCATCATGCTTCTATTAACTACACACTATTATAACTTCTAGTGCTTTGCTGCTTTATCAAAACATGTTTGCTGTTCAAAATGACTCTACCTCCTCTCAGTCTGGGAGAGAGAGATCTTATATTTCCTTGAAACAGAGCTTGAAACCATCTAGTTGTAAAAAGGTTAAATTTTATTTCAACTTTTAAAAAGTGATCTGGATAAAATCTGCCCAGCTCTTCTGTAGACCGTCCAGTATTGGATCAAGGTTATTGTATATTTGGGGGTTGTTTGCCACAGTTTCAATGGCCTTAGAATACCATTTTTTTTTTTTTTACAGATACTGATGACACAAGACATTGGATGAGCAGTGAAAATGTAGCTAAATTTGTGCTCAATATTATACTTCTGGTACTGGTAGATCAATAGGTTGCTCCAAAGGACAGTTAATTTTTTTTGTTTACCTCCATTTTTTGGCATTGCTACATGTTCGTACTAAAAATCAGACTCTTTGAAATTTGTTCTTTCCCTGTCCTGCTCTAATGCTGTGTTAAAAAGAAAAATAATAAGTTATTAGCATATTGTTCTATAACTCTGTAAAACAAAATGGTCTGTGCTGTAATGTTAAGACCTAAAAGTTTTCTCTTCTGCAGAGCTATTCAAACTTGCATTTTTTTAACTGCTTCTCCATGTGATGTTGGTATTGAGACCAACAGTTGCCAATACTTTGTGATACCTTCTAAGACAGTTATGTTTGTGGAGGATTCTTTTGTCTCGCGTTTTGACTTTTTCCTCAGTTTTTAAAACTGGAGTGAATATTTCCACTCTGACTGTAGAAGTCCAATTATTGGTCACCTTTATTTGTTGCAGTAAATTTAATGATACATATACATTGGAATGTATATGATGTTATACATTGGAATGTATAATGGTACAATAATTGGAATAAAAAAAATGCTGTACTTTTTAATCCAATGTCCAAATGCTTTTAAACTTTGAAACTAAAACTTAATTTCCAGTTCTTGTTACCAGATTAGTTAATTAAATTTGAAGAAGAGGAAGACTGGAGCAGTAAATTATTTGTAGCAAAGATGTGTAATGATGACTCATACCCAAACAGTGGGAAAATTCCTTCTCCTCAGGCTACCAGTCCTCTGTACTGATCCATTAATATTCTGAGAGTATTTAAAAATATATATATATGTATTTATTGTAATACAAATTGCTACCCTCAGCCTGCGCCAGGTGATAACAGACTATGAGAAGAATTTGTAACATCTAACTTTCATCTATATGAAAGAGTAAATGGTTTCTATGGCATATTTTGGATGTCAAGAGGAAGAAATAAGTACTCTTTTAAAATTAAAATTCTTTTAAAAATAATTAAAAAATATAATTTTATTATTATTATTTAGTGTTGGGATAACAAGCATCTGGAAAAACAGCTAATTTTATTACCTGCACTATAAGCAAGAATGCAGTCTAGATATTTGTTGGAATAAATGCATGTGGGGATTATTTCTTGAAGTACAAGCTATATACTTTATCGTATCTGAATGGTTCTATGTCCTTGATAACATAGTGCACTGTAACTGAATGGATTAATGCAATGAAGTGTAAGGAATAGAGGTAAGAGAAGGAGAGCATTAAAAGTAAGAATTAATATGTATACAACTAGAAAATTGTGACAACAGTGGAAGGCCAAGATAAATTACATGAGATAATCATATAAACATGTAACAAATACACCCATTGAATTCAGGGAAAGGTACATCCTGTGGTAAAATGAGAACAAATGGAAGCTCAGTCAGGACAATTGGTATATAGGGAGGTTTAAAGGAAGGAGAGTGATGAACTTTCAGCGCAACAATCTAAGACTATGTTAGTTATAAATTTAGCTTCATATCCTGTTTTTATTGGATACATTTTATTCTGTTTCTTTGCAAATATCTTGGAAACTATGCTGGGTACATTGGATAACTTTGTACTCCAAGCAGTTAATAACAAGTAAAGAAACCTTCATGCTTTTTACAGCAACATCGCAATTGAAAGAATACAATGACACACAGGAATTGGACCAAGTGGTGAAGGACAAAACTGGGAATTCTTGATCATTATAACACTGTCAAATATTTTATACTGTGAAACGCCGGACAGATTCTTCATCACTGAAACTGGATGATCAAATCTACTTGAAATGCTTCTGCCTAGAATGTTGTATTTCTTAGAGATAGTTACAAGCAACAAATACTCAAACTCTGCCATTACCTAAGCAATACTTCTCTGATTTGCAGCATAAATGATGACAAAAAGCTAGAGCCTGATCTTAGTATACTGGTGTGATTGGGAATAATCTGCTCATAGACTTATGTAATGGATTAGAGAATTTAGTCTAGAGAAATGGTGTGTTAGATGGAGCTTCTTTAGCTCAAGCTGATTCTGCGTAATCTTGGAAGAAACTGCAAAAAGCAGTTGCAACTGCCTCTGCATCACAGTTCTTCCTCATTTCATTTATGTTTTGGAGGTTGAGTATGGCCATTGCAACTCAGTCTACTTGATGGGAGTGAAAATTAGCCAGACGGGTCTTCTATCCTCACTTCCTTTGAGAGGAGAACAGCGACAGTGATGTTGGGCTCAGCCTTGAATAGAGTTAAATTAGAAACACATTTCCAGCGTCCACTGAAAATACTGCTTTGTGATGAACTGTTAAACTTATCTTTGTTTGTACCAAAAAATAATACCATCCACAATGAAAGCAGCTGTACAGAAAATATTCCTTTTCAAAAATGAAGACCAAAATTTTGGGGGTTTCCTCTCTCCATTTATGAAAGAAGGAAAATATTCTTTTGAAATATTACTCTTAATTTTTATTAACACCAGGAATCTGCTGATCTCTGTTCTTTCCTTTTTTTTTATTCAACTGTTAAATCTGCTAATAAATTTTCTGTACAGAGTAATTAATTATGAAACAATATTTTAATTTCCTGTGTTTACAGAAATATGAACTTATTTAGTCTTAGCCCATTTTTTCATAAGTTGCAACTCAACCCATGTCCATTAGCTTCTGGCATGTATTAATTTTTATTGTAGTGGTACTTANAAAATATATATATATGTATTTATTGTAATACAAATTGCTACCCTCAGCCTGCGCCAGGTGATAACAGACTATGAGAAGAATTTGTAACATCTAACTTTCATCTATATGAAAGAGTAAATGGTTTCTATGGCATATTTTGGATGTCAAGAGGAAGAAATAAGTACTGTTTTAAAATTAAAATTCT
>VXAA01002273.1:90021-175829 GCA_013399115.1 Anseranas semipalmata | reverse complement strand
AAAATGAGAACAAATGGAAGCTCAGTCAGGACAATTGGTATATAGGGAGGTTTAAAGGAAGGAGAGTGATGAACTTTCAGTGCAACAATCTAAGACTATGTTAGTTATAAATTTAGCTTCATATCCTGTTTTTATTGGATACATTTTATTCTGTTTCTTTGCAAATATCTTGGAAACTATGCTGGGTACATTGGATAACTTTGTACTCCAAGCAGTTAATAACAAGTAAAGAAACCTTCATGCTTTTTACAGCAACATCGCAATTGAAAGAATACAATGACACACAGGAATTGGACCAAGTGGTGAAGGACAAAACTGGGAATTCTTGATCATTATAACACTGTCAGATATTTTATACTGTGAAACGCCGGACAGATTCTTCATCACTGAAACTGGATGATCAAATCTACTTGAAATGCTTCTGCCTAGAATGTTGTATTTCTTAGAGATAGTTACAAGCAACAAATACTCAAACTCTGCCATTACCTAAGCAATACTTCTCTGATTTGCAGCATAAATGATGACAAAAAGCTAGAGCCTGATCTTAGTATACTGGTGTGATTGGGAATAATCTGCTCATAGACTTATGTAATGGATTAGAGAATTTAGTCTAGAGAAATGGTGTGTTAGATGGAGCTTCTTTAGCTCAAGCTGATTCTGCGTAATCTTGGAAGAAACTGCAAAAAGCAGTTGCAACTGCCTCTGCATCACAGTTCTTCCTCATTTCATTTATGTTTTGGAGGTTGAGTATGGCCATTGCAACTCAGTCTACTTGATGGGAGTGAAAATTAGCCAGACGGGTCTTCTATCCTCACTTCCTTTGAGAGGAGAACAGCGACAGTGATGTTGGGCTCAGCCTTGAATAGAGTTAAATTAGAAACACATTTCCAGCGTCCACTGAAAATACTGCTTTGTGATGAACTGTTAAACTTATCTTTGTTTGTACCAAAAAATAATACCATCCACAATGAAAGCAGCTGTACAGAAAATATTCCTTTTCAAAAATGAAGACCAAAATTTTGGGGGTTTCCTCTCTCCATTTATGAAAGAAGGAAAATATTCTTTTGAAATATTACTCTTAATTTTTATTAACACCAGGAATCTGCTGATCTCTGTTCTTTCCTTTTTTTTTTATTCAACTGTCAACTCTGCTAATAAATTTTCTGTACAGAGTAATTAATTATGAAACAATATTTTAATTTCCTGTGTTTACAGAAATATGAACTTATTTAGTCTTAGCCCATTTTTTCATAAGTTGCAACTCAACCCATGTCCATTAGCTTCTGGCATGTATTAATTTTTATTGTAGTGGTACTTAGTCACACCAACGGAAAGTGAGACCTGATTGAATAAGGCATTATATAAATTCATAGTAGATATTTCCTTTCTTAAAGAGTTTAAAATATAAATAGATGATCAAATCAAAGGCTGCAAGGAAAAGATCTCTAACTGTGAACTGGGGAGAGGGCTATGGTTGCAGGTACATGCCACCATTAATATACACCTATGGTTTGCTGTTGCAAATGAACAATGGAATGCCACTGTATTCAGGAGCTTGCAGTGTAGTTAGGGAAAATGGAAAAAGTTTTTAGATTTCTGACCTTAGATGTTAACCAAAAAGGAGTCCGTATTGAGAGAGATGCTTTTTGTTTCTCACAACGCTGTCTTTTTTTTCATCTTGGTACTTGCTGTAGTGATCCTCTTTAACATGAAATGACCTTCAAAGATTCTGTTTAACGGAGCAGTAGTTTTAACTTGAGTAATGTTACAGTGTGACTGTTGGTTTAAATATACTTGTGTCTGGGAGGCATGTATTTGAATTAGGTTCTATTTGGTGTATATTGGGAAAGGAGGTTTCTGATGGCTTAAATCTTTTTCTTTTTTTTTTTTGTGCACCTGGCTTCTGACTTACATCCAGAATGCAGACTAGTTAGCCTTTCCAGAGTATTAATCCTTATTCTCTGTTTCATTTTTAGACCTAATGTCAGTGAAGGAGACTTCTGAGGCCAATATGGATCGGCTTTGCCCTGTTTCAGAAGAGGCTTCTTCGCAAGGGTCCACAGACATTCCAAGAGAAATCAACGAAACCATAGCAACTGAATTAAGTGTACCTGATGAAAAGATAACTCAAATAGAAAATATACTTGATCTCTGGAGTGGCAGTCTTAAGGTATTTATTTTGTATGGAATCCTTAAAAATAAAATACAGATGTCAAGTGTGCTGTCGTAGAATGTGTAGGGAAAGCTGTAGGGTAATTGCATTGCATAATGGTGGTTTTCTTTCTTTGTTTTTTAGGTTTTTATTTTTGTATATTACATGTAAGCGTTAGACTGTCTTTTTACAAACACTTTGTAAATTCCAAAAAAAAAGTTTGCAATAACTTTCTACATTAGAGATGTTCAGTTATTGTCATTCAATGGTTCATTATGTCTGGCAGTATTTATAGGTACAAACAGCCTGCATAATGGAGGCATCACTGTAAATATTCATGTCTCCTTTATAGCAAAGTGTTTTAAGATTAAAAGACTGGGGAGGAGGGAATAGTTTTACTAATTTCACTACTGTCATCCCTTTAACTTTTCAGACAAATGTTCTGACTGAATTGAGAAAATGGAAGCTAAGTTTTATCGAACATCACAAGCTTCAAATGAGACAAGAAAAAGAGAAACATGCTGCACATGTGAGACAATTGAACAATCAGATGGAAAACCTGAAAGAATTGCTACATACTTATGAAATCTCAATTGGCAGAAAAGATGAGGTAGTCTTTCAATTTCATAGTTCAATTGTCCTCTTTTAAAAAAAAGCACACCAACTTTTTGGCTTTATCTATTTGAACAACAATTCTTCTTGCAACACATAACATAGAAAAGTAAATAATATATTTAGAGCGTATAATGGAAAAAAGAATCGTTGCTAATAACCTACTAACGATGGAAATTTAACTGGTTTGCTTTTTAATCTAGCATCTATTGTTGTTAACTTGCTTCATGAAGATCACACAAGAGTCTGTTAGCTCTTACACTTTAAAAGCCTTTAATTGTTCCATGATTGTATTGTTTTTATTGTATTTTAAATGGGCAGGAATCTCCTAGATGTTTAGAAAGACTCTTGACAGATTCTTAGGATTGTACATTTGTGGTCTTTCACTTTTGTACTATGAACAATATCAACAACTTTGAAATTAACTAGAATTGTGGAAATTGACATAACATGGTGGTAGTCCTGAAATCACATAATTTAATTGAATCCTCTTATTTTAACCTGAATTTTTAACTTCTTAGTTGAGAACACATTATGGAGTTTGGACATATAATTCCTATTTACATTTGAAAAAAAATTGGTCTGTATTCTAAAACACCCATTGAAGGACTTAAATGTGGAGGAAAGATAGAAGATGATGTTCCATGTCCATTTGGAATGCAGTCAAATCTTACAGACCAAGCAAATATAAATGTAACAATAGAGGAATAGGGTTAGTATAATATCATTTAAGTAGTACCTATCTTCAATAGTTACTTCAGTGCATACCATTCAAACATATCTAATTCTGTTGGATATCATTGTAGGTCACTATGTTCAATGTGTCATAATTCTCGATGGTACTTTGAAAACAGTATTTTTTTTCTGCTACCAAATGAAATTATTTTTTCAGCCAGTTTTATCATTCTTTCTAAAAAAAAAAATCATAGAAAATGATTTGATGTAACATTAGGTTGCAGTACTTCTATATATCATACTACATTCATCAAAACCGCTATGTTCTGACATGGCTATAACCCAAAGTCAACCAATGTCACAAATATTATGAATAATTTAGGTTCTTCTTCTCACATTGGAAATCTTAGAACTGTTTTTAATGGCAAAAATACTAATTAAGAAACATATGATTTAGGCTAAGGCTTCTAGTGTATATCAAAAGGTATGCAGTATTAAAATTTGATGTTTTATGTTAGTATATAATGCTTGTTCAACAAATTTTATTCATTTTCTTATTGATGAGAATTTATGCAAATTTACTTCTAAGTTTAGATGAATTAATTTGTTATTTATATAGCTAAAACAACTCAGTTATTCCAAAACTGCAAAAAGTCACAATTAATCATATTTAAGCAAAGTAGCTTATTTTAGATTTATTAAAATACACTATTATGAGGAACTGATTCTTAAAATCTAGAGAAGAATCAGCTTTAAATGTATCAAGTTGACCTATATTTGTTTTAGACTAATATTCTGAACACCTTAAAGAAACCAAGCTTTTGCCTAGTGGTATTTCACTAAACATTGTGAAGAGTGACTGAAATTGATATTCTCTGTTGAAACTTAGGAGTTTTATACTATTAGCTAGATAACTGTGTTCATGTAAGAGTAATTTTTGAGTATCATTCATTTCATCAATATGTGTTCAATAGTAGCATATAATATCATAAATACTGTTTTTCATAATATTTATGCAGTAGTTAGAATAACTTTAAATGCATGTTACTCCCAGGAGTCCTAAGAATTTGTCACTGTTGCCCACTGGAGTTGCTCAGAAGTGACTGATGGCAGAATCTAGCTTGAGAGGTTAAACAAAAAAATACAGAAGTGCTCAGTGATCTGATATACCCAATTTACATCATGCCTGGCCTAATTTTTAATCAGGGAACCTCAGCTGCTTCTGTTGTTTATACTAATTAAAATATACATACAGTTTGGTGGTAGAAGTCCCCTGCTGCATTCTCTGTCCAGTAGATTATCTTGCTTCAGATTTATTGGTAGTTTTAGTCCTATATAGTATCTCTCTTGAGATCTTTCAAGACAAAAGTTTTAGCAGTGTAACTGATAGCTTTTGTTAAATTTAATAGTTGTTAATCTGACTTTTCTAGTTCTGAGCAAGTACTTAGCTTGCTTATTCCATTCAGAAAATTGAATAAACTTTCTGCAGATAAGTCATTTCTTTACACTTCAGTTAATAATACAGTAAAGCAAACACTTCATAATATTAATAGTATGATAGTTCCTAATGCATCAAAATTGTCCTTGCGAATAAATGATTCTTCTGACCTTACACTACAATAATGGATGATTGTAAGGAGATGGAACAGAAGCCTGCAGATATAGGATGAAATAACAATTCACATGAACTTTTCCTAAATTAAAGAGGGAGTGTCTTAAGTGCTGCAGAGTCGGTGAGTGTTGAATTTTATTCCTGATTTGAACTCCGATTATTGTTTCCTGCTTGACTAGAATGAAGGGAAGGTTTAGCAAAAAGCTGCTGTTAAAAGTAAATGCTTTAAGTGAAAACAACTGATGCAGAAAGTACATTCTATTTGATCTTACAAAGATCATAGCTATTGAAATAACATTAATAAATATTTTTGCAGGTGATTACTAACTTGACCCAAGCCTTAGAGATGAAGAAGGAGAGAATAGAGTTAATGAGAAAGTTTACACTGTGGCGGATTCAGCAAGTTAAAGCCAAACAAGAGGTATGTGTGCAAAATAAAAATGTGATGAAAATGAAACCTTTGAACTCAAAAGAGTCAGAGTTGGTGCTGTTACTGCACCTGTTACAACTGGAAGAAATGGCAACGTTTCTGTTTTGATATCTTAGACAATGTCAAAAACACGGTTTGGAAGCATCAGTCCTTTAAAAAAATTGCTGCTGTCAGAATACTCTCTGGGATCAGGAAAAAATCAAACTATACTTGTTGGGGGTATTGGATTGCTCCAATTACTGTGATCAGCTTACAGTAGCTTACTGTAGCTTACGGTATCTGCATTTTGAAATAAGTGCCGAGGGAATCTCTGTCTAAATTTTAAACAACTTTTGAACAATTAGATGATTAAATATAACATCTTACATTTTTGGGGACCCAGTTTCATAATAAAAACTTCAGTTGCCAAAACTTCTACTAGTTAAGAGCTACACATACAAAATATGGGGCATTGTGTCAGATATTGTTAACAGCCTGCTAAATTATGTATGACAGAAAAGAAGGATCTTGTCAAGACTGCAAACCTTTCCCAATCTAGGCTGTTAAAAAGGAGAAGCTGATTTGCAAGCCCTTTGTTCAATGGTACAGATGCCTGGCTAGACTCAGGATTATTGACACTGTCCAAAACCCTGCTGATTCACAGAAAGGGATAGCCTTTTCTCTTTTCCTTTTCTGCCTTCTGAGAATTTTCTAGTATTTTGGAGTCTGTTTTGGAAGTCTGTTACTTAGCTCTTTTTATTTCTTCTGATTAATTTCTGAAAAAAATAATGCTAGAATATATCATCTGGTGAATATTTTGAAATAGAATTGATTTATGTATTATTAGAGTGGAATAATAGTGCTACGTCAAAGGAATTCTTAAAGCATCCTGGACTCCAAATAATAAAATATAAAATAAAAGATTTATGCTAATCACCAGCTGTCTTAGTGCCATGTGTGCATAGTTACACCAGATATATGAGGCTGTTGTTTAAGTGACAGTGCAGCTAACAGTAAAAATACTGTTTTGCGTAACCTAGTTCTCCAATATGTTTTCCAATACTGATGACAGTAATGCTGCTTGTGTGCAGGCAGAAGCACTGAGCTGCTGATGCAATGTGCCACAGTGAAGCAGTACACAGATGTGTAACTCAGTTTAGATATTCCTACTGTGGTGTATGTAATATGTGACAAAACAGTCATCCCTAGTCTCTTAAGTACTTAAGTTTTCAACCACGTTTTAAGCAAGTGCAAGTTTGCTGTATTTGTTTCCTAAGGAATATGCGAACAGAATAGCAGACAGACAATTCCAGACAGCTTTGAAGAAGAAGGTATGGACAGCGTGGCGCTCTCTTAGTGAAGAAAGATGGAAAGAAAAAGTAGCAAAAGCCTGTCAATTAAGGGCAGAAGATGTCTGTGTTCAGCTCACCAATGATTACGAAGCCAAAATTGCAGAGGTAAAATAAAGGTTCTTTTTTCATTCCTTTACTCCGTCCCTCAATACCTCACTCCCCCTTTCTCAGCAATCATGAAAATCCTGAGGACTTTCTGAAACAACAGAGCTCCCATATACAGGAAAAGATGCGAGGAGATCTAGGATCTCTCCTATGGATGATTGCTTTCTAGATGTGATGGTTTTTCCTAGCATCTGATGTAAAATGTTGCTGATCTGCACATACAGGTGAAGTAAATTGGACTCTTACTGAAGTGAGACAAATCTCTATTTGCCCATCAATAGGGATTATACTTCTTTCCTAAGAGCAAACTGTTAATATTTGCTATGCAATTTGAGGTCTCACTGAAAAAGACATAATAGAAATAAAAGACTATTATTATTATGAATGACCATGCAGAGTACGGTATTTTTTTCTATAACAGATACTGCGTTAAAGGCTGAATTTAAGTTTGGTTTTGCCTTCAACTTGCCAATTACACTTGTTGAAGAATTTTCAAAGTTTAAAGCAAAGTTAGGTTATCAACATACACACTAGTGCTTGTTAAGTGAAATAAGTTTTAAAACATGCAATTTAAAAGCTTTGTATTTTAGAAAGAAATTAAACCTAGAATTTCTAAGAACTGGCTTACCAAATGTGACTTACCAGCCACAGTTGCAATGAAATAATATGCTTTGACTCTGGTCCATACAACTCTATGCATTTACTTGGAAGATCAGAGCTTGAAAGCCAGTTTCTGTTAAGTGACTGAGTAATTCCCAACAGGCTAAGTCATTTCAAACAGTGGGAGTTGTTCTGAAATAATATGAACCCTACCTGAGAATGATGAATTTTGGAAAACACAATAAAGGAAAAAAATAATAAGTAGTGAGTTACAAAAGTAACTTGGTTTGTCTTCTCAGTTTTTTTAGCTTTTTACAGTAGCCAGAAAAGTGAGATTGCTGATGACAACTCACCCGATGCTTAAATAGTTTTCTGAGAACCCTTACTCCGCTGACTGTTAAGGGAATATAGATTCCTGAGGAAATCTAGCTTTGCCAACATGCCTGATTTCTAGAAGACAAAAACTGCCAAGATAAATTTCTGCATAGTTGGTTAGGGTCTGACAATCCTTTCAAATGCATTCTTTTCATTGGTTTGCTCTAGTAGAAATACTGTGCTGTAGTACAAATAACTGGCAGATAACTAACTGTTCATCCCTGGCAAACCAGATATTCTGAAGTAAAAATGCATATCTTTGTAAACACACTGACTTTTAAAGCTCATTGAGGAATATGCTCATGGTTTGCATTCAGAAGTACAAGACAGCTGTTTCTATATTCTTTTTTGTAGCTAACTGCTACTTTGGAGCAAACAAAAGCTGAGATTCTACGACTGCATAGTGAAAGAGAACAGTATGAAGACACCATGAAGAAAGCCTTTATGCGTGGTGTATGTGCTTTGAATCTGGAAGCAATGACCATGTTTCAGGGCAAGGACAGCAGGACAGATCCTGGTCAGTATAAAAAGTAGCTCTAGTTTGGTTCTTTGTGTTTTTTGTTGTTGTCGTTATTGTTTGTTGTCTTTTGTTATTTTTTTAAAGGATTCACTCTTTTTTCCTTCTTTCTTTTTAGTATGAGGACTTAATGGCAGTACAAACTTTACCAAACTGTTATTGCTTTAAAAAGTCCCACTGAATATGTTAAATACTCTGAACTTCTCACTGCTGTAGTTCAAGGTAGAACATGTTCCCTTCATCAGACCTTGCTTATGAGTGTGGTAACCTGCAACTGAAGGCAGAACAAGAACCTGGGTTTGGCAAACTTCTTAGAATACTGTGGAAGATTAACAGGAATTCTGTCAGCACCCAGCTTATGGCAGAGGTGCCATAAATACTGGAAAACCCTCTTCTGTTTTGTGGAATCTTTAGTGTGCAACAAATCTGCTTTTCTCAAACTTCTCTCTCTTCACTCTTAATCTTGCCTGTTCATGCCAAAAGGGCAAGTAAATCTCCCACGTTCTGTTTAGTAGGAGTGCTGCGCTGGAACAGGAAAGACCAGTGTAATCACATCAGCAGCACAGTTGTAAAACTTCTATAGCTATGCAGGAAAGAGCTACACACCCCTACTGATGTAATGAACTCACCCCCTCAAAGTGAGACAATGTACAGCAGTAGAAGCATGGCCTTGCTGGTGTAGCAGCTTACATTAACGAGTAATACCTGTGCCAGCAGAAGTTCCATACCTGTATGTGTGGCTTAGCAACCAGTTATACTGGCAGCAGTTAATAGCCTTAGACAGGTCACTTCATTTGCTAAGCTCCTAACAATCTCATACCAGAAGTTTCTGAAGTACTTCAGAGAAATTCCTTGCCACGAATGTTAGGGCCTAAACGTAGATGTGAAGAAATAAAAACTTGGAGAAGGTGTAAGAGGGCACTTATCTCCGTAGCTGTCTGATCCTGTTAAACATTCACAGTCTCTGTTCAGTTGCTTAGGGAACTAGAATATAACATTGGGTAAGCATGGTAGCTGTGTGCTAGTACAAACATAGGATCAGTATCCGAGGAATGGAATGAATGATTTCTTGAACATACTGAATTCATGACTAACATTTCAGGGCATTGCCCAAGTACTTTACTTTTCACTATGTTATAAGCAAAGAACTGCTCTCTCAAGTTTTTTCTTACATTTTGTGTTTATCGTTTTCCAAAAACGTGTCTCACTATCTGTGAGACAGTGGGTCTCACGGATAACGATGAGTCGCCTGAAAAGGGAAAGCATTGTTTCTGTAAACCTGAAAAGAAGAGGGTAAGTAGGAAGGGAATGGAATGAAGAAAAATGAGCTCTAGAGATGCTGTGACCAACCTCCAGGGGGTTCATGTACCGAACATTTTGCTTGATTTAATATGATACAGAAGTGTAGATACTTTACACAAGCACAATACCTAGAAATTTTGCTGTGTTGGACACTGCTGGAGTACCTGTACCCAACTTTTCAGGTGTCCAGCATCATGCTTTGTAATTTCCTGTGGTCACTGTAGTACTTACTCATCGGACTTCGTAATGCCTCATAGTCTCAGGTGTCCTTGGTCCCATGCCTGCCTTCTTCCAGTGCCTCCCATACCACACTCTCCCATGCCCCAGGCACATTAGTCTCTTTCTCGCTGCAGCTAGACAGAGCTTTTAATGAAGGCAGTTACAGAACGATTTAACATGTTTGAACAACTGCTTATTTGCATTCCTGCTCAGGTATAACGTAACACTGATGAGGACATCAGAGGATTTAAAACATCAGATGATTATTCTGTTTTGTTCTAGTCTTGTAATCTGTGGACCTTAAAATTTGTATGTGCCCGTCAGTGATGCATTTATTCAAACACTGCAGTGCCACCTACTGTATCTGCAACTAAAAGCAGAATTTGGTCCCTTAACAGATTTATAAGTAGGTTATTAATAGTGTGCAAGTATTGTAACTTTAATGGGTCCATAACATTTGGAGACAGTGTTGATGGTCCAAAATCTGTGGCTGATTCACTCACGGGTGATTTTTCTTCTTCTTCTTCTTACTATTTCTAAGATTTTTTTAACTTGGAGCCACAAGAATTCATGTTCTGTTACTACAGAAATACCACTGCATTCTTAAGTAACATAGATCAGATCTGATTGGTTTGTAACTGGGCATTAGTCCTGTCTGTGCTTAAGTTTAATGTGTGTATATACACATATATTTGTATGAAATGCATATTAGGGCATGTTTTCACTCTTGAAATCCTTCAGTATTGTATTGATTGAACTACCTTATTATATTCTTCTTGCTCACTTTAAGGGAACAACAACAAAAAAAGCAATTGCTGCATGGTGTCACTCAGGTTCCTGGATTGAGCAGAATTCCTTTGTCCTGGAATTCCTAATAGCATCATCTGCTTTAGAAATGGAAGAGTAAGCAGGAATACTTCCCTCTGCTTCCCTTAAGGAAGTTTTCATTCTAAAGGAAAAGGCTGAAACTGCTTGAAAAGATTCTG
This sequence comes from Anseranas semipalmata, assembly GCA_013399115.1. Lineage (NCBI taxonomy): Eukaryota > Metazoa > Chordata > Aves > Anseriformes > Anseranatidae > Anseranas > Anseranas semipalmata. The sequence goes on along the minus strand of VXAA01002273.1, from coordinate 164,913 downwards.
TGCTTAGGTCAGCAGGTCTGACATCCCTGGGATGTCTGCACTGAGAGACAAAAGAAGGTTGCTGCATAGCCCAGTCTCAGTTACCGTCCCAAGTGGATTTTGGACATAGTCAGGCTGACCCAGGTCATGTGGGGAAATGAGGACTGTAGGGCACCCACAGAGTGTCCCAGACCTACAGCCATGACACGGCCAGTGTGCAGCCATTGTCTGTGCAGATGAGATGTTGCTGGGCATGATCTATGCAATCACTGTACATTCTTGGGAAAGTTAAATAGCATTTTATGTTCCTGACAGTGATCCCCTTAAGGATCTTATGCCCTTTCAGAAGCTTAGTATGGCCTTTCCCTCTTTCATTGCTCTCTACCTGAATTAGCTTTTGGCCCTCAGTGTAAGTGCAGCTCTTTCAAAACGGATTTAGTATTGGCAAGCAGTATTCAGAACCTCAGTTCTTCGCACTGCAATGTGACAAGTGCATGGGGCTGTTGAGACATACCACAGAAACAAGCCCCCTGAAAATACTATTTCCAAGCTTACTGAAAGAAGGGTCAAATACATGAAAATTTATACGTGTGTGTATGTGTGTGTGTATATACACGTGTATATATATATATATACATATATATATGTATGTATGTATCTGTAAAGAACAGACTGATCCTTTTAATTAGTTATACGGAAATCCCAAAGGAATAGTAGAATTTTTACTACGACTTATCTCATTTTCCCTCAGGGTTTGCTAGATTATGTGCTGATCCCATTACTTTGTGTTTCTAATAGTAGATATAGGAAGTAGGAGAGATGATAATGGTGCCATTGTTGCAGGAATGCTACCTCCTTCACAGTATAATCCCCCCTCACCACCTCCACCAGCAACTACTCTTCAGATGGAAGACTTGGTAAGTGCGTACCTGGAATAGAACTGTATTCACTAGTGGTGAAAATGTACTTCCTGCACTGGGGCTTTTTAAAGATAAATACAATAGCCCATGAATTGAAGGAATTTGAACTCAGTCTAAGCACAAAAAGAAACCCTACAAGTATATTCAGACTGCATGGTATAATTGAAGTGAATGAGTCATGGTTGCTATGACTTGCTATACTTTCATTTAGCTCTGTTTTTATTTTAGAGAAAATGCATTAAGCTAATGAAGGCAAGGTTGCTATAACAAGCAGAATTTGCTTTCTAAGGTTCTTTTTGGAAAAAAAATTGTTAAAGAGCTGTTTGCCAAAGAAACTAAGCTTACTATTATGGAGGGAAAAAAAATAGAACATGGCTTGACTTGAAGCTTTTTTTAAAAAAAGAAAGCATTTGCAAAAAAAAAAAAAAGTTAAATTTAGAAGGCTAAGTGGAATAGTCAAACGACTGTCCATTTAAAGAGTAAAACTGTATTTTGGGGAGTGTTTTACTCATTCTTTAAATTCTGATTTCATTCACAGTTTTCTACCCACCTGGGTCATGCAAGCACTTCTCAGACCAGACTAGATTCTGATTCTCCAGTAATCATCACTAGCACAGCTGCAGGATCTGGGGGAACATCAACTCAAAAACTGGTAACATGCTAAAACTAACTTTTTTTGTATTTTAAGACAATTGTAATTAATTTTAGTTTGGGTATCTTTTTATTGCCACTTTTTTCAGAGCAACACAAGGCTATAGCTGAAGAAAGTGCGATGGGGTTCACTTATATGTATGAAGACACAAGCTTGTAAATGCTTGTTAATGTTACAGAAAAACTATTTACCTTAAGTTCAGTTTTAACTGATTTTGGAGCAAGGAAAAAGTGTGACAAAATGAAGAACAAAAAAGTGCATGTACACTTACATGTAGCGAAATAGGCACAACTGGTGTTTCACATGATACTGTTTTGTGCTGGGAAAAAAATGTGCTTTGCTTCTGCATCTTGCTATTTGAAATGTCTCTCTCATTCCCTTTTTTGTATTTGTTGCTGAATAGTCCTTTTAACTTTCGTCCAGGGTCCTCTGCGTTGCTCTCCTTTCCTTTTCCTGTCTGATGCAGTTTGCTACTAGCCATCAGAGAAAGATGCAACATTTTATTGCATGAAGGTTTTTTTGCATCTGCTATGTCATTGCTAGAAAGACTTGCCAGGGTGACAGGAGTGCCTGCAGCTGTCACTAGAGTATGCAGCCAGTGAGCAAAGCTAAACTATCCATGCTGCTTGATTTTTGTCAAATTAGCCTTACTCCCCACAGCATAGTAGTCACTTGCACTAAACACTGTCTCTGTGGAAAAAGACAGAATTAACCAGGCTGCAACTAGGTGGAACAAATTCAGTCCCATGTAACATAACTGTATTACGTGCAGTGTCCTATGTTCTGTTAGCCAAGTGGCTAACAAAACTAAGCAGACATACTAAAGCATTGTAAATATCATGTTTACAAATTTACCAACTAATATTTAATTTATTTGTAGCCCATGGCAAAAGTAATAACATCAGCTCAACAGAAAGCAGGAAGAACAATCACTGCTCGAATCACAGGCCGATCTGATATGGGACAAAAACACAGAATTTGTGGTAGTTTAGCAGTGATGGGAGTTGCTCCGCCCATGAGTTCAGTCATCGTTGAAAAACATCATCCAGTCACTCAGGTAAGTCAGAATTATGCTTGTGACAATATTCTGAACACAACACATCTGGTAGAAGTTTAAATAAAAATGACCAAAGTGAAGAGATCATTAGACAAGGCTCAGACTTGAGTCCTGTTTAAAATAATAAGCAGTACTATCTTTGGGCTGAGTAGAATGAGCTGGGTGAGGTGAGGTGAGGAGAAGTAAATATGTCCACTTTAATCCATCTGTCCTGTTTCCGTATTAATTATTTCATAGGCAGAGTATTCTTGGCTGTCTCTTTCTTGGCCAGCTCTACTGTGAGTTTTCATTGCAGACGGGGGCTTGTAAAAAAGATGGAGAGCAACTTTTTACTTGGGCAGATAGCGAGACGACAAGGGGGAATGGTTTTAAACGAAAAGAGGGGAGATTAGGGAATTTAGATTAGATGTTAGGAGGAAATTCTTCTCTCAGAAGGTTGTGAGGCACTGGAACAGGTTGCCCAGAGAAGCTGTGGCTGCCCCATCCCTGGAAGTGTTCAAGACCAGGTTGGATGGGGCTTTGAGCAACCTGGTCTAGTGTGAGGCATCCCTGCCCATGGCAGGGGGGTTGGAACCAGATGATTTTTAAAGTCCCTTCCAACCCAAGCCATTCTGTGATTCTATGATTCCTGTTCATAGAAAGTGATCGGTTAGTACATTAGGTGTCATCATCATGCAACCACACTTTAAAGACAAGCTTCACGGTAGTACAACTGAACGAAAGATGGCAGAGATATAAGTTAAACTGGCAAGCAGAGCATAGCAAATTATGGGGGAAAAAAATTGTCATGTAGCAGGCTGGATGAATTTTGTTGCCTCTTGTTGTATTTTGAGTCTTATTTCCCCCATTTATCCTGAAGAAGCACTGAGGCAAGTGCTTTAATAGGGTATGAAAGCAACATACAAGACAACTGTAAACAGTAACCCAAATCAACTAGGCCATCACTACACGTTTAGACCAATCTGAGCAAAAAAACTTTTTTGACGGGAGGTGCATGAAAAAGTTGAAGATGTTTTAACCTGTAAAGTAGTATCTGTTTTCTCTGCACTATCTGAAAGTCCCGCTTTTCTTCAGTGATATGGCCAGAAAAAGCAGAGCTACATCAGGTCCTTTAATTTGAGATAGTAGCTGTCTGTGTGAGGGATGTTCTGCTTTCACTCATTTTTTTTCAGTGAATCAAACCTTTGTGGCAGGTTCCATACAGCTTTTGAGAATTTGGACTCCTAAGCAGAAATTTGCATTTAAATTGTATGTACTGAGAGGGTTAGAGGTTTGTTGTGAGACATCTTTTTAAGAGTTACGTTTCAGTGACTGTTGTGAGTACCGTACCAAAAACTGTCTTCATAGAATCATAGGATATCCAAGTTGGAAGGGACCCACAAGGATCATTGAGTCCAACTCCTGGGTCCCCATAGGACTACCCCAAAAATCAGACCATATGTCTGAGAGCGCTGTCCAAATGCTTCTGGAACTCCGGCAGGCTCAGTGCTGTGACCACGTCCCTGGGGAGCCTGTGCCAGTGCCCGACCACCCTCTCGGTGAAGAACCTTTTCCTGACACCCAGCCTGACCCTCCCCTGTCACAGCTCCATGCCGTTCCCTCAGGTCCTGTTGCTGTCACCAGAGAGCAGAGATCAGCGCCTGCCCCTCCGCTCCCCTCGTGAGGAAGCTGTAGACTGCAGTGAGGTCTCTTAAATATGCAGTCACAGAATCACAGAGTAGTTGAGGTTGGAAGGGACCTGTGGAGGTCATCTGGTCCAACCCTGCTGCTCAAGCAAGGACACCCAGAGCACGTTGCCCAGGACTGTGTCCAGGTGGCTTTTGAAGATCTCCAAGGAAGGAGACTCCATAACTCCTCTGGCCATTCTGTGCCAGTGCTCCATCACCTGCACAGTAAGGGCTTCCTGATATTCAGGGGTAACCTCTCGTGTTCCAGTTTGTGCCTGTTGCCTCTTGCCCTGGCACTGGGCACCACTGAAAAGAGCCTGGCTCCATCCTCTTTGCACCCTCCCTTCAGGTATCTATAGACATTGATGAGATCCACCTGAGCCTCCTCTTCTCCAAGCTGAACAGTCCCAGCTCTCTCAGCCCTCTCCTCATAGGACTGTTGAGGCCAGTTCCCTCAGCAGTTGTGGGTGTATCCCATCAGGGCCCATGGATTTATGAATGTCCAATTTGCTCAAGAGTTCCCTGACCTGATCCTTTTCCACTAAAGGTACGTCTTCCTTGCTCCAGCCATTCAGCCTGGCCTCTGGGACTTGGGATTCCTGAAGGCCAGTCTTGCCGATAAGGACTGAGGCAAAGAAGGCGTTCAGTACCTTGGCCTTCTCACTGGCCCAGGTAACCAGGTCTCCCGTTTCCTTCAGGAGAGGGCCCACATTTTCCCCGGTCTTCCTTTTGTCATTGAGGTACTTGTAGAAGCGCTTCTTGTTGCTTTTGATGTCCTTGGCTTGATTCAGTTCTGTCTGAGCTTTAGCTTTCCTAACTCGATGCCTGTCTGCTCGGAAAAATCTCTGTATGCCTAGACAGTTCCAGACATATATGCCTTACACTCTTCCTGCAAATAAAAGCCTAAGTGGAAGTCAATCAGATTCAAGTATTTGTCTTGCAGTAATCTGACAGGGGAGAGAGCTTACCTTGATTACAAGTAGAATGACTAACTACATTGCAGTAAGAAGGCTAGTTTGAGGGGAGAAAATTATTTCTTGTTAAGTAAATGCAAACCTTTTCCTTTCAGAGACTAATTTAACTTCCTCATAGCAAATACTGTACTTAAAAGTAAAGTTGTCATGATTAAATTAGAACTACAGAAGAAAACCGTGAACAATCTGGTAGAAAAGAAAGGAAAAAAACACTTTGAAATTAAACCAAGATGGTAAAAGATGGTATCTAGTTAATCAGAAGTTTAGCACTTTTCTTTATGTTCTGAAAAGTATCTATTACAGATAAGGAGGAAAAAATTACTCATTCTCTTAGTCATCTTTTTTTGTGTGGAAGTGTATTTCAGTTTGGATTATGAATCTTTCTATTTAAACTACAGCTCACTTAAAGGTATTCTAATGGGATTTTTTTGCACTGTTAAGTATTTTGTTTTATCTGTTTACTTTTCAGCAAACCATATCCCAAGCCACTGCTGCTAAATACCCTCGAACTGTGCTCCTTGCTTCTGGTTCTACCACTGTGAGACCTGCAGGACAAGTTGGACGAATGCTTCAGAGCCAAACTCATACCAATGTTCAGTCAATTAAAGTTGTTGACTGAATGAATATCCTTTTCACTGGTGGAGGTTTTTATCAAGATACAATTCAAACCTCTTCCCAGTCTTTTCAGATTTGATGTAGCAAGGCCTAAAGTATATATCATGTTTTTACCCTTTAAAAAAAAAAAAGTGTTTATAGTAAGCATCTGGAGGGGGAAAGTGACCTTGAAATATTGTTCTACCTCCCAAGTATTTGAGAAGTTATTTTATTAAGATAAACACTTTTTATTTAAAGAATCTTTTGCACACTTTTAAATAAAGGATAAAATGTATCCTTTGTATCCAGTGTATTTTTGTCTGAAGTGTTTTTTTTTTTTTTACCAAGTGGAAATCAGATTTATTTGTGTTACATATGCTTTTACTAAATGTACTTGACATATGCATTTTAGTTGTATCCTACAATAGCATACTTAAATGAAGAATAACAGGGAAATGACCTTCACAACCAGGATGTCACTTGGGTCAGGTGAGGTACCTACAGTCCATCAAACTGTTAAGCATTTTAATTTTTCAAGCATGTTGCAGAATGTTGCAAAAGTTGATGCACACCTGTCAGGATCTAAGAATTTGTGATTTAACTTAGATCCCTAATTCCAAAACCTGGGGATTTACCAGGCTTCATCTCCTGTGATGCTCTGCAGCCTTGTCAAAGCAGGTTGCATGAGAGGGCACTTAAGCATAAGACTAAGATACAGATTATGAGCTTTTTAATACAAACAGTAAAGTTCAGTACAAAATAGTGCTAGCTGTCTGTAAGTAGACAAGGCAATGCTTCAGTACTTCCAATACTTATATGCTAAAACTCTTGCTGTTTTGTTACAGAGAAGAGTATGAAGTTTATTGCATTTTATATAATTTTTCACATGTGAAATACGTTCAGTAATCAGAAAATCTTAAAACATTAAGCAAGACGCTACCAAATACCAATCTAAGAAATGAACAAGAAATACATAAATAATTGCTAAATGTTTTAAGTACTTAAAATATCAAAGTTCTTTTTTGATTATGTTAAACAAGGTTATGCCATTGAAAGAAAAGTTTGCACCCAGCTGCAGGTGGTTTTAGAGATGCTATTTTTGTATATTTTTACTACATAAATCAAATGCTGGAGAAGAAATGTGTCATAATCCTAGCACTAATTAAACATGGGAAAAGCTCTCTCCAGAAAGGAAAACTATTATCCTAGCAAGTCTTTATAAAAACCTGAATCCCAAATGAGGGCAGGTGCCAACCTATTTCTGGAAGTGTTGATTTATACACATAATTTTCACTTATTAAATTTATTTCAGCTAGAAAACATCTCATTTACATTTTATGTCAAACACAAAATAGCTTAATTGTGCAATTCCAATATAAAATTATTATATCAGTGTTAAAGCAGGTGTAGAAATGGTAGGGGGTTGGTTCTTGCTTAACAGTATAACCTTAAATTACTAGCCAGCTGTTCACTTTAAATCATTGTATAGCAAAGCGTATGAGAAAGAACTAACCAATATTTCAGGAGGGCAAGTTCTTCTAGCTTGGAAAAAGTCACACAGCTTCAAAATACATTCTAGTTTCCAGAGAAGATGTTTGAATGTGAAAATCCCTTTCCATCTGGTGTGTAATTCCATTATGCAACGTTCTATCAATGAACTCATGAAATTTCACATTTTCTGGACTCCACGTCAGTGCTACTTTCAGCTCTGATCTTCTCTGTAGAAGCAAAGAAGAGAAAATGCTTGCTTGACATGCTCTGCTTTTTGCAAGGTCAGCACTAATCTAACTGAAGGATAGCCAATCACATTTTAACCATGTTTGTAGGACAAAGGAGGGGAGCAAAGTGCATATTTTCCTCTTCCTTCAGACATCTTGTCTCACTTAAACTCTCTTCCTCATCCAACCTCAGCCCTTTCCAAGGGCAGATTCCCAGAGAGGAAGAGAGTGTCCTCCATCTCTGCCACAGTCGTGTCTTCCCCAGCACAGGCAGGGACCTCAGCATCCCACGGCACTCTCTCAGAGGACAGGGTAATATGCTCTCTACACCACAAAACAACTTACCAGCTAAACGTTGAAATCCTGCTTCCACCAGATCTTCGTATATATGCTTGACAGGATTCTGATGAGCCAGCAAAATACCATGTAACCAGATGAGCAACATTCTGTATCCGTGTTCTTTATAACTTTTTTTCCCTATGCAATACACAAAGCATTTGTCTGTTCCATATGCTGGAAACAGTGTTATTTTGTGCTTTTGCACTTTCAGAGTGCCAAGAGGTTTTTAAAACCTGCTCATTTACTCTCACTTCCTTTCTCCCCTAGAAGCAAAATGAAGGCTGAGGCATAAAGGTTAAAAATAAAAAATAAAGTTTATCCTAAGGCTAAAAAAATAAAACCAATACTAATACATCTTAAAATTAATTTTTAACTTTCAATTTTGCGTAACTTCTGGAAATACACCCTGGAGTAATAGTAAACGAGTGCAACTGTGCTGTACAAGTCTTAATTTCCCAGCAGTAGAGATACCTGAAAACAGAAATTGCAATTTCATGGCAGCTATGAAGCCAGAGTGCAAACAAGGTCCTCCTGGATCATGTGGCTTTCCAGGTCCTCACTTGCAGTGGCATGTGTCCTGCAAGACCTTCCATGCTGCTCTGCTCCTATTTTTGCTTTACAGAGAGAGAGAGATTTCTTCAGTCCAAAAGGGAGAGCAGAACTGGCCTCCACTCCTACAGCACTGCTTCCCCAGAGCCAGGGACAAGTGTTGTATCCATCCACTGCTCACTCTCATAAACTAAATAAAAGCAGCATGGCCAATGTGTATCTGTCATACCCACGTAGTTTGAAGAGCAGCTACACGCCTTAACATGATTTATAGAACTTACATCTATCCATCCAATTAGTTATTGTTACCTGTCCATTGCTCTTCAATAGCTTTAATCTGTTCATCTGTGAACTTCCAGAACAGGGCCAGTTTCTTCCATTCCTGGGGTTTTAACTGATTGTATGCCAGATTCCAAAGGGAGGAACGGATTTGCTTGGTCTGTGTACTATGATCATGCTTGAAGGACAAACCAAAGTCTGACCAATCATCACTATGACCTAGGTGTGCCTAAGAAGGAAAGCAAGTGACAAATTCTGTGATAAAGCTGGGAACATATCTCACTTTGTGTGCAGTGAACACTGTGTCATGTACAGCCATATGTGACTACTGGCAGGTGATATGTTTGGTGCAGGTAAAGGAACTGTATTTGGCTAGTATTTTGAAGATGTCTTAGCATGTATGACATTATCATAGTTTTAAGACTGGAAATGACAGAAACAGACTTCTTGTGTTTATTGCTATGTGTCATTAAGAGCAAAATAGAACTCTCTTTGGCACTTGATACGCAATAGCAAGTCACAGCTAGAAGTAGTTTAGCCCCTCGGCTCTGTCTACTTCATATGCCACATTTTGAACGTGGCTGGGGTTCAGCCACAGTTCTTACTCATTCGTCTTGCTATGCACCATCAGCATGGCACTTGCTCAGACTGTTCCTGCCTTTGCCCTGTCAGCTCGGTTTGGCTGGAGTGGGTGCCACTGGTCACCTGATGGCAGCAGTATGAGCCACTGGGTTTAGCATGCAGAGCCCCAGTCAGCAAAGTGTCTGAGCACCAATATGTACACGCATGTTGAATCTGGTTCTAGTTTTATTAACTGCGTAAGCAAAACCAGATAACTACCAAAACCAAAAGTCCAAGTAAACCACAAGCATTTTACCCTCCAGACTAAAAATGATGTTGCCACATATTCATTGGTTGCCTGAAACAGGAGTGATGGGATTGCTTCTGCTCTGGGCATCTCTGCAACAACCCCACCTAGCAGTGATTTCAGCCCCAGCTGAGTGATGCCCAGGGAAATGTCTGGTTCCTAGTGTAGGTAAGCTCAAACTACTTTCATATAGCGCATGCTAGTGCTGTTTCAAATCAGTCTCCAAAATGAAAAATCTCATCTTTGTCAGGATGACAAAGTAGATACTAAGCAAGAAAAGGAAATGGCAGCAAGCCACATTTTAAAAGTGCTAAGCATAGGATACTCCTTTCCAGATGAAATTCAGACAAATAGAACAGGGTTATTTCCTAAACTTTCAAGAGCCTTGCAAGGAAAAAAAAAAAAAAAAAAGTCTTAGCTCAGTAGCTAATAATCATCATGTATGTTTGAATCCATTTCTCTTGATGCAGACTTTATTTCATGATTTCATGCTTCCTGACATGTGCACAGTGAGGTTTATGACATACTACAGGACGGCTTCAGGCTGTCTCCAGTACAGTATTTCTCTTGTGAGGTTTAAAAACAAACACACAGAAAGCCACCACCACCACAGCAACAAGCACACACTCAAGGAAACAAAAGAATAAAACAGCTTTGTTCTCCTCCCTGTGCAACAGCACAGCTTCTCTTTGCTGCTAATTATATGTCTAGGTAGTGGTAGTGTGGGACTGTAAGAGCAGCCCTCAAATCTTGTCAAAAACAGCCTGGAAAGGGTTGGGTTGTAGCCATAAATGGGAAAAAAAAAGGGCAATCAGAGAGAATGAGATAGCCTTTCACACACATTTGAGTCATGTGCACTTCCTCACAGCAACGTGACATTTCCTTTTGTAACTAATGCTTTGTCACAGATGATAAATCAGCTCGCCATAATAAAAAGACAGTTCCTACAACAATGGTTCAAAATACTGTGGTTTCATAATGGCAACACTAGCAGAGCAACTTTATATTCCATAACTGTAACATCTGAGCTGTGCTTTTAGCTTCAGGTAATGGGACCAAACACTTAAGTTTCTATTTTCCAATAGCTGTTGAGCTCTTGCTGCCAAACCAGCTTCTTGAGCATTTTTTCTCCTCAGGCAGTTGAGTAAACAACACCGAAAAGTTAGGAGCATTATGTGCTCACTGCTATCAGGCTTGTCCTATCTTCTCTGGCAACAAGTGGCCTCGCTTCTAAATTCCCCTTTAAGCCCCTTTAAATAATAAGGTACCTGACAAGTCCATCTGAACTGACAAGTCTAATACACGCAATGCATGGAGTTCACAGAAGTATTTTTCATTATATTTAATCTAGGTCTGTGATTTAACAGCACAATTCCCTGTGACTGTATCACCAGTTTGGACACATGGGGCTGGAGGGGGTGGTAAAATACCAGCTGATTCATGTTCCTGTGCTCAGGCAGGATCAGGGATGCTTATAGCACCCCTGAGAGGCACTTGTCTAACCTGGTACAACAAACACTGGCTAGCAGGAAGCAGGATGAGAATCAAGTTACAGACTTGTTAGGCAGCTTAGCCATGAGAGCGAAAGAGCAGTGAAACTCGAGCTACACCCCAAGACTCGACTGAATTCCTTTCACCAGCCCTGCTGGCTCTGGTGCTCACAGAACCACTTGCTTTACATAAATAAATAGTGTTAGCATCCTCCTTCTTCCAGTTCTTCCACAGTGGATGTTACAATAAACATCTTTTACTGCCTCAATAGGGCCAGCCTGCAAACAGTATTTGAGATAGTTTGGGGATTTTAAATTGTATTGTGTCAAAACACAACAAATTTTATCAATTCTCAGTGAGTGCACATAAATCTGTGGTTCCAAATAAAAACAGAGCAACCCAATACAAGACTAAATTATTTACGGAGCATTAATACACCCTAAAATTACCCTTCATCATCCTCCAAAATACCTTCCCTTCATCAAGTGTATAGGTATAGCAGGTGCTTTGTAGCTCATTGCTATGACTGTAATTAATGGAATAAATAAGCTTTCCGCACATTCTAGATGGTCCCGATTAAGACCCTGTGACACGATGAGTCCTGAATTTTCAAAACACATTTGGGATGGATCTGATTTGTCTCCAGAGTGGGCCTCACCAGGAACCCACCTGTAAATGCCCCTTTGGTTTTAAAGCTTGTAAGTTCAGCTTTTCTCATTCAGACATTTACCTCTTACAGAGCACAGAGAGATTGGCTGTCAAAGTGGGATAGTCAATGCAGGCCAAAACAGTTATTCTCTGTGGCTGACTCTCAGCCCTTTAGGGAGGAACATCACTAAGCAGCCTGCATTTAAGTCATCATACCAGCTTGGGAAAGAAGTTTAGAAATTGAGACAATCTGAGGTCATTCTAAGCCATGTCCTCACTTCACACCATTGGCTGGCTCTTTTCCCTGTCTCCTTTCTTGAGTTTTGTAATTAGCACACAAAAAAACGGAAGAGGGAGCTCCTACTGCAGCACTGGACTTTTCCCAGCAAAGGAAAGACAGACACCTGCTCTCCTCCACTTTTCAGCCACAGATTTTGCTGAACCAAAGGACACCGACCTGATGCTGATGGCACAGTTAGAATTTGGGTCAGAATTCCTCTGCATCCCTTTACAATGCATGTAGAGCACGATGCAGGAAAATGAAAAAAATCTGCCTACAGCTTTATTGCTGGTCAAGGATAAAACCTGGACAAGGTAAAGACTTTCCTGTTCCCAGTCCTAACCTCAATTTATCAAGGCCAGTCTTGTAACCTGCCAAAAGGAAACCACTTCAGGCAAAAGGCGCTTTAAGATCAGAATCAGCTTTTTCCTCACAGTTCTCCTCAGAGTAACAAAAGGATGTCTCTTACCTGTGCTGTGGCATAATACCTTTCTGCTTTAATGATCATATCTACAATGAGGGTGTAATTGCTCCTTGATGCCACAGCTAGTGCCGTTTTTCCATGCTGAAAGCAGAGATAGTGAATCAGGACATGATCTTGTACATATGAGGATAACACAGAAGAAAGACATGAGCTTTGTGTACAGAACCCCATCCTTTTTTATTTCAAGAAAGCATATCCACTACAATTTTATGGCTTCAGTGTGGCTGCAATCAAGGCTCTGCTAAGCTTTGCCTGAGCTGCATCCCCTGCGCTGGAAATCTCCTACTTTAAGAGCAAACCCATATCTTATTTTGGGTGGTAAGAGAAGCTGGGTCAAAGAATGAAAAGGAAGTGTAGGAGTGACTTTGTCATGCCACATGACAACTGAAGCGTGCACAACTGAAGGTGATTTCTCATGGACAGTGCAGGCAACCAAAGGAATGAAAAGCCATTGCTTTAATTCCAGCCCAGATGACTGTTCAGTCCATCTGAGCCCATCTCAGTGATCAGCACTTTGGTGTACAGGCATCTCAATGGCTTTTCAGGGTTCTGTCTGTAATCGTCCATTTTCAGTGAGCTTGCACTGGGTGGAGGTATCTCAGATATGGACAATCAGAGTATGTTCCACAAATCCAGTGTTATGCATTCCAGAAAATTAGACCTAAAAGAAGCCAACCCCTTTATCGGAAGGCTCAGTAATTAAATTATAAGGTGTTTCAACTCTCCAGCTATTATAAAATTCCCTAATATATACCTTTTGAGTTTCAGCTCCTGGCTCTGATCAAGATCATTATAATTAACCCACTTCTAGGAAAGCATCACACTGGAAGCCAAGGAATTCACACTCATAAAATCCTTCTGGCATAGGCATTCTTAGTATGTGAGGAGACCAGAGACCACAGGAGCTTCAGGGGGCCCACCCTGCAGCGTCGCCCCATGCTCACTGGCAGGTGGGGTTGGAGGCAAGGGTGTCTCTGGCCTCCTGTGCTGGTGCAGATGCCACTGGCATCCGTGTGTGCACGCGTAGCACGGCAGCCTGGCACGCAGGGAGCACCTTCCTGGCTTTCAGTCACAACCAGACACAACCACACCTGCAGCGGGGAGGGAGGAAGAGCCCCGAGGGAGCGTTCCCTGAGCTGGGACAGCTAGGACAGCTCGCAGCGTGTGCAGGTGCACGTGCTCTGCAGGCTGAGGGCTCTGGCTGTCAGGGGACAGAGGCCAGGAAAACACGGTGTAGTCAAAGCAGGCTCCCCTTTTTTCTTCTCTGATGTTCTGTAAGCGAGGATGGGAACAGCTCTGGCATCTCAGTACCAATTCAGTTCAAAGGTGGAGCCCCAAGCTTCACATCAGGCTACCACAAATAGAGGTGACACTAGTTTCATAATGCTTTACTCCTCATCAGGACAGTTTTCTGCATGGAAATTACTTTTTTTAAATGACTAAATAGCTGGATTTTGCTCCTGGTCTGCTTTCATCAGATCTGAACTCAAAAACAGCTCTTGGCTAAAACCATTCCAGACCTCTGCAAGCTGCAGGTAAGGCAGCATTAAAAGCAGGCTTCCTGTGTAACAACTAGCGTTTGGCTGCACTTGTTTTATGAAGGATGACTGGAAACATGTGCTTCCTGTATCTCTGGGAAGAAGGTTATAAAGCAAAATATAAAACCACATAATCCCTGCATGTGTGAGGAGTGTAATCTACCTTATCCATGGTCTTGAGGTCACAGCCTGCCTTCAGCAGTACTTCCACCAGCTCCACGTTGCCAAGATCTGCTGCCAGATGCAGAGGAGTTTCCTGCCTCTGCAATTAATGACACCAAATAAATACAATAAGCAAAACTCCCCATAGAAAAAAAAAAATGCATACAATCTGAACCTACAAAAGATTCACAACAAGAGACGGCCTTGGCTAGAAAATGCTGAACAGAATGAAGGCATTTAACTTCTGAATGATCTAACTGCCAGTTTTGTTTCAGGCAAAAAAGAAAGCATCTGGGGTCTCTGCAGGTAAAACAGACAGGAGCTCCAGCTGGCTCAGGACAAGGCTGCCGTCATGCCCCTCTAATGCACTGTAATGTAAGGAGTTCTTGCTCTACATTTCTTGCTCTACCCTCTTAAAACAAGGTGTTTTGGATAGAGTGATTCATGCAAGTGCCAACCCCCACACTATCTTCTCAAGTAATCTTTCCCTGCTGAAATTCATGCAAAAACAACTGGACATCCTTGATTTTCAACAGCGTTTTGTGCCACAGCCCATGACAGGGTTTCTCAGCCAGCCCTGCCACAATATGATGATATGGAGTGTCCAGTGAACCTTAAACCACAATAAAATAAAACAAAAACATAAAACTTTACAAAAGACCAAGCCATTAACACATAGTACAGCTGTAGGAACATTCAGTTTCAAGTCTAATCTTTGGGCCTGAGATTAGTGTTATGTAGTCTTTATACAGCTGCATTTACCCAAATAAAATCTGTTTATTTATCCTTCTATAGAATGTCATCAAGAAACTAGCAGTAAGTGTCCTGGAGAGCTCAGCAGTCTAGTAATCAACATGTACTCCCTATTCACTAGGAAGTGTTTGCCTCTTGTTCTTTTCTTTACTTTTTGCACTTACAGGAAAGTATTCCAGATGTCTATAGATGTAATGCAGCAGCAAATATAATGCTGTCATTTATGCAAATCCTGTGTAGCTGGACATGTCCTTTAGCATGTTTCATATGATACAGCATCCTTTCAGGTTGAAGGGTTTGTGACTGTCCTCGTTTCAGTTGGGATAGAATTAATTTTCTTCATAGTGGCTGGTAGGGCTCTGGGTTTAGGATGAGAACAGTGCTGATAACACACAGATGTTTAGTAGTTGCAGAGCAGTGCTCACACAGAGCCAGGGACTGTTCAGCTCCTGGTGCTGCCCTGCCAGCGAGGAGGCTGGGGGTGCACAAGGAGCCTGGGAGGGGACACAGCCAGGACAGCTGGCCCAGGCTGGCCAAAGGGGTGTCCCATACCATGTGGTGTCATGCTCAGGGGACTTGGCCAGGGGGGCTGCCCTTGCTTGGAGTCTGGCTGGGCATCAGTCAGGCTGGTGGTGAGCAATTGCATTGGGCATCACTTGCTTTGTGTATTCTTTCTTTCTTTGTTTTCCTTTTCTGTCCTGTTAAACTGTCCTTACCTCAATCCACAAGTTTTGCTTTTTTTTCTTTTTCTTTGTCTCAATTCTCTCCCCCATCCCACTGTGGGGGGAGTGAGTGAACAGCTGTGTGGTGCTGAGCTGCCTGCCAGGTTAAGCCACAACAGGGACTGTGTTTCTCTAGTGTTGGAAGTCTACAGTCTGTTTGGAGAACTCTTTTGGCCTTTAGATAACTATTAGAATCACACCTTAACTTAAAGGTTGCAGAGTCAAGCACCAAGACCTTACACACCAAGAGAACCAGCCTCAGGGTTCCGCTTAAAGTCTCACATGAGTTTTTTGGGGAGTATACGTGCCCTTATAAATTAATCGTTAGCAGTAAAATGAACCATGAGATGGGATGAATTACAGATTCCTTGGAGACTAGTTCTGGCTAGTACAGCGGATAGCATTCCTGTCTGTCATGGGGCACTGGGGTGTGATTCTCCAGTGGCGAGCCATGTCTATGCCTTGTGTGGGGCTCAGCAGACCTGGTGGGACATTCTCTCTACTGCTGAGATGTAGGGTTGAGGGGGAAAAGAAATTCTGTTTGAAGCACCAGGGCTGGCAGGTTGGTCCATACAGAGTTGGTGCCTCAATATCTGCTCAGTCCATAACAGCCAAGGTGCTGGTACGCAACATTTGTACAGAGTGGGTAGTTTCCACCTCTTTTATGATTTTTCTCTCTTCCCTCTCCTGTCCTACTGCAGAGCAGGCTTCTTCCTCCTTCCTCTCTCAGGAGGAGAAGCTGCTTCTCCTACTAAACGAGCCAACCTTCTCTTCCATCATTTCTCCTTGACTACAGGAGCAACTATGAAAATTGAGGGTTGGGACCTCTAGTGTAGACACTGTGTCCATTTGTGTGCCTTTAGATTGAACAAGCTTCTCAGCATCCAACTGGGTGGCTTCAGAGCAGGAGACCTTCTCAGCACCCATTTGTGTGCTCTTCGACCAGGAGTCACTGCTTTCTCTTTCAAGGCCCTTGGGCAGGAGCTCAACAGGCATGCACCAGGCCTCAGCACAGCATCAGAAGTCACCCTGTTTCACTGGGGTGGGCAGGGCTCCCTCCTTCAAATGGTGCATCAGATCAATGGGATTACATGCCCATTCGGGTGTGAAATCCCAAGCTATGGGTGACAAGAATGGCCCGAGACACCTGCACAACTCCTCCAAACAGCCTGCCACCCTGTGATCTACCATCTCAGGGCATGTTCCTGGGTGGCACTCCCAATGAGTTGTGTAAACGTACAAACAATAATTAAAATCACACTCACAACACACACCAGTACAAAACGTCTGATTACACAGCGATACTCAAGCACTGAGAGGCCTTACAGCAGGGCTGGAAAGACTTATCCTGGAGGACAGGAAAGGTAGGTGCCATTCTTTCCTCTCTCTACAAAGCATCTCTCAGAGGAGAAAAGGGGGAAGGGTGTAATTGCTGTTTTTCTCCATGAGATGGTTCTCAGAGCATAGGGACAGCAGCAGTGTAGGGCCCAAATACCACATTAAGCTCATTGCCAGTACCTTTGTTATAGCTCTCCCAGGCAAAGCAAAACAGAGTAGTAACCAACACACAAACAACAAAAACTGAGAACAGTCATTAACAGTTCTGGTAGTTCGTTGTACAGGAAGAAAGGGATCAAGCACTGAAATGTGTAACAGAGCGTGTAAATTGGCAGCCACAGTAAGTACATCAGCATCAGAACGTGGATTACCAGAAAAGAAAGTATCTAGCATCTGAAGGGATTAATGGTTAGCGTGGTCTGTGGAGGCCTAGACAGCAACCTCGAAAGACATCCACAGTGCATAGAATTTTAGAATCAATTAGGTTGGAAAAGACCTCTAAGGTCATCCATGCATGTGGCAGAAGTTTGTCCTGAGGGCATGGTTGTCCCGTGGGCAACCACGCAAATTATGGAGAGCTTTTCTCTCCCTCCACGGTGGGGGCAATGGTGTTGCGGATCAGGGGCCAAACACCACACACCAATGTCCCCACCTGTGGAAAAATGGACACTCACGTCCCTGGGTGGGCTTGAACCACCAACCTTTCAGTTAACAGCCGAACGCGCTAACCGATTGCGCCACAGAGACTTGTGATATCACTCCTGAGTAGGATGTTGTAGGGAGTGGAGTATGACTTCAGTCAGCTTGGGCTGTCTGCCTGGCTGTATGCCCTCCCAGCATGTTGGACATCCCCAGCCTCCTTGCTGCAGGGGCAGACTGAGGGACAGAGAAAGCTCTGGTGCTGTGCAAGCACTGCTCAGCAAATGCTAAAACACTGCCGTGTTATCAGCACTGTTTTGGTCACAAATCCAAAACACACACCATATGACCTGCTCTGATGACACTTAGCTCCATCCCAGCCAGATCAAACACACTCAGAAAGCAATGCACATCCAAAGAAACAGAGTAACACTCCATCTACCTATTAGGAAGCTCTGATTTTTCTTTCAGTGCACTAATCTTCATGGGATTTCATTGTTTCTTAACTAGAGAGGGTGAAGGGAACCTCTCAAATCTAGAACAACATAGCTAGACCTGTTTAGAACTGCCATTAATTAACAGATCCTGAGCTGATCAAGCTTGTGGGCATTATAGTAGTTTTCAAGCTGGACGATTTGAGGTTAAGAGAGCCTGGGGCCTGCTGGAGATCTCTCTCTGTGTATACCTTTGGAAATGTACAGTGGCAGAGTTATTGTGAGGGGGAAAAGACAGATCTTCCAGACCATTGTCACTCTGCACTGCACTTACCTCTACAATCAACTTTGAGACATTTCTGTCATTTATTATGCAAGAATCATACCAGTTGAACAATAAATTGATCCAAATATTTTCTCAGTGTATAACACTTTGCTATCTGTACCTTGCACAAACACTATTAGCACAGCATGTACTGGTGACTAATATGTATGCACACACATAAAAAATGTAAGGAGAAAACCGCCTCTTCCTTTCTGCCTTTTTGTACCTTCAGGACATGAGGAAAAAAAAAAAAAAAAAAAAAAAGCCAGCAAAATACACATAATCTCCTCTGTGAAGTTATTATTAATTCGCAGTTTTTCTTACATGATTTAAGAAGTTTATATCATGATTGGCATCCAAGAGTGTTTTCACTACTGGCAGATGATTATTGATGACTGCTAAATGGAGAGGAGAATTCTTCTGCTGTGGAGGGAAAGCAACAAGCTGTTATTCTTAGGTGCATATGTTAAAAGTTCATTCGAACAGGAAAGGCATTCTTGTTAAAATCTGCCCTTGCCAAGGGACGTGGGGCGTGCTCCTGCAGAGGTTCAGGCCCGCAGGCAACGCACCCTGGGGTGCGCAGCGGCCGCACGAGCAGCCAGATGCTGCCCCTGCAGCACTGGCAGCATCTGGCGAACAAACACCGTGGAGAAAGCTGCAGCTGCTGAGCGCACCCCCTTATCAGTGCACCCCCTTATCAGCGCGCCTCCGCTGACAGACGCAGCAAGGCTCTCCTCTTGCATCTCCACACTGCGGTGTGCTGCTCGCCTTGGCTGGCAATGTAGAGCTTGGGGTAACGTTTATGTTCCCTCAGAACACTAGGTTTACCCTTATTTGAATAGGCTGCAGACAGAATGATTCTGAACTGGGTATACAGCTGTCAAAATCTACTTTCCAGGAATAAGCTCTTGTAAAATACTGCAGCCATAGATATTCTTCATAATAACCTGGATTGCTGTAGTAATTATAGAAAGCAAGATACACCTAGAAAGAAATTAAATTTTTGTATTTGAGTGATTATTCATGAAAATAACTGCGGCACAGGTCCAACATCAGTCACAATTCAACTATTAGATTGGCAGGATCACTTTGCTTGTTGAACCTGTGACTCATCAGTTTCTTATTAAATACAGCTAAAAAAATAATTCCATAGCAGTGCCAGACACCAGCTCATAAATAACTTTATAAACCACAAGCATTTATTCAGGGCTACAGAAAAATAAATAAAGCTCTCACACAGTGCTGCACTGGAAACATTTCCAAATCCTAGGTTACAATTTTATGAGTTGCTTCAGCTACAGAAAGCCAATGAGAACAACTAGCACAAAACCAGACTGGTCTTTAAAATAAATCATCTCAGTCACATCACACAACAGGCAAGTGATCATGGCAGATAAGTCACAAAGTCTGGATCCTGTTCTTATCCTGTACTGTAGAGGTGCAAAATAATTTTCTATTCACAGGGAACTTTAGATTTAACAAAAACTGCAATATCCAAATTGAGACAAGATTTCAACATTTTCTTAAACTCCTAAGAAAGGTTGTATGCACATTTTGACAGCAGATGCTTTGAGCACAGAAACTGAAAACACTGAAGTGTCTTTTTACATTTTTTCAAAATCACTTCAAAGCGTTAACACTTTGTCCCACGTAGCGGTATCTACACGAAAGATGAGGTGACACATAGGGATGCCTGCACTGCTGCTGCTCAGTCCAAGCAGACAACTTTGCTCATCTTCCCATACTGCCCAGTCCTTGGCTTATCCTGGCCACCTCTGCGCTTTACTGCACTAATCTGTCCATGCACTCACTGAGTTTGTGCAACAGGAGCTTGTCTTAGTTAGCCCGTACACATGGCTAACCAACATCCACAAACCACATTACCATAAAATGTACAATAAATAATAAAGGAACTACTCAGACTTATTCAGTATCTGAATTCTCAAGGAAGGCCATAAAGACGGCATGCTGAAGAATAGCAGGAAAGTTGTATTGGCACACACTCACCTCAGGTTTAGGGACCAGGTCAATATTCTTGTCAATAAGAAAAGTAACCAAGGATAGATGTCCATTCTGAATTGCAATTTGCAATGCACTGCTGTTGTTCTGAAAGAAATGTTATAGACAGGAAAAACTTACTTGCTGGGAAAAAACAAACAAACAAAGAAAAAACAGTACTAAACACAGCTATCAATACAGAATAATCTTTCATTTAGATTTGTGTCATTATCCCCCCTCCCCTCAAAAAAACTTCCCTTTGATAAAATGTTGTAAAATTATGAAGTAGGCCACCAGTTACAGCAACATAGTTTTGTAACTACTGAAGGAACTTCCTGTTGTTACTACAATGAACCAAATACACTGAAAACATGAGTACTCCATGGCCCTTTTCAGTCTTTATTGGGAAAGAGATAATTCAGCATTGTCAGCTTCACTGGGACATGGACTACAACAATCCCAATGTGTCTCCCAGTCTGTTAGTTCAGTTTGACCTTTAACAAGCAATTACAGTCACATTAACACATTAAAAAAAAAAAAAATCAATAGAAAATGTTCTCTTAATAATTCTGCTAAAACAAACAAGGTCTCGCTCTGCTGGAGTCACAAGCATCACTCCAAATTCTTGCAGCAGGCCTGCCAAGACCATTTAACACATCTGAGCTGAACTGGAGTCCAGGAACCAGATGTGAAGCAGGCTTGTCCTCAGTTCAGGCATATACACTGCCAAAAATGAGGTTTTTCAATTATCCTACCTGGTTACTTTCCTAGCCATATGTTTTACTACTCGATAGACAGCAAATAAAAAATCACAACCACATTATTCTGTCAAATATATCTATGCTATATTTCTTCCACATAAGTTTTGTTCAGTTCAGCAACATTCTCTGCATTCCCAATTATTTGTGTATATATATATATACATATATTTACCATTCCATGAAAATAAGCAGAGCAAATACACTGTCAGTACACCCAGAAAAGAGAAGATACAGCCATTCCCACAGCCCAGGATGTGCCAGCAGCAGTGTGCTGAAGGGATTTTGTGTACATACGTGAGTTAGAATATTGATGTCACTCCCTGCTTCCAGTAAGAGTTCAGCACATTTTTCATGACCACCTTCAACAGACAAGTAAAATGGAGTTTCTCCATTCTAGATCAACAGAGAAAAATGTCTATTGCAATTTAAGCCATGTAATTATAGAGATTATAAAGTTATGTCACTAAACAGGTTATCTTTATCAGACTCATGCAGCTCAGTAAAAATGGGGAGATGGTCACAAGAGAACATAACCTGAATGCTCCCAAATTAACACTTCAATGAAACGGCAACTCATCAACAATTAAATGATAGATGACAATTATGTTGGTATATGTCAGGCAAAGTGTACAATACAGGTAACTATTTCACCCAGCTTGGTTATTCTCTTTTCAGAGAATATTGCAATCAACAGGCACAGAAACAAAGATGCTGGGAAGCAATTGCTGCCGTTCAACACCAGCCAACACCACTACCGTGTTAGCACATACCATAATGCTGGTTTCTGTCAGTCCAGTGCCATGGATTTCTGACCAATTCCAAACTCACCTGCTAGTTACAAGGAGCACTTTTAATAAAAATAATCCTGCTGTATATTTATTTCAAACCTCCTCACCCCCAAAAAGTCTCCATGTCTCCACAGCAGGTCTCTAAAATAAGCTACGTCCACGTAAATGATCTGCACAAGTATCTAATCGCTGTTTCTGAACTAAAATACACAAAGGTTTATTGAAAATCTCTCCATTTCTTCAGCATTCTCAGAAGCATTAGTAATTCCTGATCTCTCCTTGCTTGAACTCCTGCCACCATCATTTCATTAAACATGAATATGTTGCAGCACATAGCTCGTAGTGGAATAAGAGAGACCTGGTTATCCACAGAAAGGAACATCTCCAGCTGGACAGAGGGGTCACACCATTAGCCATGGCACGGCAGGGAAACAAGCAGTACAAGCTTTGTGTGCAGAAGTAACACCTTTATTAGACAAATCTTGGAAACAGGAGGGCTTCATATTTCAGAAGGACTGCTGTGCCTCAGCCTTGCATAGCTGGAAAAAACAGACTATCTGGATAACAGAAAACCCCTCTGCCCATAAACCTTTTGCTGAAAAAGGAAGAGGAGAGCCTTGGTGAGGAATAGATATCCCTTACTCCTTTCTTCTTCTGGACTATCTCCTTCTACATATAAGTAAGGCATGCAAAATGGAGAGGAAGTCATGTGGGGAACAGAGGACAGAGCAATAAACATTGAAGAAGTTAGTGAAGCTGAATTTATTGGTAGAGGTACAATGAAATAAGACACAAACACAAAGCAGCAGAACTAATGAAGTCTATTCAGTGGAAAAATTATTTATTTGAAGTGTTATTTGTAATTGTTTTTTCAAATCTCTAACTTTACTTCCTTCAGTAATTTGTGTCCTCACCTGATTGAGGTCATTTATTTCTTCCCACTGTTTGAGCAGAATTTCTACAGCTCCACTGTGTCCATTTTTAGCTGCTAGATGCAGGGCTGTGTTTCCCTCCTTGAAATTAAAATGTCAAAGCAGATATTTTAAAACCCAGAATAAATCCAAAACATTAAGTAACAACAACATGCACTTAAACACAACGCCATTCATTCTTCCATCTCTGTCTTAAGTACAAGGAGGAGGAGGCAGACCCACAGCATGTTTCAAGAGCCAGGCTTATTTGAAAGGAGCATTTGCTCATGCACACATTCACGACCTTGCTGGTCTAGATGGTTGCTCGTGATCTGAAAACTGCAGTGTATTACCACAAATAAATAAATAACATTCTAACTTTTAAAGAGTGAATCAGAAGAAAACTTTGGGCACTGGTTCCTACAACGATGGAGACTATGCCAAGTCCCCAGAAGTATTGATTTAAAGATTAACAACCAAAACCTAGGTAAGTATATATAATGCTGTCATGGCTTTGCTGCCAATGTTGCAATCTTTAATTGTCTTCACCATCAGCACAATTCTTCAGTAGCTAATTAAGAAAAATATAGCATACCAGCAGGCAAATAAAAACAAAGAGCAATCTAGATAATTATAAGGAAGAGCAGAAGCTTTTGAGCTGAAAGACAGTGCTAGCACAAGAACAAGTGAAAAACTGGCTAGAAACAAACTGAAGCTGGAAGTTAGGAGAAGGATCCCAACCCCCAGAGAAAGGAAAGTCCAGAACAGCTTTTCAATCACAGCACTACTGGGGAAAAAAATCCAAGACTTTTTTACAAAGAAGTATGTTTATTAAATGATGGGTACAGTTGCTTTTAGTGACCCAGGAGCAGAGTTTCAGTCCTGTCTTCTTACCTACTTACTCCTCAGGATCACAGTGTTCACCTCCCATCACTGCTCCCTTACCCATTCAGCCTGATAGCTGTCTGGGACAAGGCTGTCTTTTAACCTTTGCTGGTAGACTGCTTAGCACAGCAGAGATCTGGGTTGCAATGCAGCATTTAATATATTACCAGAAGACCAAAATGACAGTATAAATTTCTGAGTGCTTGCTTACAAGTTTCTATGAATATGGTTTCTGATCTTTTCACAATTTTTTATGTATTTTATGTATTTTTTTCCTTACAATGCCTCAGATGCAGAGAAACATGGATGCGCTCATTCTACTAAGAGTGAAGTAAGGAGTACGAAAATTTAAAGGTGGATTTTGAAAGTTAGTTAGATGCCTTCAGATGTAGAGTCAAAAGCAAACTCAATCAGATTTGGGCATTTAGGCATTTCTGAAAAATCTCCATAGGTCCATAGGTGTTTATTTTCATAGAATCATAGAATCATAGAATCATAGAATCATAGAGTGGCCTGGGTTGAAAAGGACCTTAAAGATCATCTAGTTACAACCCCCCTGCTCTGGGCAGGGTTGCCAACTACTAGAGCAGGCTGCCCAGCGCCACATCCAGCCTGGCCTTGAATGCCTCCAGGGATGGGGCATCCACAACCTCTCTGGGCAACCCGTTCCAGTGCCTCACCACCCTCTGAGTGAATTTTCCTCTGAGGATTTTCCTCCTGAATTATTTAAATACCTTTGAAAAGTTAGTTATGCAGGACTTAGCAGTGGCACACAGACACAGCTGGCAGAGCAAAAAAACTGGAAAACCTGATGTCCCAGTACAGAGGCTGGCACCTTCTTCCCCAGACTTTCCCTCTTCTTCCAACAGGCTGTATACACCAGTTTTGCTTTACATCAATTATTAATGCATATGGAAAAGACTCCTGGCAACGAGACCAGAAGTTTCACTGTCCTCCCTTAATTACTGAAAAATCATCATCCTCGTGTAGTTGCTGCTCCAATATGTATCACTGCCAGCACAATGGCATATGCACAGCTCATTCACATTGCTCAGTTGTGTAGTAACTACACTGAAACAAAGCAATCTCTCATAAGCACACAAAGAAACCATTACCATATCTTTTTCAGACGTGAACAGCTTTAGAGCAATCAAATTATTTATCATGTCAACGTGGCCTTTTTCAGATGCCAGAAGAAATGGTTTTTTACCTTTCTAGAAAACAATCACGGAAAGAAACACAGTATTATTGAAAGCTTCCAGTTACCAGATACATGGCATATACATGTGCATGTTATTCTGCATAAACATTTATATATAATATGACCATGTACATCAGCAGAAAAGTGGGTATATAGAAGAAAAGTAAGAATTAAAAAAAAAAAAAAGCAAAATTTTTGTAGTGCAAAAAAAGAAAGAAATCATACATCTTGTATATCCTGAAGAAAATATTTGAAAACTGATTGGAAATGGTAACAAATGAGGTATAAAATGTGCTCAAAATATTTAATTCTTAATTATTCTTGGTATTAAACTATTAATCAAAAGGACTGTTTTGTTAAAAGTCTGAAGAAGCTCAAAAGCAGGCACTAATAATTTATTTTCAAAGTTTAGCGCATTTGATCTGAATTCTGCGAGTACAGACCACAACAGCTACATCTCAGAAGTTTCATCCAGTAGACCTGAATTTTGTGCTGTACACTGTTAATTTTTTGTTTGCTTGTTTGTACGTGGTTAAACTAACAAAAACTTTTCCAACTATTTACAACTCAACTGTGGAAATTTATTCTGACACGGAACAATACCACTGGTACCATCTAACCAATTGTCAAATGCCACCTGATAACAGCCTCTATTAAATATCTAATAAAGAATGCAAGAAACTATTATATAATTCTGAAATAGCCTCAACATAGAGAAGAATTATAGGAGGCCTAAAACACAGAGGTTTGTTTTGTTCAATAAACTCTTGTTAATGTCAGCCTTGTCATGTGTAGACAGAATTCAGAATTTTGCACTATCCAGTCAATACAACTAAAGACTCAAAAAGGGGATGGGGGAGCTTTGTTCTTTTGGTGACAGATCTTATGAGAATATTTTTTCCTCATGTAAAGATAAAATATCCTACTCAGCTAAGCAAGCCCACAAAGCGAGATCCCAACATGGTGGGAAGAAAAAATACAGGCACAACAAACCACGATGCAGACAAGGCCCTGGCACTTGTTGGCTGAAGGGTTGGTGCAGCTTTGTAGGATGGCTGCACATGGCTTTATACTCTCCATTGGTGAAAGAAGCCTGTGTCTGCCATAACTGGCATTTATTTTGTGGGGCAGGAGGCGGGAGGGTTGCAGGGGTGAGCTGCGTGGGAGGAGGTCTGGGACCACCCTGTGCTGGTCACAACAGCTTGCAGCCGGGTCACCAATGGACAAAACTGACCCACCAGTACTGAACCCACCAGAGGAGCACATGATACCTCTGCGAGGTATTAAAGGAAGGGCAGCCACGGCTATGGGCAGGATGCACAGGGAGATACCAGAGAAAGCAAGAGGGGATGCACAGGAGGAGACATGAGAGGATGCAGGGGAGGAGATGCAGGAGGGACATAGACCCCTGGAGGTTTGGAGGTACCCTGGACCAGAGCAGAGAAAAAGAGTAAGAAAGAGGATCAGCAAGAAAGAAAACCACTGTGGACAGACCCCAGGTCCCTCTGCCTCCCGTCGCCTCACCAACAGGCCTGAGTGCCACATGCAGCAAAAGCAAGGGGAGCAACGGAGGAGAGATGTCCACAGTTCAGCTGGGACAGGCAAACAGGGAGGGAAGGTGTTTTCCCTATGTGCTTGTTTGGCTGTTAGTCTTGCTTGTTTCTCAATGCCCAAATCAGTAATTAAAAGTTTACAGAAGCTGCAATAAATATAATTTAATTGAAATTCCTGAGTCAAGATTGTTTTGCCCATGACAGATGCCTCATGACATTGAAGAAATAAACAGAAAAAAACATATTGTACCCCATCAGGCTTGTTCAAGTCAGTCAGATGAAGATCTTGGAGAAAATAATCGACTATTTTAACACTGTTGTTCTGAGCTGCAAAGTGCAGTACATTCATTCCTTCCTGAAAAACCATGAGGAACTCTGTAAGAACAGGTTTGATTTTTTTTCTGACATTAACATGTTTACAGATGGTTAAAACTTGTCAACAACACACCTCATTCTTAGCCTTTTGATCAGCACCTGCTTTAACTAATTTTCGCATTATATCCAGATTTCCAGTCCACGCTGCAAGATGAATCACTGTCAGACCATGCTTCAAATAAAATGAAAAAGGCAGAAATTACCACCAAAATAGCTCATGCCAAATTTATGTAATCTTTTTGATTAATTCAGTGTATGAGTGGGTTCCGCTCCACAGGCTCTAGAACATCAGCGTTATCACCTGGCACTGTGAGTGGGATTCATCTCATTTAAATTACGCTGAATGCTAGGACTCTCCCTCTCCCTGACAGAAGGTCTGGCACCTCCAGAGAAGGATTTATCTGGTTCTAAGACGGAGGGATGAAGTACCACCTGGAAATGATTCCCTCTCTCCAGAAACCATGTGATGATCTGAGGTAGTTAGCTCTGGGTGCAGTGAATGACGTGTTGGGTTATAATGTGTAAAAAGCATATTTCCATGAGCCACCACAATTTGCCAGTTTGCTCGCTTTCAAAAGATCTCTTTTTCTTTTCCCAAATTCTCTTAAGAATTTTTCTTCTTCACCTCTTCACAGTATGTTCATTCTATTTCTTATCAACTGCAATATTGAACTGATTGCCAAAAAGTACATGAATCACTGTCAAATACAATATATATTGTCATAATAATTAAGCTCTGTGTGCTAATTATAAAGGAGTGTTTCCAATGATGTTTGAATAAAGATGATTAACAACATCTAGGAATTAAAAACAGACAATAATTAAAAGGCAATCCTTAATCCGAATAAGATTCTGAGTGTTTAATAGTACCCCAACATGGGGGGAGGGTTTATATTTCCAAGCTGGCTTCAATGCATCCTACCAAGATATTAAGGGACCCATAAAAATGCTCTGAATCACCTTAGTGTCTCAACAAATCTGGGAGACAGTCACTGAAAAATAATTTGACATAAAGAAAGAAGCAGCACCTTTCTTCTGTGTGAGATGCTTGCTGGCCGGGCAGCACAGGACAACGCTCCTGAGCAATTGGAGCAGCGTAGGTGGCTTTCCTACACTGCAAGTGAACACCAAAGCCAGAAGCTGCTGGTTACTGGCACGGACAGGTCTCTCTCATCTTATTTTCATTCCAACAAGAAATGACAACAAGGAAACCTTCTCCCTCCTGCCCACCCCTTCAGCATGGAATTTGTCTTTCTTACAACATAAATAATGCAGCATATGGTGGACAAGGAGAGAGAAGTAAGCATGGGAAGAAAAAAAAAAAGGGTAAATGATTCATCTATTTTCATTACTCAGGATGAAATATATATATTTATATATAACCAATTATTATATTAGTATTACTATTACATGAGATATATATATATAAACAACTAAACAGATTTTCTGGAAACAAATTACATTTCACTGGAAAACTCCTAGTTTGAATAGCCTGTTTACTAATAACATAGCATACATTTGGTTTTGACATCCAAATCAAATCCTGCACTATGAATCACCATCTGGCCGAACCAAACCAGCCACGGAGGCTGCAGAGTAGCTGACAGTTTTGCATTAAGCTACTCAGAGGAAAAAGGAGGAAGGGAACACACACAGTCACTGTCTGAGCTCCCAGTGATCCACGGATCTAATTGTTACTTTCGGTGATTGCTTTCATATACAAGCAGCCAATGATTAATATGTAGCTACCACAGAGACAGGGTGTTTGTACAAGAACCCATGTGCTTAAACAAGAATTCAATATTGCCATATTTTTTCATTCAAATGTGTGCAGTCTTGAAAAACTGAAGCATTTCCGGCAAGCACTTAATTTTGCAAAATGCAGAGCATAAAGGAAATATTTAGCTTTAAATTTCCCCTGAGGTGTTGCTATATTGCATCAATCCAAACAGGTAGAACAGCTTACCTGATCTTCCATATCAAGTCTAGCTTTGTGATGGAGAAGAAAATCCACTGCAGATATATGACTTCTTGCAACAGCAAAATGCAACGCTGTGCGCTTCAACTGAAATAAGCAAAGCTTTGGTTGTCAGATCCACAACACAGTTCTTTTCCTTATGCAAATATCAGGATTTCTGAATTCTCTGATTATTAATAAATGTAGTGGTTAATATATATATACATTTGCATATTCTTCTCGCAACTTGGTCTTTATCTGTATTTCTGTTCCCTTGGAGAGAATTTAGGTATTGATCTTAAAGACTTAGTGCAGAACCAGAACAGTTTAGTTACTGATTTACTGTATGTGTAGCATCATAATCCCTTCACTGAAATGCACGGTCAAAGTGGGATTCAGTAATCATACACTGCCTAGAGGAGATGCATGCACTAGCAGAGACATCCATGTTTACTATTTTATTACACAGTTTGATTTGAAATGTTTAGGACTAGATTTACACAATTATATTTGCTTTTTGTATCCTCCTTGTTTTTTACTGTATCTCTGCAACACATTGATGAGATTCCTCCTTCTCTCAATATTGAATCACCTTCCCAGGCTGAGCCATTATCTATGCAAATGAAGGCTTCCACCTTGCAAACAGTGAGTAATTTTAAACAGGTGAATCAGCTCAAAGCTTATCAGAAACACTTAATTAATTTTTCATTAAAGTAACTGATGGTGTGAATCTAAAAGGGATTTGTTAAAATGAATTAAACTTTGGTGGAAAGAGTTTCACTTGTAATTAAAGTGACCATAATTGGGTTTAACATAATTCATGGAGTTTCCATATGTGACATAATCAATTAGCTTTAAAAGTCAGTTTGGATTTGTTCTGTTGTGCTTCTACACAGATCAGCTGACTTATTCATTTATAACTCTAAATGTATAGCTATATGAGTTAAAAACATAAATTGATGGGATTTTTGCCAGGAAAAAACTTGCACAGAAATAGTGTTATCAGCAAAACTTAGCTTTTGGCAGCCTTGCTTATTTGGCTCGGAAATATAGTGGCTGGGAAAATCAACATAAATGCAAGAACCATTTTGCCAGTATAAGCTAAGTGACTGTGGTGGTTTTACCCTGCCGGGCAGCTGAACTCCACCACAGCCGCTCTCTCACTCCCCCTCCTCAAAGAAGAGGAGGAGAAGAAAGTATGATGTAAGGAAAACAGGGTCTCTCGCAGGTTCAGATAAGGGTAATTTAATTAAAGGAAAAAAAAAGGAAAAGAACAAGCGAAGGCCGTGCGGAAGCACAGAGGGGAAAGGGAAAAAAAATTATTCTCTACTTCCCCATCAACGAGCGGTGTTTGGCCACTTCTTGGGAAACAGGGCCTTAATACGCGTAGCGGTTGTTTGGGAGGACAGACGTCTTGACAACGAGAGCCCCCCCCTCTCCTTCCTTTTTTCAGCTTTTATTGCTGAGTGTGACATCGTATGGTATGGAATATCCCTTTGGTCGGTTTAGGTCAGCTGCCCGGGCCATGTCCCCTCCCCACTTCTTGCCCACCCCCACCTACTGGCTTTGGGGGTCTGGAGAGAGTCCTGGTGCTGTGCCAGCACTGCTCGGCAGTAGCCAAAACACTGGTGTGATACCAGCGCTGTTCTAGCTACAAGTGCAGAATACAATGCTATATGGGCTGCTGCAGGGAAGGTTAACTCTATCCCAGCCAGACCCAGTACACCCTGCTAGGAGCAGGTCAATGCAAAATACCCAAGCAGATATGCTAGCAAATCTCATACTATAGACCTGATTTAAGGGTGAGAGAATCAAGGTTCAGACTGTTAGACTGGAAGAGTATTTAGTTTAATTTCCCAAATTCTGGAAAACAACAAGGAAGCAAGAATATTTTGAGTGACTGCATTCTATGGTCACCTGCTATGTATTTATAGAAGTATGTAACTGATGGGAACATTGTCAATGTTCAAGAGAAGTCTACTCAAAATAAAACTTTATCTCCATCTCTTTTTCACAAACAAAACAAGGAATGCAGCTGTACTTTCCCCTCAATTCTCCAGTGGGGAAAAATACATGTGAGCATGGGAAGCAATGTTTTTGCTTCTGTGAGTAAAGTAATGTTAGGATGTTCATGAACAGATGATTTATACATAGCCACTCAGAGCAAACTCTTCTCCACAGCTCCAAGATAAATATTGAGACTGCTGCATTGCTGTTCAACTACCTCTGATGCACAGCACTCTATTTTGTTACTGTGAAATATGTGTCCTCAGGCTTTGGGGTTGATATCAGCTAAGAAATGCATTCTTGTCTATTTATGGCAAATCCAAACTCTGATCTCAATGTGAAGCCAGAAGCCGTGGTAGAACGCGGTAGAATGCTTCTGTGGTTCCATGCACACTGAATACTAACACTTCACATCCGCGTTTGAAGTTTGTAATGTTAGCAGCACACATACATTCTCAAAGTGACTGTGAGGTTAAGTCCTGCCATTCTGAAAGAGGTGGAACTCAAGGAATTAATTACACAGGAAGGTAGTCAATATTCATAGAATCATAGAATCATTTAGGTCAGAAAAGACCTCTAAAATAATCAAGTCCAACCATTAACCTAGTGCTGCCAAGTCTGCCATTAAACCATGTCCCTAAGCACCACATCTAAACGTCTTTTGAATACCTTCAGGGATGGTGACTCAACCACTTCCCTGGGCAGCCTGTTCCAATGCCTCACAACCCTTTCAGTGAAGATTTTTTTGATAATATCCAACCTAAACCTCCCCTGGCGCAAATTGAGGCCATTTCCTCTTGTCTTATCAGTTGGTGCTTGGGAGAAGAGACCAATCCCCACCTTGCTACAGCCTCCTTTAAGGTAACTGTAGAGAGCGATAAGGGAATTGTAAAGAGCTATAAGGAAAGATTATTCTATTAGAGCAGGGGCCACAATTCAGAAGTCCTTAGTTTGTGATTTTATGCACAGACTAGTGGCTAAATCCAAAAACCTGTGAGTTATGCTGCACAGAATCCTACAGTCCATACTGGACACATGAAACACTGCTTAATCATGTTCAAGACGGGCTCTCATTCAGCTCTAGCAGGCTGGGCTTCCACTATGCAACCCCACAGGCATTGCATT
The DNA here is from genome assembly GCA_013399115.1 of Anseranas semipalmata. Lineage (NCBI taxonomy): Eukaryota > Metazoa > Chordata > Aves > Anseriformes > Anseranatidae > Anseranas > Anseranas semipalmata. Next base: position 132,942 of record VXAA01002273.1, on the reverse strand, counting down.
TCAGACACTTCATACTCACAGTATCTACAGCATTTATATTAACACTCTTTTTAAACAGTTTTTCCATGATTTCCAAATTGTTCATTTTAGCAGCATATTGAAATTCTCTCTCATCTGGCAATACTGTAGAAAGACAAAANTGGGAAAAATTTAGAAAAAAAAAAAAAAAAAAAAAAAAAAAAGGTATTACTAAAAAAATAGCCATAACAAACTTAAAGGACAGATACTATTCTTACCTTCTGTTATTTGTCCTGATTTCATACTTTATGTGAGTCATTTGCTTTTCATCATAGAAGTGTTTCAGGATTACCTATTTTTCCTCTAGAGACATCTGGCTGATGTTTCTAGTCTCAATTTTTAAGTGCAAATAGAAGTAGGTTTTTCACAGCACAGACTATCATTATTTGCACTGCTCACAGGAACAAGAGTTCATTTATCAAGCTCCTGCCATCTAAATGGGTCTCAAGGAATTTTATGAGCCTAACAACGAACAGTACAATTTCCAGCATTTATTTCCTATTCTTGGAAAAGTTGTTCTTTTACAACAGAGTACACCGCCAGAATACATAAAAATGTGTAGCAGTGACCAAATGGTATGCCTCAAGTGGAGAAAAAAAAAACAAACAAAAACACACCACCACCACCAAAAAAAAAGAGAAAACAAACAAACGAACAAAAACAAACAAGAAAAAAAAAAAAACAGAAGAAACAGGAGGTTTACAGGAAAAAAAAAGGTGAATACCTGAATTCAAAATTTGGCCAGAAAGTGGAATTTGCTATTAAGCTGGGACCTTCCTTTAATGTCTGAACCCAAAAATGAACATCTGTTTGGTCAACTCAAGTAGCTGCAACATGCACATGGACAGCTGTAACAAAATGCCTAATATTTTGTTACCTTGGAAAATAAAATTCTAGTGTCTGATAACCAGTTTAGTTAACTTAGAGGTCAGAGTATTTCTCTATCAGCATGTTTCTGCCTTAACATTTAATTCAGTACTTGAGAGAAATTCGGGTATCAGTTATAAGATATTCTTAATTCAGTAGCATATCACACTCAAAAGTTAATCAACTAGATACCTTTTGTCTAGAATGTTTTGGCCTGAGAGCTAAGAAGGCCACTTGTCTAATGATATCAACAAAGAGAGAGGTTTCCAGCTTTTTTATGACACTATCCAAGCACCTCAAACAACAGAAGCATCCTCCCAAAATTCTCTTGAAATCACAGAATAGTTTTGCTTGTTTTACAAAACAAGGGCACAGACCATAAATAAATAAATAAATAAATAAATAAATAAATAAACAAACAGTTGAAAATAAAAACGCACCACTGGACTAAATCTTTAAATAATAATATTGCTATGGACAGATGTATTAGCTTCCAAGCATTAAAGGCAATAGCCAGCTTTCACATCAAAACAGTAGGATGTTATTAGAATAAAATGGTCGCACCCAGTCAGGGCAAAAGCCCCTTTGCACCAATATTCTGCCTCTAACAGTGGCTGACAGAAGATCACTTGAGAAGAGTATAAGAACTGGACAAGGCTAAAGTGATGTTTCCCCAGAATACTTGTCCAGAGTCGTACCAACCAACCAACCAACCAACCAACCAATCAAACAAACACACAGTTATCATTATGCATATAGCTAATCCTATTTCTTTGATTTGTCTGTGTCTAAAATGTGTTATTTCCAAGTTTTCAAACAAACTGTATGTCAAGAGAGTTGCATTCAGCTGGCTTCTTTGACAAGGAGTGTGGCTGACAGCAAAATCAGCATCATGAACCGTGGCGTTTGCAGAATAAATGTCTCATTTGTAGTTCTCACGGTCTATACACAGAATTAGGTATTTCCATTACCTTGATTTCAAACATGGGTAAACAAATGATTGTAGGACATCTTGTTCAAAGCAAGTTGTGGCAAATATGGAAATAAAACTTTCCGCACCAAATAGCTGCAATTAGTTACTTCTCGGCCACGTTCATTCCCATTGACTGCTGATGAACACTTGCACATATGTCTTACATGAAGATGCAAAGTAAATGCTGTTGCATCTCCAGGCATTCAGGAACAATCCTAGCAGTTTACTTACACTGCCTTCAAGAAACAAGAGAAAGCAGTATTTTATTATATTGTTTCTGCATATCAAGGACAGTTTTGTTTTTAGCTCTGACAAAGAATTGATGACTGATTTTTCTCTCCTGTTTGGAAGTCACGAACTGGATACACACTGTTAAAAAGAAGACTTTTTTTCCTCAGGGTGTGATGTTTCTTAACAATCTGTCTCTCTTAATACTTCTTAATTTGGGAATTTAGAACAGCTGCAATCTAGGTACACTTCTGTGCTCACTTTCTGCACAATCTTGCTGCTTTTGCAAAATGATTTTTTTATGCATGAAATTACAAGAGCATAGGGCTGTCAGACTACAGATTTATGGAAGCTTTCTATCTAAGCTGTGGTCTCCAGAATTTGGCACTTCTTGCATTTTTACCAATCACTTGATTTTCAAGCAGCAGCAGCAATTCACCAACCAATTACAGCTGTCTGCCTTTTTTGAGTGGTTGTTTTCCTTGACTTCTTCCAAAGAGTTTGACTCAATGTCTTAGAGGTTTCATAAAAATAGTTATATTTTATTTTCAAGTTTACTTCCGAGCTAATTAAAAATATTAATTTTATCAGATGATTTCCTTTGTAGACAGTCCTGTCTACAAAGAATACATATTAGGATTTAATGCAGTGTGCTGAATAACCCAATCTTTATTCTCTCTTAGGAAGGCAAGGAAGTAAAAAGATGCAGAAAAGTAAACAACTTTGTTGACCTGAAAACAGAAAGTTCTCCATAACAGAAACTCAAGTTTTGAAATACCTTCAATTTTAATTTCCTTTTTATCGAGTTTTATTTTACTGTAAGTGGCCTTGATCCATCTTTGAATAATAACACAACTAAGGACAGCTTCCACTAAAGTCAAAATGTGAACCAGAGGCTTTACTAATCACAGACAGGATTATAAGGAATTTATACAGTAAATCTTTTCCTCTTTTCCACTATTTTAAAATTCCTTTTGTAATATCCACAATATGAAATCTGTAATTATCTTGAAAAGAACATGGGGAAAACAAAACAAAACAAGAAACAGAAATTTGAATTGCTTGAAGAATTCTAAGGAATAAAAACAAACAAACAAACAAAAACAACAAATGTATTTAAATTATTTTCACTCTATAGTTTCAAAAAAACCCATATATTTAATGTCGTGGTAACATTTTCTCTTTCAATAATTTATCAACATTTTCATGATTGTTACTGAAAATAAAATGACTAACATAGATGTTTTGTAGTGTCACAAGAATCTTTTACTAAAATAATCATTTTCCAATTCAAAGAAGTCATGAGAAAACTGTCTATTGAATCCAACAGTGATAATTTGTTCATTGTTTTTCTTTATCTGCCCTTTTTGCAAGCCTGGAAACAGGAAGCATGACCCAGAACAGAGTTCAGTGATTATCACGCTGAAATCACAGGACTCGGTCACAGTAGGGTTTAATAATTACCGTTCAGATTCCACAAATAACCTGTTTTCACTATTGCAGCCCACGCTGTAGCAGACTGTTCTTTAACAGACCAGTATGCAAGATGAAATCTCAGCTCTACTGTCAGTACGAGTCACACCACCAAGTGCAATGAGACCAGAACTTCCTCCAGTCACTGTGTGTCCCCCCCGCAGGGCAGAGGCATTAGTTGGTTGTGAAACTTTTCACATGCTTAAGCTCAAGCATGTGGCTAACACCAGCAAACACCCTCGGACAACTTCAGTTAAAGCAGGGTGCTGGACAGACTGCAGGACCAGCAGCCTCTCAGAGGATGGATGCATCAAACCCCACTCCTGATCTCACATCCACAGCTCCTCACTTCCCGGTGTGATTCTCGGGGTTGCTGCATGAAAGCCAGACCTCCCGTCAGTCCCCAAACACTCACAGCTGTTGTGGTTGGCCGCTGCATCTCCATGCACGACATCCTCCCTGGCACGAAACAGATGGCTCAGCCCCTTCATCACGGCTGTCCGCTCTTCTTCCTCCTCACCTGAGGGAAGGGGCCCCATGTAGGCTGCTGAGGGAGGTGCCCTACACTTGCCTGGGGTGTGTTTTTCCTGCTGCACTGAAAAACCGGTTCCTGGGGCTCTAGGTTGACTCAAGCACACCCAGCCAGGCTGCAGGCTGGCAGGGCTCCCCACTGCTGGCAGCAGCCAAGCTTTCAGCAGGTTGAAGGCCATCTAGGGGAGAAATTGCTTTTGGAGTTATTCTGCTTTAGGCCAGGGCTCACTGGATGGGAGATGCCCCTGCAAGCATGACATGCTTTTGGGGTGCAAGAGACTGAGGTGTTTCTGCCATGAATCTGAGCAGAAATATGCACATGGTGTACCAGTAGAAGTCATAATTATCACAAGACTTTTGGTTAATTCTCAGGTAGAAAACACTTTCACTTGTTTTTGTCCAGGTCTAGTCAAAATCACTACATGCATCACCAAAGGTTCAGCTTCAGTGAACTGACATATTGAGATCTATCTAATCAGAAAAATCTCAGTTTATCTTGAATTCCAGATCCACAGTTACTTTGGTTTCCTTAAATCAGCATGGATTATTTCATTTCATATAGACAATCATTACCTGAGATAGGGCATAAAAATTGTTGACTTTTAAAGTGGCTAGGTTAAATTTTACTTTAAAAATAGTATCAGGTATTGCTAACATTTTAAAATAAACTACTAGAAAAGTAGCTCAAAGAACGCAGAACTATCGTTCTTCTGTCTTACACAACTTACACACTTTGAGTTCCTTCACTATAATTTTTTCTTTGTAATTAAATTACAGTCTTCTTAACTTCTAAGACTACTTGTGTCCACAGCAAATTTAATCTGAAAGACTCAAGAGTTTGCCCATCAAGCAAGTCTGGTGGTATGGTTTAACCCAGCAGGCAGCTCAGCACACAGCAGAGCACACAGCTGTTTGCTCACCCCTCCCACCAGTGGGATGGGGGAGAGAATTGGAAAAAAAAAAGAAAAAGTGCAAGAACTCATGTGTTGAGATGGGGACAATTTAATATGAAAGCCAGGGGAGGAAAAGAAAAAAAAGGGGGAAGAATACACAAAACAAGTCATGCGCAACGCAATTGCTCACCACCAGCCGACCGATCGCAGCCAGCCCCCAAGCAATGGCAGCCCCCTGGCCAACTTGGCCAACTCCCCCCAGTTTTATGGTTGAGCATGGCACCATATGGTACGGGGTCAGCTCTCCTGGCTGTGTCCCCTCCCAGCTTCTGGTGCACCCCCAGCCTGAGAAGCAGAAAAGTCCTTGACTCTGTGTGAACAGAATTCACTGTTCTTTCCACCTTTGAACACTTTTAATACAGTCAAGCTGCGAAAGCATAAAAATCTTTATATTTGATCCATACACATTGGTATAACAAGACAATTTTATCAACTGTACTTCCTATAGATTAATGTTATTCAGCTAAAAAAAAAATGCACGAGAATAAACCCAGGTTAGGAATAACAAACAACAGATTTAGCCATAGCTGAATCATGGAGATTTCACTTTTACTTGTTTCAAACAAGTCAAACATTACTTTGTCAAACATTCCAGTGAAACTTCTTAAGAGGAAGAGATTTATTTCTGTATGATGACTGGGCTGGTAATACAGACCCACTGTGCGCAACATTAATCCTCCCTTTCAAAATGAGACAGACAACTTTAGAATTATTAGGTTCACCTCACACAACTGGCCCAAAGGAGGAAACATGAGTTACAGCATAAATCTTTAAACCAGGATTGTAATTTTACATATAGCCTGGAAACACCTGTCAGTTCCAGGTTCTAATTACTATCAATCTTATTTCACAGCATATCCCTGTTCTTCTAACTAACTCTCCCAGTACAGCTATACTTCACGTGCTCAAGCTTTGCAACAAGCAAGTTTACCACATTCTTTATCCATTTCCCACAATATTGACTCTTTCAAAGGGCCCTACAGCAGCCTACAGAAAAGGATGATGCAGAAAGTAACAGAGATGCAGAATTGTCCTGCTTTTGACTGGAATAGAGTTAATTTTCCTCCTAGTAGCTGGTGTTTGTGCTGTGTTTTGGATTCAGGATGAGAATAAAGCTGACAACACACCGATGTTTAGTAGTTGCAGAGCAGTGCTTACACAGAGCCAAGGACTTTCCAGCTTCTTGTGCTGCCCTGCCAGTGAGGAGGCTGGGGGTGCACCAGGAGCTGGGAGGGGACAGAACCAGGACAGCTGGCCCAGGCTGGCCAAAGGGATGTCCCATACCATGTGGCGTCATGCTCAGCAATAAACTGGGGGAAGATGGGGGGGCTGCCACTGCTCGCGGTCTGGCTGGGCATTGGTCGGTGGGTGGTGAGTGATTGCATTGTGCATCACTTGCTTTGTACATTCTATTATCATCATCGTTGTTGTTATTTTCTTCCTTTTATGTCCTATTAAACTGTCTTTATCTCAACCCACGAGCTTTACTTTTTTTTTCCTTCCCAATTCTCTTCCCCATCCCACTGGGGGGGGGACGGATGGATGGACGGACAGAACAGCTGTGTGGTGCTGAGCTGCCTGATGGGTTAAACCACAACAAGAATCCATAACAAAGTGCAGAACAAGGAACTATTGGAACATCTCCTTTACTTGTCTTCCCTCTCTCCCAGGAACTGAGAACAATATGAACTCAAAATGCCTTTTTATTTACAAACAAAACAATAACAACAACAAAGTGCTTTTTAAATAAAATATTATAGTTTTATAGTTATAAATAATAAATAGAATCAATATGAAGAAAAAAGGTAAGGTAAGGCATGCTGAATAGTGCATAAACAATAAGCAAAAAATTTTGTCCTATAGAAGGTGAGACTTGAAGCCAGAGTCAAGATGGTAACTATTAAGTTTTTATTAAATTGTGCATTAAACTGTGTACTTTTGATAGAACTCTGTAGGATTCCAGATTACATGCTGCATGAACTGATAGCCTGTGCAACTGTAGCACCTTACAGTTGCACTCACTCCACCCTTCATCTCTTATTGTTACAGCTACCTGTTGCAGCTTGCCTTTGCTTACGAGTACTAATTAGAACAATGAAATGGAGAGGCCCAATCTCAACAGGTGTTCACATACACAAACGGAAATAAGAAATGATATGGCAGACATCCCCAAAACACCAGCTGGACAACAAACTTGGGCATCTGCAGGCTGCTAAGCTCTCTTGCAGGCAATATGATTCTTGACAGCGCCAATGACACAACCTCTTGCTTGGATCTGCATACTGCAATGTAAGAGGATGTGATAAACCCTGTAATAATTCCTACATGGATCAAGCAAATGGCAGAGGCATTCAAGCCCAAACTCTGTGCTGCTGATGTTCCTACCTGTAGAATTATTGCCACTTCAGAGTGGAACTTCAGCAACTTTAAGAACAAAATGGCATAACCAAAAGTGTTTATATATTCCTGTACTGGGTCTGGCTGGGATAGAGTTAACTTTCCCTGCAGCAGCCCATATAGCATTGTACTCTGCACTTGTAGCTAGAACAGCGCTGGTATCACACCACTGTTTTGGCTACTGCCGAGCAGTGCTGGCACAGCACCAGGACTCTCTCCAGACCCCCAAAGCCAGTAGGTGGGGGTGGGCAAGAAGTGGGGAGGGGACATGGCCAGGGCAGCTGACCTAAACCGACCAAAGGGATATTCCATACCATATGATGTCACACTCAGCAATAAAAGCTGGGAAAGGGAAGGAGAAGGGGGGGCTCTCGTTGTGAAGACGTCTGTCCTCCCGAACAACCGCTACGCGTATTAAGGCCCTGCTTCCCAAGACGTGGCCGAACACCGCTCGCTGATGGGGAAGTAGAGAATAATTTTTTTTCCCTTTCCCCTCTGTGCTTCCGCGCAGCCTTCGCTTGTTCTTTCCTTTTTTTTCTCTTTAATTAAAACTACCCTTATCTCAACCTGCGAGAGACCCTGTTTCCTTACATCATACTTTCTTCTCCTCCTCTTCTTTGAGGAGGGGGAGTGAGAGAGCGGCTGTGGTGGAGTTCAGCTGCCCGGCAGGGTAAAACCACTACAATTCCCAATAGGAACATTTCTAGATAAAGATTTTGAGATACCCAGGCCAGACAACTAATAAACAAAATGGGTCATCATGACATCCAACAGTAAAACATTCTCTATTCAAGGTATTTTGCAGCCCAAGAGTAAATGAAGACATTACTACAGCACGAAACATTATGTAGGAGAATGCTGCTCTACAGTCTAAGGTTTTAGGTATTGAGGATTTACAAGACAAACTCAAGTAAGTCTTGCTCTTAGAGGGGCATCTCTGTGACTGTCCCACTTATGGCAAGCATAGTCCTTACAGATAACTGCTTTGTGGTCATGCATATGCTGTCTGCATTCCTTTCTTCGGAGGTGGTGGAAAGAAGAACATTAAGATCAGAGAAATTTACACAAAAATTCTTATCTGCAGCCATCCTTGATCATCTATGTGTTTCAGGACTGTGAATATAGCAAATGCGGAATGGTTCACACAGGAAATACTTCACACATTGTGATACACAGGCAAGCTATAAAGACTTTCCAGATGCTAACGAAAGCAGATTTTAAGTTCAAGTCAGTTATTACCAATATAGGACACAGGTAACAGACAGAGAAAAATGCAAAACAAAAACATTGCTTACAGTTTTCTCCACAAGAACTGAGAAGAAAAATCACGTCACAGAAGTTCTGACAATACTTAATCCTGAACTAAAGGACTTCTTCAGATAAAAACAGTAATAAATGTGGTATAAGAAATTACGAAGAATATAAAATACAGTTCCGAGTTACAAAAGATGATTTACATGGAAGACATTAAAACAATCTCACCAGCCATTTTCTGTATGCATATAGAATGACCTTTCCAAAAAGTACATTTCACATGCATCTCAAAAGACAGACATTTCTGGCTTTAGAATCATACTATGAGCTTTATTCCCATATTAACTCTAACATATTCTATGATTTTAACTTCATGACACTCGAATATAAATCTATGACACCTCTTTTAGAACAAATGATAAAACCACTTCCCAGGATAAGCCAAACCAGCTTCATTTGTTCAAGCACTTAAAGCAATTTCCTTCTTTTGCTAAGTAATGCACATGTAAAATTACAAATTTTAAAGAAATACACACAACGACAAGATAACATTCAGATTCTACACTTTATTGAATCAGACAGATGTAAATCAATAAAAGGACAAGTGCTGACTTTCTAAACTGCAGTGGTAGCTTAAGTCATTGCTCCCTCAGTTGCTTTTATGTCTTTCCTACCAGAATTTTCCAGCTCCCACCTCTGTCAGCAAAACAGCTCATGCTGATTGCTCACTGACCTTGTTTAGACAAAGTCAACTGTCTCAGCCTACAGAGTAGTCTGAACTAGATCAACTGATTTGGTCCAAAGCAGATTAGGGAGCACTGAATTCAAATAACAGAGCTGCAGGTACAGTGGCATCTGGCAAACAGAAATGAGCAGGTGGAGATGGTGAAATCATTCCAGCAAGTTTGGAAGTGAAAAATTACATTCTGGATTTACCCTCAGTATTTAAAACATAACAGGTAACACATTTATTTGTTTAAAAAAACAAGCAAGCCCCAAAGTAATCTCCATATAGTTAAGCAGATGGAATAGACACTTCTATTGTAGCCATTTTAAAGATTATCCCATTTAAAAAGTTTATATTTCATCAGAGGTTTGTCATTGTTCATATAACTTCTAAGAAAGATGCTATCATCTTAAATTATTATAATAAAATGTCTACATTTAAGCAACTTGGTGTCAACAGAATATCTATACAAAGTATTTTAAATATTTGCACTTTGCAATTTCCTCCTTCCACTTGTACTCATAAAATATCATTTATTCAAAATACAACATAATTTTAAATAAAGATTCATATACAATAAGATTTCTTCATTTCAGTATCTTGCATATTTATACATTGTTCATATTATTATTATTATTACACATTTACTTATAGTAAATTTAGTCCTACTGACTGGTACCAATTTAACAACTGCAAAGAAAATTGAAGTTCTCAGTCTCTTTGGAAAGGCCAAGGATCAAACAGTATTTGTGTGACTAATCTGGAGAAATCCTTCTCTCATCATCTGGTTTATTAATATTTTTAGTATCAGTGAAGTCACCCTGCATCTTACCACAGTAAGGCCTTTAGGGTTGGTCCATCACCTCTTACTGAAGTCATTTTCAGTGACGACAATAAAAGCTTGACCGTGCTCTGAATTCCTGATCTTTTCTTTTGAAGCTGCAAGAGCAGTCAGTTTTTGTGTCCACTGACAAATCAGACATTCATAAGAACCGAAATCAAGGAACTCAGCTCTTCTGTGTTATCACACAGCTAATAACACAAATTAATTTGGTATTCAATTGTCCAAGGAAGTATCAGCCTGAACATCTATGGTTGCCACATCCAACTCTCTGCCTTGCAGAGAGGATCGCAGGTCAGATCTGGGAAGAGGGCTGTCAGCAAGCACAACGTGGCACCCTAATAATTCCTCTAGCTAATAATTCCTCCTTTCTTGGGAGCTTGCCCTGCAGACTTGCTCTGTGGCAGCTCTAATCAACCTGTTCCATTTTGTTGAACAGCAGACACAATTCACGAGACTGCTGGTGACTCTCACAAAGTTCTACATGTTCAATATAAACAAAGTAAGTGGTAGCAAATTTCATTTCTTGGAAACAACTGAAAAAAAAGGTATTATTTTCAAAATAATTGAATGACCTCAGTTGTATCTCTTCTTCTACCTCAAATATCATGTTCTTTTTACACAGGCATCACAGGTATGGAATGGTTCCATTGTGAATCCAGCCAGATTCCATCTGAATCCAGCCTACCACTCATGTTAAATTAATTTGCAGTCATAAAACACTATGAAATACTTCATATGGAACATATTGCCACGCAGTCATTTAAAAAACATTTCAATTGTATGCTTGGAATTGCTTGACTTGGCCTTTTTTGATACTGACTGTGAAGTTGTTAATCCGGACCTAAAGTTAAAAAAAAAAGGGGGAGGGGGGTAAGAGGGAATAATATACAATATACATTCATACAACTTTAACACTGTTGTTTTTTTTTTTAACTTGATTATTTTAAAATATGACGTGTGTACTCAGTTTCCAGAATACCCTTACCTTTTTGTTCCTTGAAATGGATTTGTGCACTGCTGTCCTCTGCTTAAGCCTCCTGAAGAGTAATTGGGAACAACAAAAATAAATTACTTCAATAAAGAAAGAAAGCTGCAGAAGTTACATACATAGCAGAACTGTTAAAAGAACAGTTTTGGAGAAAGTTTTTCCTTCCTATTTTTTTCTGACACTAGCTGAATTGAATCTGTCTCAAGGAGTAGATGACATTTTATTATCTGCAGTTTAAGTGCTGTAATTTCTATTAACATGTTTTTTAAAGAGAGGGAAAAAAACAATTTATTGAATTCTAGGTGATTAACTTGAACCTCGTAGTTTTCAGAAATACTTCAGCATAATGCAGTTGATTTTCAAGGTGGTTATTGAAAACTATTTTTTTCTTCATCTTGTAGAGGGAAAAAAGAACCTTTGCCAACAGGAGGCTTTTCATTTAAAACAGTTTGTTTGCACATATAACAACAATACTGCTTATAAAATTTACTTTGTAAAAGATTTGTATTGTAAGTCTTCATTGTGTTCTAATGATTCTAACACGCTAGTGTTTTAATTCCTCATATAAAGCTCCCAAATTAGATTAGGGACAAGGTACTTTAAACGGATAGTTAAATATCTGCACATATCTTCTAATCTGACCAAAGATTAACCCCTCATCAAAAAACAGAGAAACTACCCAAGTAAACATGCTATTGGCTTGCCACGTTACAGGTGCAGTTATGTGACATTATACTGGATGAAAAGCATGCTTGCAATTTCCTGCCTTTATGTTTTAGTGCACAACCTGGTTTTGCCAGCACATTAATGAAACTTTTCTGTCAACTGAATCTCTGAAATGATCCAGATTAAAGAGATTTTCACTAATTTTCACCTGAATTTCAGTGGACTTACAAACATCATTCTGATTATGGTGGGGGGAGGACAGAGCAGACATGGGGTTCACAGAAATGACCAGTAATTCCTATGTTATCATTGCTGCAAATGAGAACGCGCTGTGTAACTACCATCTCGTTCATATATCTAGTTTATCAGGAAAAACTGATTTGTTTTTTTTTTTTTTTTTAATATGTTTTCTCTTACACAGACCTTACTCCAATCAAGGTGTTGTAAAAATATCAAAGTCCTGAAAAGTTCAAAGCGTACCACTACCAAATTATTGGCATACACAAGTGGATAATTTGAATAACCAAACATATCTTAATGTGCATACTCACCAACTCTGTTTGTATTTTCTGTATCATAAGTCTTAGCAGGACAATTATTTTTTTCTGTCAGCTCCTCGATAAGGCCTCTATTTAAGCAGACATCTACATGTCTGTTAAATGACACAAGACTGGTGGTTTTCTGTTCTGAATTACAAACTGGACAAACAAGAACATTGTCTTCTTTGGCTTCAAAGGAACAGGATGAACTAGTTTCTTCTGTATGTTCTGCATTCTCTTCTGAACTTCTTTTAGGAAAGAGACACTGTTTTATACATGCATTTCTAGCAATATCACTGAGATCACCAGGTTGTCTTTCTCTGTGAGGTTTATCAGGTATTATCTGAGTGAATCTTTCTGTGCTATTGCCAGCAGAGTTGTCAGACATACTTGCTGACTGGCCTGTTCCTGCTAATTGATCTGTTTTATTTTTTTTAAAGGCATCAACATTTTCATTTTTACAGTGTGGAAAAAAGTTAAGTGTATTTTCTCTTGAATTGCCATTCTTTGATATTTCCACAGTATCTTTAACAAGACTCCCAGCAAGGCACTCATCAATATGCCTATTAAGCTCTTCCAAATTACTATTGCTTTGCTCCTCAAAACAAACAGGGCAGGTAAAGATCTTACACACATTAGAATTTTCTAAGTCTGTGACCTGGTTTGTTTCTTCCACATTTGCTGATGATTTCATATCATGAAAGAGCTGCTTACCAACATTTTCATTTGGAAAAAGATTATCACAGTTTAGTTGCCTTGCAGCTCGCTTTTTATCAAAAAAACTCTCTCTGGAAGATGCTTCTGAACTTTTTGTGAATTTTTCTTGGTTGGATTTCCCTGGCTGAAGCCTAGGAAAACCAATTTCTTTCCCTGATTTTAAGAAGCTTGTAATGCTTTTTTGTTGGTATTTCTTCTCTTCTTCACTTAGAAATCCCGACACTCGTACACCTAATGATGAAAAACAACGTTATAACTTATAATACCAATTTTATGAAAATTTGAAGATACTTAAACACTTTTGAAGTGTATACGCCCGCTCGATAGAAGTGCATTTTTTCTTCTAAACAGAGGCTACAGTACCTGCAAACACTAAAAATGGATCACAAGGTCCATGCAATTTTATCAGACCTGAAGACTTAGCCAAGTTTGTTATTAATTTCAGTACCCACAGCATTAACTAATTGCACCATAACATGAGGCTATAAACCCAGTTATGTAGAATTCAGTCTGAAAGACAGTTTTGCATCAGGTTTCCCTACCAAATTATTTTTTCCTTCAGCACAGACAAATAAATTTTATATAACACCAAATAGTTCAAACAGGAGAATATGTAAGCACCTGAAATGCACAGGTCTTAGATTCAAAACACAGAGTTTACTTCTGGCAGAGTTTTTCAAATTTCTTGCAGAACATAGCATCTTCAAATTTGAGCACTTTTAAAGCATTCGTTTCTGAAAGAGGTTATGTAGAGAAACTAGTTGTTGCTGTAGTGCAAAGCAAATTTAAAAACTTTTTCAAGGCAGCAGAATTAAGAATTGCTATGCAGTAAGATTTGCTCTCATACCAACATGTATGTTGTTCCAGGGCTATCAAGTGGTAGGAAAGGTACAACCTCAATCAATAAAACGTTCCAGTCCCTATTCAGCACTCCAGAGCTGTTTCACTTTGCAAAAACAACCAGGGAAATGGAGAAAGGGTAAATCCATTTATATCAACTGTACTTTAAAGTACCATCTATTACTTTGAAACACTGTAAGATTTAGCTCTTAAAGGGAAGAGTTTTACCCATAAGTCTTATCCTTAAAGGGTGAGGAGCAACGCTATCAATTTCCGTTCCTAACAACTCTTTAGCAACAGCAAATATTTCCTCTTCAGTAGAAACAGAAGACAGGACTGTTGAAGCTCTTGTTTTTACTTCAAAGTTCACATTCTTTAGCTTCAAGGTAACAGTTTTACCCTATTAAAAAAAAAAAAAAAAAGTTACGAGTATGGTATATGGCACAGAAACAACTACTATGTAGCATCTATATAAGGGCCTTAAAGCCACAGTCAAGACTTTGTGCTTATCTTGTGTACAGCAAGGGGTACTGCTAAGAACTTGTCTGTAAGACTTTGCACTTGCTCTTAAACGGCTGCCAAAGTCAAATTCTCTAAACTGGGTCATTTGGCTGTGGTACCCTGCAGACCATCTGCCAACAGTGCACGTTCAATAGATTTCATGCTCTGGCTACAGTCACCACTTCTACCCTGTCTACCAAAAATTACTTCCTTGCTTGGAAACTTTCAGTGACAGATATCTTAATTTTGCTGGGGAAACTACTAAGGATGCATAAATGATATCCAGTTAAGGATCCTCTGAAAACTTCCTCCTTCATTGTGCTATCAGACCAACAGACAACATCTATATATGGCACAGATACTCCCCTGGCAACACCTTCAAAAATGTTTGTGTGACTTAGCATGTCAATCCAAATGCAAATAAATGACACTCCTTTTGCTCCGGTGCCTTTGTAAGCTTATTCCTATGTCCTTCTTTGCTGATGATTTCCCTTTCAATCTGACATTTTTTGAAGCAATCTTTTATGGCAGAAGAGGACTAATAAGAATTTGTTTAGGTCTTGAATGTTATTCCTTGCTTTACCATGAAGACCTCTGTAGAAAATATGAACAGTTCTTTCCAGAAAAATAAACAGAAATTTGGGAGAAGGAATACAGGGGCTGTTCATACCATTCATACCACTGAATGGTATGAATAAGTTGCCTGCAAGTTTGGGACATGAGCTTTTAAAACTATACTACTGACTATTGACTGGATCCTGTATGAAGACAGGAGAAAATCACAGTGTTTTAAGTACATTAGAATTACATGATTGACCAGAGCACAGCTCATAGACAGTAGACATTTTTCAGCAGCTCTAGTATTTACTAACATTGCCTTTAGCATAATTTTTTTTAGATGCTCAATAACTCAGTCAGAATTAGGTCAAGTTTTTCTATACATATTATTTTTCTACACATATTGTTTAGCCACCTGAACAAACTCAAAATGCTGTCTAAAACATTTTAACTATCTGCAAATTAAAGAGGGCAATCTTCTGAAGATAGATTGCATGGTATGATGCTGATGAAAGCATTCATGCTAATACTACATTTAATCAGTTTGAGTGCAAAGTGTTATCTCTTTACAAGTAAACAGAGAATAACAAATACCTTAAGTCCCTCCTTCTGCAACTCTTGAGCAAGGTCTCTGCAGAGTTCTCGACACAAGCTGTACTGATCTTCTGCAGTGTTAATTTCATTGAATGTTCTAAGATAAAGATAAGGTCTTTTTTCAGTATGAATCCTAAAGCTTGTTCAGTGACTGCCATCTAAAAGGTTTTTTGGAACAGTTAAACATCAAAAGAAGGTTGTATGGGTTTGAGTGTTTACCTCAAAAGAAAAATCAATATTAATACAAATATTGTACAAAAAGAAAGATTTGTGCACATTTATGTGCTTCAACATGTTTGCAAAACCCTTCAAATAATGAAATAATTCAGCAGTTCAACTTTTCATGCAGTAGTTGAAAATGTGTAAGATTTAAGGTCATTAATGCTTAAATATTTGCAAGAGAGAATACTAACACCACCTGAATTAATGGAGGCAGCCAAGTAATATGTATGTAATCTCCTTTGTACACTGCTGTGTAACATCAGAAGAAAGAAAGGATTAGAAAGTCAACATCAGAGCCAGGTGTCTGAAATAAATAATGCAGATGCTAAGAAAAAGATGCCAGCTAGGATAATTATGGATAGCCACAGAGGAAGAAAAACTAGCTTTCTGCCAAAAATGTTTCTAACTGCCTTTACTAGAGCTTCTCATCAGGGGAATTACAGTATTTTTTGTTGCTGTTGTTAATGCATCCGCTTTTTAGGAATAACACAAGAGGAAAGGCAACCTTCAGTGAGTGGTGGTTTTAAAGGAAGCTGGAATCAAAACCTACAGCTGTCAGATGCTTTTGGAAAAGTCTTACAGATCCACTGTTTCATGCCAGGGTTTATATTTATTTATATTTATGAGTGTATATTCCCTATAGTTACATTGGATTTCACATCTCAAAGTTATGTTCAGGTTTGCTGGATCACATTGCAAAGTCATCCTCTGTTATGATTCACATTCTCCTAAGAATGTTCGCATGCTGCCAAACAAACAGGCTGAATATTTCACTTTAGGTCCATTATTCAGGGAGTAACTGATGTTATACTGTCAACGCTGTACTGATTTAGAGCATTGCAATGCTGCAGTATATGGGAAGCTGTAAGAGCTGTAAGTTTGGAAGGGGCAGTACAGACAGCGCTAATTCAGGCCCATCTCTTCCCCACATATAAACTAGCTGCATGATCACAGCAGCCCATTGATGTCTCCTCTCTTAGGAGAGAAGGAAGGAAGGAAAAAACAGAGAAGTACAACAGGCCACCCAGATTATCTGTTGGCCTGCAAACCAGCACAACGCTACAACTACATATTTATCAGCTCTGGTGGTATCAAACCTTATGGGGCTTGCTAAAGGTGCCCCAAACTATTAAGTCTCAGTAAGAATATGAATCCTTTCTTAGCTTCTTTTCTAAGATGAATGTAGAGATAATTATTACAGCTTTCTACAGATTCTCTTTGCAGTATTTTCCTTCCAGAAGTTCACTTTTAAAAAATGTCATATGCTGTCTTCTTAAGGGAAGTTAGATTTGTAAGAACTTAAGAGTTAGGAAATGTAATAATTTCAGTTACCCATGAAAAATTAGTGCCTTCAAGTCTGCATTACACTAACTTGTTAGCCATGTGACTGCAGGCTACTAGACTGATGTTGACAATAAACAAACATATAAAAAAATTAGAGACCTTATATATTTCCACCCTACATTACAGCTTAAAGACCACTTTGAAGCATTAAAAACGTGAGGAGAAGCAGATGATGAGAAAAGAGAACACACAAACCAAACTTATTCTGAAGCCAAGGGCGGGGGATTGGAGAGGGATGGAGAGGAAGTCTGAGTCTGATTAAGTGAGCTTGGTGTATATGCGGTTAGCTTTTTAACATGTGTAAATACAGAAGGAAATTATATGACTAAAAACCATACACTAATTGGCATTAAGTAGGTTTAGTGATTAATGTAATTTTTTTTTCAATATTAAAAAGGTATACCTTTCAGTGCTCCTACTTTTTCTTTCTCCATCCCTTTAAAAAGAAAAACAAATTAATACACTAGAACTGTTATCTTTTCAATTAACTCTGAATCAACCAATCAAACTTCAATAAATAACAGCAAACTTTTATAGAAAATCTGGATGCTAGCTTTATCTGCAAATCTTGAACATCAGGTTTGATTGAGTGCAAAGAGGAGTATACATGTATATATTTTTTAATAATACAACCTACTGTAGATGTAGCAAAGGCATAGATCAGTCACAGGTATCAAAAAATATTTATTTATTTTACAAACAGTTTGCAAAATAAATCAGCTCTCTAACAGAAGGAGTCACTCAAAAGCAAAACTAACTAGAAATCCTACACTGTCTCACCTAGGTATAGCTGAAATACTGCTACTAAAATCGCAAACACACAATGCATATTTGAATATTTGTTTACCTGAGGAATCAATTTGTTTGTTTAAACTATTGTCCATGCTGAAGGTGATGTGCTAAGGCCTTTTTTTTTTTTGGTATTTGTTTTTTTGTTTTTTTCCTCCTTCCAGTTTTAATTAAGCTTCCTTTAACAATGGTTCTACATATAAGGAGCTCTTCAGAGCATTTTCTTTTTATGTCCTTCTTCTATTTACAAGTTTTTCCTTCTTCAGAAATAAGAAAATTTGATATCCTCAGATTTTCATAAAAGAAGCTGGTCAAAGACAATGACCATAAGACAAACCACTTACTGTTCTCCACATTAAAATCACTGAAATCAAGTTAGTGCTAATAAAAATCAAACCAAGAAACAATTTTCTTAGACCACATCATTAAAAATGTGTTCCCCTTCACAGTGATAATCTTGGCTTTTCACATGCTCCTTTTGTTAATTTTTTTTTAAAATGCAGTGGGAGATTTCCCAGATTGTACAACACCTAATAAAAATAAACAAACATATACTATGTTTGTAGGTGAAACAGGACTGAACATCTCTGCTTCAGATAAATAACTTATTTCTCTTTAGCTATTCTAGTAATTATGAGGCTATCCTAAATGATACTGACTTGATTCCTTGATATACACTTATGCACAACTTCTCTGACAGGCTTTTTGGATTTCATATTTTAGACATATCTGTTATACACAACAGCTAAACATAAAAGGCAAAAGCTGGTATCTGAGCCATAAGTATAACAATAATGTGTATCAGAGATTTAAAAAATATATTAAGCCTAACTTTCATAATTTTTTGGCCTGTCTATAAAATGTGTCTTAAAATGTACAGTATGTAACACACACAAGGAAACATTCAGCAAAACGTAAACACAGGAAAGAAGAAACAAAACCAAAGCATACTTTTCCAAATGTGTTGAACCCAGCCCAAGGGAGATATCCAAGAAATTACGCCAAGATGCTTCTGAAAAAAGAAGAGAAAGCAGTGCCCTCTGCTGGTAAAGTTCTGAGCAAGTCACAATTCCAAGGGCTTTTAACATCTTCTCAGTTACTTTTCCTATACCTGGCACCTGAAAAAAAAAAAAAAAAAATCATTAAAATTGGAAACTTCCCATTTGTGGGTCCAATACCAAGAACAATTCCAACCAAACACAACTGGGCAGGTTACTTAGAAAAATATATTTCTTCAGTAGAAATCTTGCTTTTAGAACATAAGGAACATAAATGATAAATTTCATGGTATCTCCTACCTTTCTAATGGGCAAATCTTTTATGAAGTCTAGGACTGCCTGTCTCTCAGGAGAAATTCTGCATTGCCCATTAGGTTTATTACAATCACTGCACATTTTTGCTAACATTGTATTCGGAGCTATTCCTTAAAAACAAAGAAACAAAAAATATTAAAAAAAAAATACAAGATTGAAATTCAATCATTCAATTTTTAAGAGCACAAGAGCTGCCTACACATTCTGTAAAGGCTAAACATAAGGAAAACAACAATAGTAACTAACGATAACCAGATTTGTTAAAATCCTGCAAAAAAAATTTGTAATAAACATGTGAGAACATAAATACATATGGTAGTTTAAACATAATTGACGCATCAGGTAAAGTATACCTACTATTTTGAGACAGTCAGGGTAACAAAACATGTACTAATCAGTCATGAGGGATTAAATAACAAGTGTTTTAAAAATAACAGCAGTTACAAGATTGAACGATTTTATGATGGTGATTATAGTAAGACAAAAGGAAATACTTACAACAGTAGTTATAATAAACTTCAATGTGAAGGAGATATTTCTTATTTGTAGTTCAGCAAAAAGACTAAATTAATTTTGACAAAATTTACCAAACTAGTCTTTTGTGGACTACCACTGATGAAATTATTCAAAATTAAAAAATACATAAATATTTCACTGACACTGTTCAGTAGGAATAAGGAGGGGTTGCTCCTTTCCATGGAAGTAACTGGCTTAACAAATGAACTATGGAATTGGTTATCAAGAAAAACAGAACTACTCTGCTGTACAAAAGCCATAGTAGTCTAAATTTTTATTTGCTTCTTGTTATAATTGTCAAGATGGTAGAAGTAATTCTATTTTATTATTACTTATAAGTATTTTTCAATTAATCTTCTAACCTTTTTTCATATTGAGGCATAAACCCCTGATGCACTTATAAAAGCTAAATCTGGTTTCTAAACAGTAACTTATCCTCAGGAAGACAACATTTCAGAAGAACAAAATTATTTTGCCACCATTCATGAGATAACATGTGGGGCATCTCATCTGCTTCTTCCTACTACCTATTCCTTTACCTCTGCTCACTTTTGAAATTTCCCTGGCCTTCCCCATGTGCTTCATAAAGCTCAGCAATCCATGATGCCTCACTAACCTGGTTTACAAAGCAGTTAGGATGGCATCCAAACTAAATTGTTAGGAACATACTCTTTTTATTTTTATTTTTTTAGGGTCCTAATCCATATTATCATCAAAACAGTTGAAACTTACAGGTAGGTTGCCAGACAGAAAGACAGAAAATTTGAATGGTTAAATATTAAAAAGCTGCTGAATGGTTTATTAACTTCAACACATTTACTTCTCTAAGAACTAACTTTTTAATGGATTTTAATATTGTGTTAAGCAAGCAACAGGGTGGGGAAATTGTCAGAAGTAGCAATATGTATCTACTATTCAAACTAACAGCAGTTTAGCAATCGGTGACAGATTACAACTACAAGCTTATGAAAACAATTTACATGAGGCACCAAAACAAGTAACACCAGTGCTAATACTAGCTCCTGAGCCCACTGGTCACTCCTTCTACAGTACTTCTATTTCAAGAAGAAAGAAGCAAAAAGAAAGATATAACTGTTTCTATGACTAAAAAAAATAGGAGTGGCTTTGGTACCCATAACGTTTCTTGAAAAACTTGAAAATCAGTCTTGACAGATATTCAAAGGGGGTATATTTCTTTGCAACACAAGAATGCTGTGGCAAATGTTTATTTCTTGTGCTTATAATGCCCTCGGAGATGAGTGTAGAAGGCACTGTGGAAATACAAAGCATTATTGTTTATATGTGTTTGAATACCTGCACTAGCTGTCAGTTGAGTTTTCTGCTCAATCCTAAAGCGAATTTCCTTTACAGCTTCCTCTGCAGAAGTTCCAAAGACAACTGAATTTTCCACTGACTGATCTCTTTTTCCAGGCTGGTCATCCATCAGAAATGTATTGTCTTCAAACAGTATTGGTGAAGAAGAGTATCCATCTTCATTCAACTTGCCAGACACATTTATATTCTCTTTATCTACGTTAGACACAAACACAAACAAATTAATCCATCCATATACAGCATATACTTCATCGATTTCCTTCTGCTGTGGTGGAAATGCGTTGATTAGCAATTTTATTTTTTCTGTTTGAAAAAAATATGTATGATTCTTTAGACAAAATGATTGTGTTGCTTTTTCATTTGAAGAAACAAGAGTCACAACTGCTTTGTTCTTAATATGATTTAAACTTGGCTGAGATTGGAAGAATTGGCTAGGAGACTGGACTTCATCTCCAGAGTAGCATCAAGGTTTAATGGCCTGTTGCTGTAACAGCAGAAAAACATCAAAATTTTGGCACTACTTTTGTTTCATCAGAGTGAAGCCAGATGCTCCCTTTTCTGTGGAAATAAAAATCCTTTGCACAAGTTTCTTCAATATGTTCCAAAGATATTAGAATTCTGGAATATCTGGTTCTAGAACAACCAACCTGGCAAGCTTCTTGCTTTCGGCTGCAGTCATTGTAGAACAAGGAACGTCAGCAGCCCTTTGTCTGACTCTACAAACTTTACTATTACAGTTTCACATTCTGAGTGCTGTACGTGTTTTAAAAGAACACATATCAGGAGTACTAAGAGGTACATGACTACCTATCAATGATATTTGTTTTGTAAAGACAATGTCAGTTTGTTTTCTTCTATTCTACTAATGCTTTTTAGTACAGTATCCTTCATTAGCCTCTTAATGTCTACTTTGATCATTTTTGAATACCGATAATACAGACGTTCCAGTTCCTGCATCAATCAACCACTTAAACAACTGCTTTTTTATTATTCCAGATTGGGTACACAGTTGTGGGTGTGGATCCAACTCCATTTTCTAGAGCCACATGAAATCCAGTTATATCTTAAGCATTACTGTACTTCTGCAGTACTCTTTTCTTCACACATTTTTAGTCTTGTAAAATCATGTAAATATAGCTTACACAGGCTGTCTTTGCAAACAATTTCTCACATTTCTGTGCAGGACCCATTGTAGTATTCTAGAAGACACCTTGGGAAATTACAAATAAACTTTAGAACAATAAATTTATTTATTCTATATGTCTTTAAGTCATAAGATTATTACTACTCATTTGCAAAATTACTGTGTTGAATTGTAAAGACGAAATACATATCTAAAACATGCAATTGGGTATAATAGACCTAGTACCACTTTTCACACGTACTCACAACTTAAAAAAAAAATAAAAAAATCTCTAAATCCTAATCATCAGCAGCATGGTAGGGGTGAGTAGTAGAGAAAGTGAACATGTAACCTAATGAATCATAGGTAGATAGAGGGTGGACAAATTATGTGTGGATGTAAACACCTGTACTTTCAATGGGTGCAGCTTATCTGAAGCATATGTTATACACATGAACAGAGAGTAGTTTTCTTACCTTTTTCTGTAGTGCTTTCTGTGCTGAAAAAGAATCTTCTCTTATCTTCAGGCCAATTCAGTCTTTCCTCCAAGTGCTCTGTTATATTCAGGTAGGCTTCATCTAGGCCCATAGGCATAAAATGGGGATCATATTCAGCCAGTATTTCTCTAACCTTCATAAATGTATACAGAAAGTTTAAAACCTTGTTGCTGTAAAAGCAGATCTTGGCATGCAATTATTGGGTGAACAAATGTACTCTGAAACTTCAAGATAACCAATCAATATTAAAACCATTTATAGAACAAATAACTTATTGATATTAGAAAATTATGGTACTACTTCTCTCAAGTAGCAAGATAATAAGGAACAAGAACACGGGTTTTGAGCACTGTATTTTACTGCAGAGGTAACTAAGCTCAGTGAATAATCACTCCACAGACACTAGGTTCACAGGCACTGCAGTAACCACCTGAACAAAACTCCAGTGATCTGAGAAATTGGCAGAACCTCAGAATGAGCACATGAGTTGATTTACCTATCTGTGGACTGTCTGTCAGACATTAGCTATATAAAAGGTAAGAAAATCTACATTTGAAATTACATTCAAATGAAAGTTACAGCCAGTGGTTTAGAGCTCTGGTCAGTGCCACTGGCAAAACTTATCAGAAAATCTTTAATGCTGACTGCATCCTCCAAAAAGGCAACATATTAAATAAAACAGTCAGAATAAAATCTCTACTTTTTCTCCTCTCCTGCCTCCCCCTCAGATTTTTTTTTCTTTCTTTTTTTTTTTTTAAAGGAGGCAAAATCATGTTTTCTATATCAGTTTTGGTCAAATTCCTAGGGATCACATTTGATGACATGCACCTCATCCGTCTGTAACTGATTAATGATAGGTTTCACTGCTCAGCTTTTAATGACAAAATGAAATTGATTTACATATTTGCAATTCAAATCCCAAGAGAAAAGCACAAATATAAACACAAATCAAGCATAACTTTTAATATTTTACCCCCAAACAACAAGTGAAGCATGTATTCAAGATCCTTAACAAGTTCAAACCTATTCTGAAACAGTAATATTTATATACCCTTTCTGAAGACAGAATTGAGAAAAATCAAATTCAACCAATAAGTCACTAGCTTACTTTAACTTATGTGAAGAGAGTAAGGCTTCATAAAAGTAAATGTATAAAGAAATTTTGGCATAATTTTGTTGAAGTGAAGGAACTTGTATCATACATGAATTCAAGATCCACAAAATATTTTTCTTTTCTTTCCTTTTTTTTTTTTTAAACGTGATTTCTTGTATCCTAAGAATTTCTCTTGGTTCCAAGTAAAATTACTTCCATTAAACCAAGATGTAACTTCTTTCCTCCCTAATTGTTTGCACTTTATTTCACATCCCTTCTCTTTAAACAAATAAATCTCCGTCTTGAACTCAGTAATGCTCTTGGCTTCTCTCTTCAGTAATTAGCATTCTAAATTATGATTATACATTATATAAAATTATTACCTCTATGTAGCCTATGCAATTGAAGCTTCCTAATAATTAGATTATGCAGCATGATTTTGAAGTTTTAAGAATAATAGGGCTCAACTGGTATCACTAGCTCATTACACAGTTTCAAAGATTGCTGTCTTTATCACTACCGATTTCATTAAAACTGCAACAGGGGTAAACATAACACTTTTTCATCTCCTGGCCCCAAAGCATCCATGTTTTGTTTAACTTATGTTAACAGCCATATCACTGAAGAATTTAACATTTAAACTAATTTTTTATGTTATCTAAAATAGATGTACTGAAAAAGTCTAAAACAAGTATAGTGACCTTTGGTTAGAGCGTTTTCTTCTTCCAGACTTACCTCTTTACTCACTTTGCCATATTTTTCAAAGTTTAATGGTACTATAGTTAGATGTGGACACAGCTTTTTAGCAATGAATCCAGGCATGGCTGCACGTACACCAAATCTCCTAGCATGGTAGTTTGAGGTAGACTTCGGAGAGAAGAAGTAAGTTTAGTATACAGTAATCAAGTTTTACTCACTGAAGTTTAGCATTAAATAATCAAGTTCTAAGCATGTAACTTCACACAGAAAAGACTGACAAGGTTGAGAATTAATATACTTTTTTCCCCCTTTCAGTCTGCTTAAGTCCTTTGAACTTTTATCAGTACACTTTCTACTGAAAAATAAAATCCAGCTTACATGGTTTAAGAATAGACGTTTCCTCTACTGTTTGTTATTTTTCTTCCACAGTCATAAAACTTCTCGTTATAACACTGTCATTATATTATGCTATTATTGTATGTTATCACACCTGAGATTCATTCAATCGATTTCTGTATTAGCTTGACATTTGGCCTTACCAACATACTCATTGATCCCACTGCAATAGGCTTCTCCTTCAGCTCTGGATTGTCTCTCATTTCCACAGCTGCATAGAAGGCATCCATATCAATGTGTACAATAGTACAGCTAAGGTTACGGCTCTGTTCCAGTTCTATCACAAGTTTGTCCACCTGAACAAAATAAACCAGTGATTAAAAAACTGTTAACCTTGCAGAAGTGTAACAGTACAGATGATTCTATAGACTCAGATGTTATCTGGCACATAGCCAAAAAAAAAAGAAAAAAAAAAAAGTTGTTTCTGATGACACTTGCTCTCAGAGAGAATGCTGCTATAGTGAACGGTACAAAAGAAAACAAAATCACTCATGCGAAAAAATATGCCACCTGATTCAGACAGCACCTTGGTAAGACCCACTGAAGATGCAGCTTTAGCTACTGTGATTCAGGTTGTTTAAAAACAACAACAACAAACTGAAAATATGTTAATACAATGTGAATTTCCAACACCTAACTAAGCTACCACACTTCAGAAAATTGGCCCAGACATGTGAAGAAAAAGATGGTTCTAAGCTACCAGTCTATTTTGTCTTGTCAAAAAATAAGATCTCAAACAAACAGGTTCACGTACTGCTAAGAAAGCTACTGTTAATCCCATCATAAAATTCCTCAGCATTTGTTACAGGAATACATATAATGTAAGGCTGGGCTGTTAGCAAAACTGCAAGGTGACTTTTGAAGAAAAGACCATGCAGAGAAAGTAGTTAGGAAGTACTATGTTTCTCTCCAGGAGTTAAAGATATATCTCCTACTAGTAGACTGTGAGCTTGATCAGTTCCATGGTGTTCTGAAGAAGCAGCACACAGATCTCTCCACAAAAAAAAAACTTTGTGCTTCTTAATTTATTTGCATTCTTTTACTAAAAGGCTTGCAGATCATGTATTTGTTTCTGAAATCTATGTTTCTTTCAACTATGAATGAGGTATGAAGCGAGCGCCACTAGCAAGTACAAGTGCATTACTTAACAGAAAATTTTTAAAGCCTACTGATTTAAGATGACTATTATTGTTAATACCACACATCATTCTAGAAGCAAAAGAGAAAATATCAAAAAAGAGAACAAAGAAAATGCTATCTAACTGTGATTGACCAACCACACTAATGACTGTGCTAACCTGTATTTACACAAATAAAAGGTTGCTGCTGTTAACAATGAGCTTCAGGCATAACAGAGCTCAAGCAATACCCACAGCGAAAAGGAACAGAAGTAAAAGCACACTCCCACACATTCATGACATCAAGCTACCATTGCAGAAATGTCTCCATTTCAATTGCAATGAGTTTATGGTCTGAAAAGGAGTATTTATGTGCAATTTGCACAGTTGCTTGAAGACAACCTCTTTTTCCTTGGCAGAGCTGCTTAATTTAAAAACAAACAAACAAAAAACCACCCTAATCCAAAATCCCATCCTTTGAAGTTGAAGATATTGAACACAGACAGGTGGCTATGAATGTCCCAACTGAACTGCTGATTAAAGATATACTAAGTCTTTTCTCTGGTTTGTTCCAAGTCCATTTGAGCAGTGAAATAGGGCCTCAAATTAGGCTATTCCATGTACAGTGTGCTCCCTGAGGCTGAGTGAACTGGTTTAGAAAGATTTCCCAAGTGGAAAGTGTTGCAGGCGAGCAACTCAAATACACGACACAACATATGGAATGTTTCTTCCATTCTTCTTTCATTTAAATCCTTCTGAACAACGCTTATTTTCATTACAGTACTAATTCAGCAAGGGTTCAAGTCACACTATCATCATGGAAAGCATCATTTTATTTTTAATTTTATTTTTAATTATATTTTATAAATCATTTTCAGGCTATTTGCAAATTCAAATTGCTTAATTACTTTAATGAATCTTGTCAATCACTCTTCTGGTTACATAATTTTTGTATTTCAATTTACCATATTTATAACAAACTTCTTTTTGCTTTTACTCCACCAGTGTATTCCTAACATGATACTTACTCATCAGATAGTATATCAGTCTAAAGAATGAAGGAAAATTAAATTAAACAGAAATACGAAAAAATAACTGTTCAGCAAAAGTGACTGATAAAAGCAATATGCCAAAACAAAAGACACATAGTTTTAGGCAGAGAATCCTGTGCCCCTACAAATGTTTCCTTAGTAAGGCAAGAAAAGTTACAGAAAGCAGTTAGAGGAAAGCCAGGTCTAGAAGTTTTTAAAAGTTGCTTTCAATTTTTCCTTGAAGGTAAAAAGGGATGCCAGTGGGTTTATTTTATTTTATTTTATTTTTATTTGTAAGCTAGATGAAAAAAGCCTAATATGTATAAATTGTAAGCAGAAGTTTAATTTTAAAGTTACTTTAAAAGAGTAACCTCTCATTCTTTATTTCATTACGTAAAAGATGAATTTTCTATTTAAATTGATGTATCAAAGTAGAATATGAAAGGATTATTCAAACTCTCTTTTAGATTTGTAAAAGCATCTGACAAGATGGAGAGATAACAAATAATGATACTACTTTTTAAGACAACAGTAACTATTTACAAAATAAACATCAGGGATGAAACCCGCATGGTTGAAAATAACAAACATCGGTAGAGCAGCTTGCAAATCCGGTACCAACTGGATACTTCTTAAAGTATTATTAACTACTGTAGAACTTCAAGCAGATCCACTCTATGTGGCTAGGATAATCTAAATCTGTTACAGACAATTTTTTAAAAAAATAACAATTGTATGATACTGTACAGTATATCATTTCCCTTATAAGAGAATAGCATTCATTAGGAAAACTTCAAACTACCGCTTGGCATACATTATACTGTAGTGATGAGAAAGACAGTATTACATTGAAGATTCTATGTTTAATTTATGCTATTGTTTCCATGATGTAACCAGGATTTTCTCCAAAAAAATTTTTTTGTTGGTCTATTTTTACATTACAGCACTTGCATTGACTGCCAGCTTACGAAGCCATATTGCAGCCTCTAGCCATCCTACAAACACGACTTGACCTGAAGATGAAAACTTGCAGCACTCATGGTAGCAGATACATGTATAACTTTGTAATTCCAGAGCACCTCACACTTATAAATTGTAGGAGAACAAATTCTCTCACAGTATATCAGAAGGCAGTACTGAAACAAACAGTTGTTAAAGAAGGTGACAGACGACAACAACAACAACAACAAAAAATGATAATGAGAGCCAATTATATCCACATCTGAAAGACCTAGAGAAGCTGATTAAATAATACAGAGCACATATTAAGGAAACCATACAAGACAAAGACTTGAGACATTGAAGGTGGAGATAATAGCCTGGGGAAGAGTAACTGGAAGGTAAGTGATGGGAAATGGTGGAGGCATTTGGATCCCAGACAAAGACAAAGACTGGCTGGACCAGGAGACTGAGGACTTCAGCATGGACCCTGGGGGCATAGACAAAGACTGCTTTGGAAAGAGGACTGATGGTCGTCTGAGGTAATCTGGGGATGTGGGACAAAAATAAAAGATTTAGGATAGGATAAATTGAAAGAAAGTACAGGAGAGAGCAAAAGGGTCAGAACTTGTGATAAAGAAACAAGTATAACAACAATCACGAACCAGAACCCATCTGCATACAGGGGATGGAACAAATATCCAGGATTTCCAGATTATTTATAGCTTGGTTGTCAGCAAAGATCTGAAATCAGCCAGAAGAAAGGTGTGCATCTCATCCCTCTCTAATAACAGTCCTTATGCACTATGGCAGCTGACTTAATAGCTACTCCATTAGGAAAACAGGAGACTGCTACCTGAGCAAGTGGCAAAAATTTCAAACACGAGGCTTGAAATGCAGGTTTTAGTACAAACCATGTGAAATATTTTCTGTCTTTAAGCTTCTTTTTGCTTTTATATGAAGCGATTTTCATACAAATCATTAAAAGAAAACAACATTCATTTTGCAAGATCAAAGAATGAAGTTCAGAAAGACAGTATTTTAGTAGTCAAAGCAATTCAAATGTGTTGACTTTCACTACGTGCACTACACATTCTTTAATTATATAACCATACACTAATTTTATAAGACCCCTATAATTCATTTTACAAGAAAGTCTGTTCTCTGTAAAACAAAAGGTTCTGTTGGGAAGAGGGATGGAAATGGAAGTATGTTTTCATGCTTCATAATTTAATGATTTTCATAATTAAATGACTCAAATGCTACCCCAGAAAACTAAAAAAATGACTAGCAGAGATTCATGTTAAACATGAACAAAAACAGTCGAGGCATACAGGTTTATAAAAAAGTTTTCAGAGGTACCCTGTACTTGAAACAATTTCTGGGCTCAAATTTGAGAAACTGGCTTCTAATTTAGAGGTGTGATTTTCAAATCTGCAGTGAACAAAAAAAGATTGTACAACAAAGCTCAGGACCTATAATCATCACAATGGCTTTCAAAATTAATGGGTGTGATTAATTTTTTTTTTAATGTGCCTCAGCTCCTCATCTGCAAAACGCAAATATCACTCTACTTTGCTTGAGTATTGCAAGAATAATTTAAAGAATTCACACTGTGTAGCATACAACATAGAAAAGCCTATGAGGAAGTCAGTAATTCTGTATTTAAAGGTGGAATAGACTAGCATACAACAAATAAGGCTTGGGGCCACCCATTGAACAATGAGGACAACAGTAAATAATGAGTAATTGCTCACTCAATGAACACTGCACTGTTTACTGAATGAAACAGGAATCCTTTTAGGGAAAAATAGCATGCAATCATGTAATTAAATACTGAATCACAGTACAAATGAAAAAGGAAGCAAATTAAGCCTCTATAAGCAACTTCAATTCTGTTGTGTCTTAGAATGTATAGTGTGAACCTGGTGTTTTAGTTTTCTTTTAACAATATTTCACACACAACAATATTTAGGATACAATTATATACCATTAGGATGTGAGAAGAGAAAGTCTCTTCATCTTTCTAATTCAGGACATTTGTATTTCTTGTGACTGTTTGGCATGATGATTTTTTCACTAATTAGCATACATAAGGAATAAATTAATCCAGAAGAGTTGACAGCTCTGATCACCTTCATTCCATTGCAGGTCATTTAACACAAAAATACATATGCTCTAAAAACAGAAAGAAGACTGATCACTGCTGTGATACTTATTAAGAAAGTATTTAATATTACTTCCATAAACCATAATGACATCCATTTAAACTATACATTTTTAGAAGAACAGGAATTACTTTTCCTCATTTTCTTCACATCAAAATCATTTCAGTTAGGTTTTAGAACCTATTTAATCTTCTTCCAGTAAATTTTTATTGAGCTTACATCCTCAAGACACTGTGCAAACTTTTATTTGCATGACTAACATCAAAACAGCAGGTACCATTGTGCTTATCACCAGAATTTACTGCAGTAAATTAAAACACACCAAAATGTTTCTTATTTGCCGTTTTCTCCAAAAAAGTCTTTACAAGATTAGTACCTGCAACTGTGCTTTCAAGAGCTGTTGCTGTGTAATTTTCTCTTTTAGCTGCATCATTTTTTCAATTCGTTGGTTAACTTGTTGATCTTTTTTAAGTTCATTTTCATAAAACCTAGAACCCTGGAAGAAAATTGCAAAAACACTAAGGTTTTAATTTGTTTGTTTTTTTCCTCTCACAACCACATATGATCTTTAAATACAGAAAACATGAAACACAGTAATGCATACTTTGGATTTTCATATAACTGATACACAAGACACCAGTGGTACTTTACATACCTCTCCTCAAATGACACAAATATAATATTCCTCCTTCTCAGACCCATTCTAACTATACGAGACTATTTAGAGAACTTGCTATATTTACAAAAACCAATTTGTTCTAATCGTTAATAACAAAATGTCCAAAATAGTAGATAAAAGTCAAACTATTATTTAAACTACCATAAAGATAAGGAGTTTAAAGATAAAAAAAATGCTTTAAGTACTTTGTCAGACTTCCATAATGTTGAATCTACATGGAAATAATGATATTACAGAAGTAAAATCCAATTCTAATGCTGAGTATTTCATTGACCATTTGATCTTGAAAGGTATTGCAGAATTAGAAGCTATTTGGAAGAGGATGATGAAAAGCAAATAGGTATAAAAAGCCCTCTCCTCAAGAAAAGGGATGAATAAAAGGCGATGTAATAAAAACATACAAAGAAGACTACAATGTAGAGAATGTATATTGTGACTTCCCTTCCTGACTCACAACAAAGGAAAAAGGACATACAATGAAATGGAAAAGAGGAAAACTCAAAAATGGGAAATAAAGTATTTTTCTTGCAACGTTTGCTTAGCTTACAAGAGAAATAACATTTGTAAAAAGAAGTACCATCTTCTATTGAACCAGCTAATAAAAATCAGCAAAAATTTTAGTTCAAAGTCTCCGACTACCTACCTGGCACTGGGATTTTTTGTTGTATTTCACAATTGAAATTATATAAGATTTTGTTGTAATACAATTGTGGGTAGTGTTTGTAAGTGTAATTTTGAAAGGACTAAAAAGAATGAAAGTTTCAGAAAGAATCAAAGCTTACTATCAGATTTCTTGAGCTATAGGCAGTATTATATCTCTTGCCTTATTTCCAGAAATATATTCTAACACTGAGAGGCCTGTATATCAGTTTTGAAAACCTATTCTACAGTGCATTCAATTTCAAAACAGGTGATGAAACAGAAACTGTTCTGCAGAAATAATTTCTCCAAATATTGTTATTAAAAAGTCACACACTATTAGCCACTTCTCTCAAGTACCATTGAAGAAGAAGGACAAGGAGACAGGGACAATGGAATTCTACTGAAAATATTAGGAAAATCTGGTCACATCAACTTCATCATTTATGGGAAGGTGACCAATACAGGTAGATCTGTTTGACTGGTGGGGCGGGCAAAAAGAATGGAAAGGGGGGAAAAAAGGCCTAAAAAAGCTGAAACCTCCACAATACCCCTGAACAATGCAATGCTATTTATATACTACTTCAGGCAAAAAAGGAGCACCTAATGACTTATTCAGTTATGTTCCTCTAAGTCCTTGTGCATGAATCCAAAGGTACGCTAACCTATAGTCCCTCCCCACACATGCATTTCTTCTTAGAAGCTGTCCTCCATTTACACGAGGGATAAAATCTGGGGAAGGGAAGAAGAGGAGCTTATGATGCTGGGCAACAGATAAAGCACGGGGGGGGTAGGGGTGTAATCAAACCAACCTTGGTAGCTTCCATGATGATTTTATTGATTTTCTCTTTATCCAAACCTTGCATTCCAGCTTTGTTATCATTGAGGCCCATTCTAAGCAGAACTCCATCATTACAAGAGCTGTCATCAACTTTTTTCATGTTGTCCATAGTACTTCTCAAAAACAAGCACCTCTCTTAAGACTTAATACCTGGAAAAAAAAAAATGAAGAAAAATTTAAATCATGTTTGTTTCTAAGTTCCAGCTGAACAGCACAAAAATAATTTTTGGAACTCATTTGCTGTACTTTATACTTGTTCATGAAAACAACACACACATCACTAATATGAAGACATATTCCTGTAAGGTGGCTGACCTTCCATACACACCAAATAAAGCCATCTATAGTTCTGTCAGTGTTTGGGGACAGTAATATTTTATTGTTTTTAGTAACTTAAAGACAAATTCTTTTAAAAGCTGCCTTACAGAAATAATTGAGCACCACCAGATTCAGGTAAAGGCTAGCATCTTATGCATGCACATGAGATTTATGTCTGTATATTATCCTGCTGGAAGAAACTGTACTGTCTTAAACACAAAATGCTGCCCACTAGATTATGACATTAAAAAGAAAAAAAAAAAAAAAAAGAAGAAAAGGAAACAGTGATTTTAGATTGCAGAAGACCATTGTTCATTTAGTCCTCATTCCTGCTTGAGACAAGCCATATAAACTTTCCCAGTAATTTCTAGCTCAAATTCAAAACTTCTGTTTGAGTTATAGCTCATCTTTTAGAAACAGATGGCTTCAATTAAAGGCTTTGAATAAAACCTTATTGTTTAATTCAGGGTAAAATTCCTGCATTCTTTTTTTCCATTAATTTGTAGAGCCATGGTATTCAACTAATGGAATTTACCAAGCTTTTCCTACTCATTTGCTGCTGCGGGTACCTCTGATATGTGAGCTCCTGACATCTTCCCTTATGTTTTATGAAAGTAAATAGCTGAACCTTTCTATAGGCTCTAATAATATGGTACATTATTTAGACAATAAATTTATCTTAAACTGAACAAACAAAAGTTACCCTCTGTAGCACGATCTTGTGGTCTTATTTTTGCTGGATTAAAACAAGCAGAATCCAAGTCTGATACTGGGCTGAATTATTTAACACACATTTATTACTGGAAAAGCACACAGAAAGACTTTCTTCCTACTCTGAACTGCTGACTCATAAAAAACTTCAGCTTTACTTTCATGCAGGAAGCACATTCGCTCCTGAACTTCCCCTTCAAGCTGCTCCCTGTGACAGGAGCCCTTCCTGTTGGGAGAAACCACACCCTTTCAGGCACTTACAGCTCTATTAAAAACAACCACAAACTACACAAAGCTAAAAGTGTTAAATTGTTTCTAGAGGGTATTTTAAAATGCTGCTTTTATTACTTCAGGATGTAAGTGGAACTCATTATTGACCAAGCTGAAGAATGTCATTATGTATTTTCACATTTAGAGCTGATTTTTTGTGATGAAAGAACCACATAGGTGATTTTTTTTTTTTAATTAATGGTGCAATGCTGTTATTTTCCTGAAGATCATCTCCTGAAACACAGTAGCCAGCTGAAGTCAGATATTAAAGACCCTAAAAAACGTTCTGATAAAAATATTGCAATTTTAAACATATTCCAGTAATTCAGATTATTTTGTATGATGCCTTCCAAAGACATAAAACCAGTTAAGTAAGGTTGTATTTATCTACAGCTTGTTGCATTTCATGGAATAGAAGGTACCTGGAGATGCAGAGACCGGAACTGTTCTCTTGACCCTTTAGTAGCACTTTAGCTTCTATAGTGGCAACTGGGAATGCGAGTTGCTTCATAGCTCGTGTGTATCTATCAAATAAAAGACCACGATGACAAAACTTTCATTAATATTCCAGTTACAGGAGGACAATCTCTTACAGTTAACATACACATTTACCAGAACAGGGCTGCTAGACTACAACCAAAGGAACAAACACTGCATCACACACATCAGTTACAAGTTTCATCTCGAGCTCATGAACACCCCCATGTCAATTAGCTCCACAATAATTCCATTGTTACTTGCAATCTCTAGTAAGTAATTGGTGTAATTCTCAATAAGGTTTTCCTCAAGGTAAATGCCCCTCCACTACTCACAGGGTTCTTTTATCACTCTTTCCCTTCAAGAAGCTGACATGAACACAAAGTTACTGTTTCCATTTCCTATTCCAGTTTTACAACTTTTTTTTTTTAATGTGTTCCATAGTCCTGAAAAAGCGTCTTTATCCTTAGCATGTACAAATCTTTCCCCTTCGTCATTCAGACCACTCTTAAAGGCTCAGTCTTATAGCAAGGCCTTTAAACACTAATTCACATGTTTAAGTCAAAAGCCTTCTTTCTTACACTGTTATATATTCAGTGAGAATAATTACCATGATGATAGCAGTGATGAAAAAGAAAAAAAAGGTGTTTAAAAAGTCTCATAAATGCTGGTCTCCTAATGTATTTTACCTTTTCAGCTTCTTGTGTGGAACAAAATACAATACCTTAGCTGGAATTAAGAAGAAAATGTTTATTTGAAGACATGACATTAGTTCTCCATGGAAACTTAAATGTATACAGAAGAGAAAAGATGAATAGCAACTGATGCAATTTTCAGTTGCTTAATATGAACAGAACATGGAGATTATCTTGTTTTCAGAGTAACAGGCCTGAAAAAAAAAAAAAAGTTAAATATTTAGCATACTTAAATGAATCACAGAAGCTATAATAAAACAACAGATACAGCACTGTCAGATAAAATGGTCAGTGGATCATCTGCCATAAAAAAAAAAAAAGACATTATTTAAAGGAAATGCAGGAGAAGCACCATTTGAAACACTGTACAAAGTGTGAGCAAAATGTCAGTGCAGAAACTGGTAAGGGTAAGCAATAATGGTTTTAATGGAAAATTGACACAGAAAAAGCAGTTATCTTGTGGTGACACAATCTTAAAAAGTTTTGGTTAAAACAACTTGGGTAAAAGTTTAGTGTCTAATGAAACACCTGCTAGAACTGTCTAGGCAAAGAGGGACATATTTGTGACATATTTTCGGCATGCTGTCACCTCAAGAATCTGCGGCAAGACTGAGCCGTTTCCATTAAACAGGGCACGTTAAATCTCTCGCAGTGTCATAGCAAGTAAATAGGGTGTGAAATCAGAAGTCTGTGAAGGCAGTCTACAGTTAAATACTATCCTATTATTCTTGTGATTTGGAGCTAGAGACAGGGAGCAGTAGAATCCAGATGTAACTTTCCAATTGCTACTGAAGGGACTTCTAAAGATAAAGAGGAAGACTTTGGCACCGAATACCAACAGTTAATGGCAAAACAAAAAGGTGGAGAAGAACCACGGAATTTCATTACTGCGTAGGAAGCTTTGTTAGTCATCTGGGATGCTTACAAGCAGAAAAAGACTGCTAGCAAAACCCCAGTGAAGCTCTTCTGGAAGCAAGCGTAGAAATTTGACTGAACCAATAAGACAGGGTTATATAGTATATGAAAATATACCATACTGAGACTGAAACAGCAGTAAAATCAGACCAATTATTTAATTTCAAGTGCCTCAACCTTTACTGAAATTTAGCACCTTTTTGGATGAAGTAGCCTGAAGGACATAGCTTGCATTTGATTATGTGCCATTCCTCCAGCCTGTATTCATCAAAAATCCAGCAACACCTGGAACAGAAATCCTGTGTACAGTGTGAAAACTTAAACACTTTCATCTTATTGTTTGCATGTAATAAAATCACATACGAGAAAAATAAAGCTAAAAAATCTTTCTAAGAATATTCAGTTCAGTGGACACAAGGTTATTATGCAAGGTAATAACACTCACAAAATATGTTAACAGTCTGCCTTTTATAGATATTGTAACAACTTGTTGAGAAGCAATATTAGGAACAGGAAGGGACACCTGTATGGAAAACCTTGAACAAGAAATCGCCATACGGAATGATGATTCGATGCATGTAAATTTTTTTCTAATGAAGGAAAAAAAAAACTGTTATCTTTGCTATCACAGATGCTCATGCCAATAAAAGAAATAATGTGTAAGATGCAAAGTTACTAAGATACACAACTGCTTACCTCCACTGCAGCTCAAAGGAATCAAGACATGTATCACAAATGTAAGGGATCATCTTTTATATCTAAATTGCCCACAGTTAGTCTTCACAGTGTAAAAAATATACAGTGTGTAAAAATACACATATACTGATGTTGCAAATAGCAACACACTTATTAAAGACTCCTTTCTATAAGATTTTTTAATTATTATCTTTTTGGGGGTGGCTAAAATAATGATCTAATTTAAATAGTTTCTTCAATTTCTGTAAAATTCAAAAAGCCTCCAACAACATTTCATGAAAACCTGACATCTCCTTTATTATAGTATGAGCCCAAAACAAATTTATTTTCTCCTGATGAAAGTGTTTTAGACATTCCTTTATTTGAGCTCTTCTGTTTTTATTTTAGCAAAAACAAAACGAACTTATAACAGCTACCTTCACATACAAATGTTGAGAATGGGTAAAGGGCTAACTTCAGGAATCCTGTCACTGGATGCAGGTTGCATCAGAAGAAAATAAACACTATCCTTAATTTCAGTGACAAGGTCAAGATGTTAATAGGAGTTACATAAAAACATTCTCTTTAATATCTTTATCAATGATCTGGATGAGGGGATCGAGTGCACCCTCAGCAAGTTTGCAGACGACACCAAGCTGGGTGCATGTGTTGATCTGCTCGAGGGTAGGAAGGCTCTGCAGGAAGATCTGGATAGGCTGGACCGATGGGCTGAGGCCAACTGTATGAGGTTCAACAAGGCCAAGTGCCTGGTCCTGCACTTGGGGCACAACAACCCCAAGCAGCGCTACAGGCTGGGGGATGAGTGGCTGGAAAGCTGCCTGGCAGAGAAGGACCTGGGAGTATTGGTTGATAGGCAGCTGAATATGAGCCAGCACTGTGCTCAGGTGGCCAAGGCCAATGGCATCCTGGCTTCATTCATTTATTTGCAAAAACTTTTGGTTTATATAAATGCGAAATATAAAATATACTCAAAAATATCATATAGAAAGTTATATACAAACTGAATCAAAATACAAGAGATCAAGTCTCCCCTTCCACCCCCCACACCCTTTTTCTTTTTTGATTTTTTTAATACTCATGAAAACTGTTGTTTTTTTACAAAACTCTTTTGTTTTGACAAAAGATATGGAAAACTGTTAATTGCTGCTCAAAGTGAATGGGGATACTCTTGGGCAGAAACAAGAATCACTTGTACCAAAGACAATACTTCACAAGTAAGCATGAAATACGTTCTGTATCTACTTCATTATTTTTAGCTAAGCATTGAAGAACACTTGGAGAACAAAATTGAAAAATGAATGCAGAACAAACAAGCCAAGCAGACTGATTCAAGAGTGACTCTCAAACCCAACCCTCCAAATGTCTCCCTTGGACTGGAAATTATTATTGCTGGAAACCACATCACAGGCCACCTCAGAACAAAGCTGCTGGGTACTAATGAAAAAAATGCTGTAAGTAATAAATAGACTACAACAGACCTTCTCAATAAGACCACAACTCACCCAAATCAACATTTTAAGTGGACACCACTTGTTTTTTCTTCCAATTG
Source organism: Anseranas semipalmata (assembly GCA_013399115.1). NCBI lineage: Eukaryota > Metazoa > Chordata > Aves > Anseriformes > Anseranatidae > Anseranas > Anseranas semipalmata. Next base: position 94,901 of record VXAA01002273.1, on the reverse strand, counting down.
CTAGTTAAGATTGAAGTGGTAGCCACACAGCTACAATTCTTATTCCACTCGTGCACAAGGGTATCTTCATCTAGGCTGTCCATGTAATTGCTTGAAGCACCATCATTAAAGAACTAAACCCCAGCTACCCCAACTGGGTATAGGAGCTAATGGAACAATAGAGCCAGGCCATGTGAACAATGGGTTTCCCACAAATGCTGTGCTTTATTTCTTGAATTTCTAAGGCAAGAACAAGCATACATTCAAATTAGGAAAACTCAACCCCACTAGAATATTTTTATCATCTCCAATACTTAAAAGGTTACACTACAAAGCCCAGTAGTGCATTTGACTTCATTCTGCCTGACTCAGCCACTACCTGGGTGAGTTGAGAATTTTATCCTGATCAGGAACGCTACATTATATCCTTTCCATCAGAAAAGTCTTTACTGTACCTGTCTTTACTGAATATTCATTTGGCAAGGAAACATTCTAGCCAGGGTCAAATTTAACAAACTCCTTAACTCTTATTCCCTTGTAAAAACACCTTTCCCCGCCAATAATTTAAGTATCAAGCTGCTCTTAAAGTCTTTGCTTCTCAGCAGGAGAAACCACCAACAAAGACACGTGCAAGCAAGCACATCAGACTGTCCTTCTGAATTACGAGCTCAATTCTTTTCAGCCAAGAGGGGGTTGATAGTTACTAGAGCCCTAGATACTGAACAGCCCCCCGAAGAGGATTCAATTCAGTTTTAATCCTGTAGTAATTTAAAAGATAAAGCTGCCAGGAGGAACTGTGCAACAGTGTTATTAAGAGTGTAAACATACACAATGTTAACCACCTAGGTTTCCTACTAGCAACATTCAAAACTGGTATACTGTTTCACTGTCTTCTCTCACTGGATCATAAAACGTTAGCTCCCTAGAATAGAGAATCTCCTAAGAAACATTTAAGTACTATTTATAATTGTAATCAGCCGAGGTACATGATAAATTAAGCATGCTAAACATAAAACTTGGGCCAGGATTCACAGAAATTAAAATTCCAGGAGCCCAAGCTGACACAGCCAAATGGAACTATTTTTCAAGTATCAGCTCACCCAGCACATTTTATGAAAATTTAGATCCTATTCAAGTATCTAGAATTAGCTTTCAAAAAACAGAGCCCTAGAATTATGTCTTTTCTGAAATAACTGAGTTACAAATTACAGACAATCCAAGCCTTTTAAAAAGGAATTCACACTGCAAAATAAACAAAGACTACTTCTGACACTGCCCAATATGAAGATGTCAAAATATGTATTTTATGTCATCCATTAAGCTATTTGAATAATTCTTTACAGCCAACTAAGTTAAACAAGTGGACTAACTATCCCCTATTAATTTTTTGCAGGCAAGATGTGGTACAATTTTGCTGCAAATCCTGCTTTCAGCTCCTCTGCAGCTATGTTCAGAAAACCTCGTGACATTAAAACTTCCATGTTTATTCCAAGGACAAAGAACTGTGGTGAATATCTTCTCCTGTCTCTGTTCAACACTTCACAAGATTTTCTCTACTGAAAAAGATTAATCTTAAGTTTGAACAAGGTTTCCTTGTATTTCTAGATTACTGAAAACAAATGCTCTACTTTTTTAAACCAGAAAGAAAATAGTGAAGGCACTGAACTATTATGAACATTCACCTGTAAGAAATATACCAGAAGTGGTGTAGTTTGTTTTTACAGAGATGTGCTTTTTGCTAATATATTCATAATTAGCAGTAATCTTCTGTTTAATTGTTTTACTTAAAAGGAAAAACCCTAACATAGAGAGTACAATTGTTTTAGAAAAAAAATGTCTGAGTCATTTATATCTGACAGCCTATATTGCTAGGCAATATGTTCTTCTATAAACAAATCTCCTTCAAGAATCCTTTAAGAAAAATAGTCCTAAATTTAAGAAAAAGTTTAATTACCAGCATGAACATACTAGAAAATATTTCTACAGTAATGATGAAAGTGTTTTAATAACATACAATGAACACATTACAGCTGTAGGTACAATAATACTGGAAATAAAAGAGATACAAAAAGGAAGAAAAATCTGGTATTTTTAAAGTTACTAAAGTTACTAACTTAATGACGTTTATGACTAATATCTTTAGAAGTAACTTACTCACTTGGGGCACAACAACCCCAAGCAGCGCTACAGGCTGGGGGATGAGTGGCTGGAAAGCTGCCTGGCAGAGAAGGGCCTGGGAGTATTGGTTGATAGGCAGCTGAATATGAGCCAGCAGTGTGCTCAGGTGGCCAAGAAGGCCAACGGCATCCTGGCTTGTATCAGGAACAGGGTGGCCAGCAGGACTAGGGAAGTGACTGTCCCCCTGTACTCGGCTCTGGTGAGGCCGCACCTCGAGTCCTGTGTTCAGTTTTGGGCCCCTCACTCCAGGAAGGACATCGAGGTGCTGGAGCGGGTCCGGAGAAGGGCAACGAAGCTGGTGAGGGGTCTGGAGAACAAGTCCTACGAGGAGCNGGAAGTGGTTGAGTCACCATCCCTGGAGGTATTCAAAAGATGTTTAGACGTAGAGCTTAGTGATATGGTTTAGTGGAGGACTTGCTAGTGTCAGGTCAGAAGTTGGACTAGGTGATCTGGGAGGTCTCTTCCAACCTAAATGATTCTGTGATTCTGTAAAACTCCAAAAAGCATTTCTGTATTACAATTAGTATATCAGCAATATACAGAACAATAGTATCTGTTCTGGTATTCTAAGAAAGGTGATGATTGCTTCCAGTTATAACAGTAATTTGTAAAGTCCTCACAATCTCTAAGACACCAGGAATACAGATTGAATACAAGGCCTTGCGATGGAAGAATGAATACAGCAATGAAGCACAAAATAAAGGCCCAGTGGAAAAGGCACAGGAGGAGGTAGTGTGGAGCTCGTGGTCCACATCAGCACATCAGTTTGATCACCTTCACTTATCATGGGTTTGGTTTGCATCACAGGTTGGCCTTGGAGCATGCAAATCAGATTCTTTTAAACTAAACTGGAAGACTGCAATTCCAGAGCATACCTGACACATTCCAGCTGCTAATGGAGGTTCCCACCATGGGACCAGACTAGAGCTAGTCTGAAGAGAAACCTCTTAAAACATACACAGGATAAACTTAAGGTCCTCAGCACCACATCCTTCCTTTGTACATCTATTCCCACTGCACCACAGTATTTGCTAATGTAGACATGACCTGATCTCATTAAAAGTAATGGGCAGCTAGTTATATACAAAAAGAATGGTCAGAACATTAGAAACAAGACTTAATTTACCTCAGGTTAGTCAGAATCTCAATACACCTGGGTAAAGAACATAAACTGGTGACATTATGGAAAAAAAGAAGACATATTAGGAGGATGTGGCAGATGTAAAAATGAATGAAGAGAATGAGAAGAGAATGAGAAGAGAATGAGAAGAGAATGCAACTGTAACTAAGGGGGCAATGCCAGACAGAAAATATGAGAGTGCATGGCTATCTGAGTACACATCACTGTCATTGCCAAAAGGCTTTGCTCAGACATGTCTCTTTACTTCCTACTCTCAATGAGAACAGATAAAGAAATTCATTCAGAATTTAATGGGGAAAAAACAACTACCTTTAAAAGTGATGCCATTTAATTTCATCAATATGCTGCAAAGAAGAACTATAAATGGTACTTATACATATCAATATGTACAAAACTCAGCCACCCTGCTTGCTTAACACATGCAGTACATTGAAGCAGATGCTAAGCAAAAATATCTTCATTTCTTTCCAAACAGCTGGTGAAGCAAAGAACATGATTTCTCAACAACTTTATATATTAGAAAGTTGTCAAAAATAGTACCCACAATAGACTTGTAAGAAACGTTTCTGTGCATTCCAGTGATTACATAAGTATTAAAATGTCTATGACCGCCCTTTATTTCTAATTGTTTAGGATAATGATGTGCTTTACCACTCACTCTCAGTGTTGCAGATGTACATTCACTGAAAATATCTTTCCCTTTGAGATGGTGAAAGTTATTTAAATTTTAGCTGTCCCATATACAGAGAATGCTTTTAAACAGCTATATTAATGCTAAGAGCTCTTTCAAAAGATAATCCTCAGTGGAAACTTTCAAGCAGCATAACATGGAAAAATTACACAATGATTTGTCACAGGGAGTTAGTCAGAGAAAATAAAATTTTACAGCATCACTCGTTTGACACAACCAGGAATATGTATTCCAGAACCAAAGTTTCCTCAATGAAACTATTTAACTTCTCTTTTTCTCTAAGAAACAAGCAAAAAGATGAGCCAGCACAAATATGAAGTCTCTCCCAAGCCACTATATCTGTTCATAGACTGCAAAGTGATAAGCTGATGTCTTTTTCTTTCTACAAGTACTTCTACCCCCATAAATATCAGTAAAGTTATACATCTTGGATGGAGCTCTGAAAACAAAACATCTAAACAACCAAAAAAAACCCACAAACAAAACAAAACCAACAAAAACGAAAAAAAAAAAACACACACACACGTATTATTTCATTCCTTTAAGTACGAAAACAGTAGGCAAATAAAAATACAGGACACGGCTACCTCACAGCTAAGGCAGACTTCTGGCCGCCACTTTTCGCTCGGTTGATAACACATCTCCAGGCAGAGCCGGTGAGGCGGAACGCACGCGGGGGACGCAGAGGTGCCCCGACACCAGCACCGAGCGGGCTGCCGAGCCCGCCGGCGGCCGCACCGCGCAGCCACCCGGCACACCGTGCCTACGCCGCCACTACCGCCCTGCCGCACGGCGAGGGCCGGAACGCGGCGCGGCGGAGCCGGCCTCGGCGGCCTCTTTGCCTCACGGCCCCTCGGGGAGAGGTGCCGATCCCCCAGCCCGGCCCGGCCC
>VXAA01002273.1:72733-88288 GCA_013399115.1 Anseranas semipalmata | reverse complement strand
GCCGCCGGCGCGGCCTCGGCCCCGGGCGGGCGGGCGGGAGGGTGGGGAAGGCGCCCGGCGCCCCCTTCCTCCTGGCCGCTGCCCGAAGTGAGTTTCAGGAGAGCGGGGCCTCTGAGGAGGCGGCCGGGGCCGCGCAGGGAGGGTGTCTCCTCCATGCGCTGGGTTCCTGGCCGGAGCCGGCGGCCGGCCCGGTGTCGGGGCGCTGCCGGGGCTCCCCGCTTCCTTCCCCGGGAGCCCCCGGGGCAGTGGCAGCCGGTGGTCTGCGCGCACGTCGCCTCCCTGGAGCAGGCACCGGCACGGGAGCGGCGCAACCTTTAGTCCAAGTGTCAAAACAGTGCAATAAAATACTCCTGCAGCGAGAGATACGGGAGGTGGGGAGGAGAGGAAGGAAAATAGCACTAAAGCTCGTTTCCCTTTTTAAATACAAGCGCTGCTATTTTTTTTTCATTTATCGCTGAAAATAAGATGACTTGCAAGTATGTGTTGGGTAATACTGGGAAATTTCATTTTGAGGACAATTTTAAAGTTGCGTGTTGAATTCTTAAGCTTGAAAGCAAAAAGATATATATATTTTTTTTTTACAGAAAGTACCTTCAGAATAATATTGAAATATCTTTAGAATTAAAAGGCTATGTTTTGAANGCACGTCGCCTCCCTGGAGCAGGCACCGGCACGGGAGCGGCGCAACCTTTAGTCCAAGTGTCAAAACAGTGCAATAAAATACTCCTGCAGCGAGAGATACGGGAGGTGGGGAGGAGAGGAAGGAAAATAGCACTAAAGCTCGTTTCCCTTTTTAAATACAAGCGCTGCTATTTTTTTTTCATTTATCGCTGAAAATAAGATGACTTGCAAGTATGTGTTGGGTAATACTGGGAAATTTCATTTTGAGGACAATTTTAAAGTTGCGTGTTGAATTCTTAAGCTTGAAAGCAAAAAGATATATATTTTTTTTTTTTACAGAAAGTACCTTCAGAATAATATTGAAATATCTTTAGAATTAAAAGGCTATGTTTTGAATTTCTTTCCTGTCCTATGTGATGAGGCCAGGCATCAGCCTGTGTAGAATGCGCAGGTCATGGGATACTGAGATCATAAACCGGCCCTGGATGCTAAAAAAACAATCGTAATGAGGCCAGCTCTCCGCTTTTTGCAAGAGACTCAGTGAACTCTCTCCAGTCTGAAAATGCTCCTAAACCCAGAGATGGAAGGAATGGTTAGGAGAAAAGAAGGGCCCTGACTCTCACCTGTGAGATCTCATCATCTATATGGATGGGGAGGGAGAGGATGAGACAGACGTTACCTCAGATAAAATGTGAGGTTTTGGTTTAGTAGGGTAGTTTTTTCTTTACAAAGTTTTCCTTTGATTAGATGATTCTCATCATTAGAAACTTGAATATTTGTGGGATGTAGTTGATTTTTATGTTGGCAAATTAAATGCTTTATTAAGTCTAGGCGCTGTTCCTTGCCAGAGTAACAGGTGAAGCCATGGCCTCTTTTGAAATTTATGATGTACATGTATGCAAACTTCTTATTTTTCTAGATGATTACGCTGAGATTAGCTGATGCTGCCTTTACTGTGAGAACACGAGATGTAATCTCGTCATACAGTCATGTGTGTCATACACTCTAGTATGGTGAAACCTGTTGCAGTGAATATTGAGGGATAATTTTACCTTTTGTTGATGCCTCAGTAATACCTGAGACGAATTAATTAAAATGAAATGGTACCATTTCAGACTTACTACTAAGTATATATTTGTCTTTAAAAACATACTGTCTGTAATTACATTGTAAATCAATGCGGCAGCTCTCTGTATGCTTAGTAGTGTTTCAACTGCTCTGCTCTTCGTAAAAGGAGCAGCTTTGAAGGAGAGAGAATAATTTGGTAAGAGAAGCTCATTACAAGTACGTTTTACCAGTCTCTTTAAATGTTTCAGAACTCTAGGCTTTTTTCCATTGCGTTTCCTGCTTACAGTTTTAAGGTGGATACAAAGAAGTTTGACATAGAAATGTCTTTCTTGATGCACAAGAATCCATATGTTGTAACCAGTGGTCTTTTGTTTGCCAAAACCTTTATTTCTACCAAGTATACTTTAAGGAGTCTTTTAATTTATGTCACATTTTGGTTGCAACAGCAAACATTGATTGCAGCAGCAAATGCAAGACTGACTGCTATGGTTACCTCACTTAACTATGTCAAAGAAGGAAAGGTCCTTTCTTCCCTGTCCCTTGCTCTTTTGCCCAAGACAACTTTAGACTCTGCATTTTACATCTGTAAGGAGTAGGGAATATGAAAGAGAGGAAGTCAGCAGTAATGTACCTCCAATGATGGTTGGTGCTACCCGTTCATGTACTAAGCACAGCTGAGGCATTCTTTGAGATATACCGAACTCAGCAATATGATATATTAGGAGATTGTAAAAGGCTTTATCTTTGTCGAGCAAATGTAGGTCTCACCTGTGCTCAAAAATGGCTAGGAATTTCTTGGGTAATAGCATTTGTTTTTCCTTCTTAGCACTTAGACCTCCTGTTGTTGTTATTAGAGCTGACATGCATTAGCTAGTATATGTAGTAAAATATAGAAACTAGCCCATTAGTCCACTTTTCCCCCTTGCTGTTAATATATTACAAAATGGTGAATAGTAGTTAGAATTAAATGTTAAAAAGATGTTTCAAACTTGCTTTTCAGAGCTCTTATCAAAGAACAGTTGTCATGATAAGAAATGCTTTCATGATAAAATTGTTCTCAATGCTTTTGTTTTTTTTGTTTTCATTATTACCTAATTTGTAATTTTTTGCATTGTGATTGAAGACCTAGCTCCAGTGTGTCACCGGAGACAGAACAGTCAGATACTCTGTGCTGTATGCTTCTACAGGGTGCAGTTCAGTTGTGTTGGGAAGATGTAGCAAATACTAGATACTAATAATCAGGACTTTATTAGTCACTCGTAAGTAGACCTTTGTATGATGAGTCCAGGACTTGTTCCTGGAATATAAATTTCATTGCATATGTGAATGTCAGGTCCCTAGAAGAATCTTAATATCAGGATGATTGGATGTCAGCTGATGAGCAATTATCTTCTTAATAGTAAAGTGGTTATGGAATTAAAACCTAAAGCAGTATCTGTGGGCCGTATTAAATTGATAAAGAACTGATTACTCTAGACACTATAATAGCTGTATTCTATACTGGTGGGATAATGGCATGCATGTGTTTACATGAAAAGAATTAGAAACGTCACTAAAATCAGTTTGGTAGAAATTACCTTGTATATAAAAGATTTTTTTTGTGTTCTACTTAGGTTTGTCTTTTTGTCTAATTCAAATTTTAAGTCAGATGGCTAAATTCAGCTTAGCTATTAATGTTTGGTTTTCCCCCTTCCCCCTTCCTCAATTTATTTTGTCAGTGTGTTTGATACCTTTAAGTGGCCTTGGCAACAGTGTTGCAACAAAGACATCTGTTATCTTACTGTTCCTTTGAAACAACTGGTTTTTAGCACCTTACTTCAGTGGTTTGCAAAAGCGAATTTTAAGAGCCCTGGGCAGAAGAATAATGTTCTAAATTGGGAAGAACCTTTTTTTTTTTTTAAAAAAAAAAAAAAGGCTTTTTTTCCTCCTGATGCTTAAAAGCATAAGAAATACCAACAAAATTCTTTTATCAGTATTCTTCTGTTAGCACATCTTTGATTTTTTTTCTTTTTTTTTTTTACAGTGGACCAACTACATTCACGGGTGGCAGGATCGATGGGTAGTTCTGAAAAGCAACACACTCAGTTATTACAAGTCTGAAGATGAAACAGAGTATGGCTGCAGAGGCTCTATCTGTCTGAGCAAGGCTGTGATTACAGTAAGTGCTATTCCTGTATTGCTATCTTTTCATGTTTTGGGGGTGTTCTGTTGTTGTAGGCTAATGTTTAGTGAAAGCAAATATGAGTACAGCAAATAATTCTATTAGGTCATTTAATATTAAGTTAGTGATATCAGTGCAACACTGTGGAGCAGAGCGAAGAGTTCTGAATATGGAAACAAGTTGTTTTCATTTGAGATTGCAGTTTTTTTATCCAGTATGCTCGAGGTTTCTATGCATAGGAGTACAGTTTCTCTGTGGAAGAGGCACTGTTTTCCCAAGGGTCAGTCATGGGAAGACATGGGAACAACTTCCCAAAGGAGGCTGCATCCATCACAAAGTCCTTACGCTTTGCACTGGAGAGAGAGTGTACTATTTCTTTGACTCCTGACTTTCTGAACCTGAATCTGTATAACATTTCCAAAAGAAAAAGTTCTACCACTTCTTCCTCTGAACAAAGAAATATATGTTGCTGTTTCTGCCTAATGCTTAAAGATCCAATATAATGTTCATAAGAATAGAGAACTTACATATAAATGAAATCTCATAATGATGAACCGGCCTTAGAAGATAAAAAAAGAAAAAAAAATCTGCTTTTTGCAGCTTTCAGAATTATATGTATTAATTTTGACTAATCCTTGCTAAAAATCATGCTGTAGCTGCTTTTCTATTACTCTTAAAATAGTACAGTTATGTGGGAAAACAGAGAAAACATCCCCAGCTCTCTCAGCCTTTCTTCACTGGAGAGGTGTTCCAGCCCTATGATGATCTTTGTGGCCCTCCCCTGGACTTCTGCAGTCTTCTATGTAGCACATAAGTGTGCAAGAGTAGTAGTATTTAATATTTGTGTTCTTATTCTACTGAACGTTTTTTCAAGATGAATTGAGAATGACAAAGGAGAAGTTGTCTGTCTTGATCTTCAGGTTACAAATAGCTTTTATAATTTTAGAAAAGATTGGCTTGAAAAAACATCCGAACGTATTGATTACATCAACTGTGCATTTTGGAAAAAGATTTTTTTTTGAAAGCAGATTTTTACATTTAGATGTATGGCAGGTGTTGTAGTCACCTAAAAAGTAAAACAGATTACCTGAGTTCTTTTAAAGATCTTTCTTAAACTGTTTAAACTTCTAAGATTTGCTCAAGATTTGACTTATTCAGGAATATTCGGTGCACAGCAACAGTCTTTGTAAGCATTTGCTTGAATATACTTGTAGCAGTCTGTAGTAGCACCAAGCTCTGATCAGGGTCTTGTGTTCACTAGCAAGAGGCTTAATATATCTACCAGGCAGAGAGAGGAAGGTGATGAGGAGGAGGTAGACCAAGGGAGGTCTTAGAAGAATGCTTTAGAACGTATCTCAGCAGCTTGAATTCCAGCTGTGGCATCGGACTGAGAGATTATAGCAATGCTGATATTGCTGCTGGAATGTTTTGGTGTACTGCACTTTGTGAAGGGAAATTTGGGAACATCTTATGTTCTGACTAGGAAGTGTGTAACACTGAAACTTCTTACAGTTAGATAGCTTTTTTCAGTCTTCTGTCTGGCATTTGTTACATCTGGTACATTAGAGTTGAATCATTGCATTTTTTTTTTTCCAGTTCTTGAGCTTCTTGTATATATAGAGAAAAAATACGATGCTGGGTAAAGAGAACAAAAAGTGGGTACAGTTCTAAAACTTAATCTGGTATTTTAGTTCAGTTTTCATTAAGGATCATGAATTGTCAAGGGTATTTGACGCATCAGTTTGATTGTAGTTTGAAATGGCATCTCTGAAACCTGGTAAACTTCTGTTAATTATTCCTAGCTGCGGTTAAAGTGATTGCTGCTTAAGTATTAGGGGTTCAAGAATACTATTAGATCGCTTCTTGCATGTCCCAGATATAGAAATCTACTTTTGAAACTGTCACGAGACACTCTTCTTTTCTGAAGCTCTTCATCTGGGCCAGAGTTCTGGCATGAATGCTTCTGGTTTAATAATTGTTTGGTAGTAAATAGAATAGTTTTATTTTTGTTTTCTCTAACCTGCTTCTAATAGTAGAAAAGGAATTACGCTTGCTCAAAGATAAATGTTTGAAATATTCTTCCTGTGGTATATCGCTAATCTTTACTTCTATGTCCTTGTAATATCTGCCTAGCTATAAGCTTATTAGCATGTATTTAATGCATAGGAGAACACCACTACCTGGTAAAATAAATCTTCAGATCTTAGGAAAGCTACTTTTACCGTCAGTGGAACTTACTCTTTACAGTATGCCTTGATTATTTTGGTAGAGAAAGGAAGTTGAGTTTCTTACTGACTTAACATTCAATACCTACAGTTCAGTAGCTACTAATGTTCAGCAGTTGGAATCTTCATCTTGAATATTTTTTCTACAGTCTCTTACTATACTGTAAATTTACTTGATCTTGGTGATCCAGAGTCAGGCCTAGTAACTATCTCACTCCTAACCTGGTGTATTACAAGAAGTTTTTCTTCAGTGCAGAGCAAGACGTGAGTATTGATGTCTATAATGTTTCCTTGTAGAAAAGGAGAATTGGTTTCTTACGAAGCTTTCTTTTAGGTGTTCATATTAGGTGTGCACATATTTGGTTTCAACTGGTGGCATAATGATTTTTTTGTGAGTACTTATTGTTACTAGTAGTATAGAATGTCCACGTTTTTACTCATGTATAAGCATAAACTTACAAAGCTGCTGTCACTGAGTAGCCTTGCTGTATTTCCAGCAATGAAGATTACCCTAATGATTAGTTATAGTATTAATTGTGAGACATGAAATTTGTATTCAGGAAGCCACAGTCCCTTCTTGTCTTGTTTTATCATTCCTATCACACCGGGCAGAGATGCGGAGATTGATAGATAATTCTGCAGGGATGTTTTACAAGATGACACTTGTTTCTTTCCTCTTTATTTAATGAGAAGAAGACTTGTTAAATCAGCTCATTAAAGAAGCTTCTTCAAGTATTTTAAGTGTAGAATTATGTCATCCTTCCAGAACAGGTATGTTCCTGTGATGGTAGGCTTCAATTCAGTGGAAAACATGAGGTTTGATTGGGCTACTCACAATATATTAACCACTGAAACTTAGAGCTGATTCCTGTGAAATAGGGGACCAAAGGACGAATACTTACAGTACACTCACTGGATCATGTCAAGTAAAGAACTGTCAAGAATTAGCCATGTGCATTAAGTCATGAAGGAGGACAGTAAAAGACAATAGGTGGGGCTGATTCCTTTTCAGTCAGATAAGGAAACACTCTGAAGGTGTTCAGCTGATTTGTAACAGAGTGGAGGCTTGAACTCAAGAGTTCTGCTATGCGGACAAAGCGTGAGGAATCCTGAGTATTATAAAAAGTTGATATAAATGCAGACTTAAGCTTTGTTCGGTTACTCTATCCTGGACATCCTGATAGGATGAACACTTGGGTGAACAGTTGGCTGATGGGTCAGGCTCAAAGGCTTGTAGGAAATGGGGTTACATCAGGCTGGCGGCCAGTCACTAGTGCGGTTCCCCAAGGCTCTGTTTGTAGGGCCAGTTCTCTTCCATGTTTTCATAAATGACTGAGATGCAGGACTTGAAGGTATACTAAGTTTGCAGATGACACTAAATTAGGAGGAGCTGTTGACTCCCTTGAGGGTAGAGAAGCATTGCAGGTGTCTCTTGACAGATTAGAGGGCTAAGCAATCACCAACTGCATGAAATTTAACAAGAGCAAGTGCCGGATTCTGTACCTGGGATGGGGCAACCCTGACTATACGTACAGACTGGGGGACAAGAGGCTGGAGAGCAGCCCTGCAGAAAGAGATCTGGGGGTCTGGTAGACAGCAAGTTGAACGTGAGTCAACAGTGTGCCCTGGCAGCCAGAAGGGCCAGCCTTATTGTGGGGTGCATCAGGCACGGCATTGCTAGCTGGTCGAGGGAAGGGATTGTCCCACTCTGCACTGATACAACCTCACCTCGAGCACTGTGTGTGCTTTTGGGCCCCACAATATAAGAAGGACATAAAGCTATTAGAGAATGTCCAAAGGAGAGGTACAAAGATGGTGAAGAGTCTAGAGGGCAAGACAGATGAGGAGTGGCTGAGGTCCCTTGGTTTGTTCAGCCCAGATAAGAGGAGGCTGAGGGGAGGCCTCATGGCGGCCTGCAGCTTCCTCACGAGGGGAGCGGAGGGGCAGGCGCTGATCTCTGCTCTCTGGTGACAGCGACAGGACCCGAGGGAACGGCATGGAGCTGTGACAGGGGAGGGTCAGGCTGGGTGTTAGGAAAAGGTTCTTCACTGAGAGGGTGGTCGGGCACTGGCACAGGCTCCCCAGGGCAGTGGTCACAGCACCGAGCCTGACAGAACTCAAGAAGCATTTGGACAATGCTCTCAGACATCTGGTCTGATTTTTGGGTGGTCCTGTGTGGAGCCAGGAGTTGGACTCCATGATCCGTGTGGGTCCCTTCCAACTCAGGATATTCTGTTTCAAATTACTGCTGCAGTTGATTGTCAGGTGGTGTTTATTAAAGACATCCTTCATTACCATAAAACCTTGTAGTTCTTTCATTCCTAAAGTCAGGCTTTCAATGGAGACTTTTGTGCAGATGGTTAGGAGTGGGTGTTGACGGCATGCCTGTGAAGGTGGATCTGTGGGATTCAGCTTTGGAGTTGGAAAGGGCCAGGGCCTGTCATTGAAAACACACAGAAATGCTTTGTAAAGTTGGAAATCCAACTTCCGGTAAAATTGGCCTTTCACATTGTAGTATCTTTCCCTTGATTACTGTGTTTATCTTGATTGTGCCTCCACTGGTCCCCCTTTTGCATAGAGGGATTTGTACTAACTCATACAATGACTTCATGGCATATCAAGAAGTAACACGGTATGTGTAGAATAGCTTAAGCTGGAAGGGACATCTGGAGGTCATCTGCTGTACCTGCTCAGCTCCAGACAGTCTCACAGAAAGGCCAGCACTAATTTAATCCTGGTGGTAATTTATAGTAATAGATTTTCAAACCTGTTTACAAATTCTTAACATTAGTGTTTATCTCATGAGATACAGTTTTCCACGAAGGATGTGGCTGGTCAGAACAGCTCTTATATATAGATCTGTATGGAGGATCTTGAAAAACACTTAGAGAAATGTCATGTGTGACAACTTTTAAGAATGCTTAAACTCAGTCTTGTGTGCACTTTTTTTTCCTCACTAGAGGTGACTGTCCATGCAGGAAGAGTTCAAAAAACTTATGTTCCATTGTTAAGTTTGAGCTCTTCAGACAGAGCTCATACCTGCCATGCTATTTTAATCCAGTGGTTAGTCTTCATTTTACTTTCTGCATTACTGTTGTAGAAAAACATTTTGATTTCTAATTTGGTAGCATAAACAAAATATAACAACTGTGATGCAATGTTTGTTTTTTGGTTATACTAAGATGATACATACTGATGTCAAAATCTTAATGGAAATACGCTCTTGGTTTTGTCATCTTTAAGAATATTTTGTTATGTTGTAAAGAGACATTTAAATAGTTCTGTGGCAAATGCCTCAACTAGGATTGAGTAATGAAAGCAGTTTGCATAGTGGAGGTATTTTCAGTGAACTAGTTTGTTTCCAGAAACAGTGATTAGAAGGAACTGTTGCTCAATGAAAGCAAGTAATTGTTTTACATGAATATACAAGTTGCAAGTCATTCCTCTTCAGAATGGACTTCTGAAAGAGTAGATTTTTTGATTATCTGTTGCTTGTAGATATCTGGAGCTAGAGGCAGACAGGAATACAGAAAACTGAAGTCTACCTGAGAGACAGCCTATTTGTCTTGGCACAAATTTGGTTGACAATTCAACTTGTGAATGATCTTAGCCTTTTTTCCTGAAAAACAATAAATTGCTATTGTGAAGAACTTTCATGTTATAAATTAGAGGTGGAATAAACACATTTTAGCTACAGTTTGACAAAAGAACATGAACACTATACATGAAAGAGCTAAACTGACAGCTTCCAGTTTTAAGCTTCTCATTTCTTTACACATATTCTGAAGAAAGCGAGACGGTTCTTTCCAGTGATCAGCTGCTAATAATATTAATAAAAAAAATTTTTTAAAAGATATTGTAAGTTGAACAGTCACCCTTTGTCTAGCAGTATATCAGGTTTATGTATAGTACAATGCTGGCCACCACTAATAATTGGACACTTGTGAGGGGAAGTACAGGTTGACAGTTATAAAAATAGATTGACAAGTTTACAGAGGATGCTTCAAACATTTGTTGACTTAAACAGATACTGAAGCTTTCTGTAGGAGCTTTTTCAACAGACTTTAAGCTACAAATACTTAAGATTTAAAATAGATGTATCTTTTTAATTGGAGGAAATGTCAGTGCTAAGCAAATAGTATTGCTTAAAGGACTTTTTACATGAAGAATCATATGTTGCAAAGTACTGTCAAAAACTTTCCATGACGTTAACAGTACATTGGTGTGTTTCTTTTAAGTTATATAAAATGTGAAATGTAACAGTGTTTTGGAAGCTGTTGGAGTGGTAGCGTATAGAAGTGCATCAACATGGAGGAGTAATGCTGGTAAACTTTGGATTAGCTTTTTCTACCTTCTGCTCTGAACTTTGATCCTACCAACAGAACTGCATGTGATAAAAGAATAATGTAATTATGGCTTTTATCTGCTGATAAGTTTCAGTCAGCTGCTGGTGAAGTTGTATGTGAACTGATAGATTTTAGCTGGTGAAAGCTTTTATAAAACAAAAAAAAGCTAATCTATTAATTGGTGCCCCAGGCAGAAATACCATAGCAGTACATTTGTAATAATTGCTAATTGCGTGGAAATATATTAATTTGTTTCCAGCTGTCTGAGGTTGGAAGACAATCCGTTTTGGTATGAAGTGATGAACATTTAATTAATTCATTTTCTGTACTTTGATAAAGTTTGATAAACTTCCTCAGCCATAATTTTTACTGAAAAGATGACCGAAGTAAACTAAGGCATAGAATACAAACCCTAACTTGATAGGGGTTTGTTTAGGAGACAAGGCAATTAGTACTTTTAGGCTTTGGTTTGTGCCTTAAATAATCAAATTGTTACTTCCAGATTGGTGGAAAATATCAAGTTGATGGTAGGAAATGTCGATGGAGATTCTAGGCAGCACATCCAGAAAACCCTACAGAGCCAAGTGCAGTCACGAATACTTACTCATATTTGAAAGGCCTGAGGCTATTGTATTTTGGAGAGGAAAATGCCAAAGAGCAATAGAGTGATGGAGAGAAAGAAGGTTGATGCCTAGGAGATAAAGATACTGGGCTGGTGTTGGTGCAGCAGGCAGATGTTGCTTGGAATGTGGAATTCTCCTAGACAATTATTTTTAGCATTCACATCCTCTGTATGAACTTATATATGAATCTGAGGGTCTTTGAGTCTGAATCAGCAATAGATAGGTTGATGTCCAAAGTGAAAATGTCAGAATGTTGCCCTGTGATTATCAAAGTGCTAATATTCTTGGCAATGAAAAAGCAATTATTTGGGTATTGTGGGTATAAAAATGGAAGGCTTCTTCTGTAGTATGTATGAGGAAATTAAGTCAGAAGTGGAAAAATAAGCATCCAATTCAGTTTAAATGGAGCTGTTTATTATGATGAAGAATTCAGTAATGAATAAGATATGTGGGGGAAAAAATCTCTAATGTGTATGAAATAACCAAATCTTTTAGATTACCCAATATTGCTGAATGATTCTGCTCTAGTACTTGAATATAATCATGTTACCACACACTAGAAATTAGGGCTGTAATCCAACAACTTTTTATTGTCAATTAGAATATTGTTCCTCCCCTGGAGTTTTTTCTTTATTAAGAGAATTAAGTTTTAAGTGTTCATGATTTGACATCTAATTCAGGATGATAATTCCTGCCCATGGGTTATATCTGAGCATTTTCATACTGTTGAACATTTCTTACAGATGCTGTACCATTAAACCATTAAACAATTCCATTGTTTGCATTTGGTGTTGTTGCTATGGTTTTATTTTTCAGATTTTTTTCCTTGTTTCCAATCCATACTCTTGCTCAATCTGAATTTTTATTTGTCTTCATGAGATTGATTTATAGTTAATTTATTGTTAGTGGATATAGTTCATTTATGTGTCACCTCCCCTCCAGGGCTGTAGGGTTGCTCAACTGTCCTGCTATGCAACCTGCTGTTGATTATCTGATCTGTCTTGTGACAGCCATTAATGACATTTTTAACATCTCTGCTGAGGATTTGTGCAATACTCACTTTCTGATAAACGTTCCTGGAATGCCAAGTAAAAGGGTCAGAATACTCATTTTGTCTACCGGTATGCTGCTGCACCATGTTTTGCTGCCTCCTAAAGCTGCTAACTCATCAGCTTTTCCTTCTGTTCATACACACAAAATAATTCTTCACAGATGACCTCGTTAGTGTTGCTTCTGCTTCTCCAAGTTCATCTTTTTGCCTCCTCTTTTAGACAAACTTCAGTAGCTGCTCTTACTGTTACTCATGAATTCTAATCAGTGTGGTTTAGATCAGATCTGGTCAGGCTTCAGCCATTCCTTAGTCTGTTTGGCATGTTTTTCCACTCAATCAAGTCTACCATTCCTCAGTTAAGAGGAGTGGTTGAACAGAATTTGCTACCCCATGTCTCAAGGCACTTAGGAACCCAGCTTGTTTTGTGGCTTGTTTAATATATACTTAAAGCTTTATTTTGAGTTGCAGGAGAAAAGTTGTTTACATATGCACATGCATTTAGTTTTTAGATATATATGTACATTAATTCCTTGAGATATATACACAATTATATTTGAGATACCTGAGATGGAAGAGTTTAGGCTGACAGATCTGTTCAGTTTTAAACTTAAGAACAAAAACTTCTAGGCTGAAATTCATTAGCAACAAACTTTGTGCTTATAATTCTTACACATTAGTAATTATCACTATATATTAGTTCTTACATACTAACCATTATCATTATGTATTCGGAGCAGTCAGTTTTTAATACTTATATCCTAAATTAGCTGTAAGTATGCAGTACCATGAAGCCAGTGACATATAGCTAGCCTGATGTCTTTGTCCTTGGTGGTCCTAGTTGCTGAGGTCAAGGCTATCTCAGTGGAGAGCTCTTTAATAAGGAGGGGAGTTAGTAGCTGCTGCTGCTTAGAACAAAGGCAGTCTTCCCAGCTCTGGATGTTAGACCATTTCACTGACCAGTAATTAACCATTAATGAGTTGTTTATGGTTCTGGGGCATCTGGTTTTAGTCTGTGCTCTTATTTTCAAAGCCTTTGTTATCTAGTGCTTAAAATGCACAGTCCTAATAAGAGACACCTGGTACCAAGCCCTAGTTCACAGTGCAAGTTCTCATGAGTTCATAATGAGCCTCACAGATCAGGAAAGGGGCCTTGCATAACTTGTGTAACACCTGTGGCATTTGCTAGTAATGGTAATACTGCATTTATAGAAAAGCATATGCAGTTGTACTGTATTGAACTTCTTATGTTTGGATTCAAAATAAGCTACTCTTAGTCTGTTTAGTGTGCTACTTTCATGGTATGGCAGGCCTCTGCTTTAGCTGCAACTCCCCTGCTTTCATAGGGTGGGAACTCTCCATTCCCATCACCAGGAGTCTGAGTCCAGGGTGCTGTACTCTGTTGGTGCAACAGTACTGCTGCAAGTGTGGCTTTTCTGTTGAGGCAGAGTATCCTGTTTGGGTGTTGCTTCATGGATTTCTTGTGAAATCTGTATTGGACTTTTGCTGCTGCCAGTGTATGCACAGCTTTAGGATCATCCATGGCACACTGTAATGCATACTACGAGATATAACAAAAAGATAGTTAATACAAAACCAGGGATTTAGGGGTTCAGCAGTGTTTATGTGATTCCTGTTCCTATACTTGATTGTCCTCTTAAAACAAGTGATAATGCATGGTTTCTGCATTCTTTGATGTTAATATGAAGTGGCTTTGCTTCCTGCTTAACTAATAATTTTTTAGCTTCTTTCTGTATATGAGATTCCTAACAAGTTTAACTCAGTGATTTCAAGTTAATTTTAAGTTGAGTTTTTTTTAGGTAATAGAATTGCGATATTTTTCCATGGCTGATGCATGATGTCTGTGAATATTGCAAATACTTTATACCTAATAGATACCTGAGAAGCATCACATGCGTTCTTCTGCAGGGGACTAGGCTATCTGGTCTAACTCCCATTGCAAGTCATTGATTTTTCAGTAGGCAGTTGGGAATACTATGCTTCAGAGGCATGTTTGCATATAGACCAGTACAGGAGGACTTGATACTATGTAATAATTACATATTATTAACAGGAAAATAACTGGATAAAATACTAACCAAATAGGTTCTGTAAGACTATAGGATAGCTGATTCCATACAAACTACTAAAAATTACTTTTTATATGATCACTCTTGCATCTGAACCCTTCTGCTGGGTGTGCAGAAACTAGATTAACCAGGTTCTTTCTTGAGAACTGTAGGCTTGAAATTTCAACTGTGGTTTAACTACAGGTACAATAGGTAACAAGGTAACACATACAATATATACTTGTTCTAGATTTAAAAAGGTGATTTTCAGATGAGAGGGCTTCTTTGAGGTGGATTACACGAAGCTGACATGACAGTTTTTATAGTGTGCTAACAAGCTAATACTAAATTCTGTGTAGTATGCTTCTACTTTCATAGATGTATCAGGCCTCTAATTTACTTTGGAAAGACAAAATAATTATTATTTTAAAAGGTGTTTATTACATATTTGAAAGGCAGATATCCTGACCTAGGATCTTAAATGCAATATCTGGGTAGTGGCAAAGAATATAAAAACATTTAATAGGCTCTTATATTTTTAAACCTATTGCCTTGCTAAGATTTTTCTGTGTGCAACAGTGCCACTATGAGAAATCTGTGTCTGCCAAAATACTGATGATCCTTGTAGGTGGCAAAACATGGGACAGCTAATAGTTCGTTCATACTACTTTAAAAAGATGAAATGTCTCATGTTTTCTGATATTGTGTAAAAAAAAATAAAATAAAATACCACTAATTTAACTAAAAAGTGGGTTCTTATTTTTTAAGAACAAGAGCAACTAAAGGCAAGACATTCGAGTCAAATTTTTCTGTTAAGTTTTGCCTGGAGTTTGGAATTCAGAAAGTGAAACCAGCATTTTTTTTATAGTATTGTGAATTTTGTCTGTCCCTAATTCACCAGGTTCGTGGATCTACTTCGAAAAAAGTTTCACAATGAAATGAATTGGAACTTGCCGCATCTCTTCGGTTTTAAGTACATTTTGAATAAAATACATGATGAACAGTGAATTGTAATACTTCCTCTAAGTTAATTCCACCCTGAGAATTACATCTAGGATAGCTAATGATTTTTAAAAATGTTGCAAAATTAATGACTTTATTTAGTAACTTTAAGGTTTGTTCTTCCAAAGCAAGATACCTTCAAAAATAACTCTCTTAAAGACAAAAGGATTCTGGTACAGCTTTACAATGCTATTGGGTGTGTGTGGCAGTGTTTGGTAGTGGTGGGGGTGTATTGGGTTTATGTGCAAGAGTTTGGTAGCAGGGGGCTGCAGGGGTGGCCTGTGTGAGCAGAGCCCAGCAGCTGCCCCAGGTCAGATCAGAGCCAGCTCCAGCCGGCTCCAAAAGGGACCCGCCGCTGGCCAGAGCCCAGCCAGGGAGCGACGCTGGTTGTG
>VXAA01002273.1:0-67849 GCA_013399115.1 Anseranas semipalmata | reverse complement strand
CCCTTTCTTCCTGTTTAGTATTTTCTTAATACAAAAAAAAAAAAAACAAAAAAAAAAAACAAAAAAAAACCACTTGTGAAATTCTAAACCAATTACTTTAGGTAAGTTTTAGTTCTGCAGTGTGAATAACAACACAGGTGTAGTTGACAGCTGTGATATACAGACTTAAGTTGGGTCTATTAGAACTGCCCTTGGCTTCCTTCTGCAGGGAGAAGAACACAATTTAGGGTAGTGAGAGAGACTGGCCTAGCAAGCAAGATTTTCTTCATTCAAGTGTTTCATGCCCCCGGCCCCCCTCCCCACCCCCAGTGTGCTCTTGAGAGTTATGAAGTGTATAAAAATACTTAAACCTCCCTTTGTGATTTGCCTGAAGGACTTGAACCACTATTTTTCAAGCAAATACTGCTCCAAACCTTGTTTTCATGAATACCTCAAACTGGAGAGCTGTAGCAGGAAGAAGTCTATGGTGGTGCAGTCAGCTATGACTCATGAGACCTGAGCTGGCTTCAGACTTCCTCAGTAACTGTAGCCAAGTAAATGTTTCTTAATGTAAACTGCCCTTGCTTGTTCAGAGTTAAGAGCTAGTATCAGCTGGTTTTATACAGAAGGATCTATATATACAGATAATGATCCATTTATACAGATAATGATAGGACAAGGGGGTATGGTTGTAAACTAGAAGAGGGGAGATTTAGATGAGGTGTTAGGAGGAAATTCTTCACCGTGAGGGTGGTGAGGCACTGGAACAGGCTGCCCAGAGAGGTTGTAGATGCCCCATCCCTGGAGGTGTTCAAGGCCAGGCTGGATGGGGCCCTGGGAAACCTGGTCTGGTGTCAGCTGTCCTTGCTCATGGCAGGGTAGTTTCAACTGAGTCATTTTTAAGGTCCCTTCCAACCCAAGCCATTCTGTGATTCTGGACACTCGAACACTTGCAGTTGATTTTATTTCAGTAGAATTCTCTGCAGGTGCCTTGGAAGAAAGCTTAGAGGAGGCATACAGAAAGGACACTTATGGATGCTGGGGGCCTATTTCTTGTGGTGTATTCTTGTATGGAATTCATTCAGCTATTTTCCTTTGAAATGCTGACTGTAGAACAAGCCCCACACACAGGCTGTTTCTTCCTCAGACTTGTAAAGGTTGCTAAACTCACCTTTGAAAAACTCTATAAATGTTTTTAAATGGTCCCATTCAGTGTCATGTCAGTCTGGGTTTTGTTCCCCAGTGTTCTCTCAATTTATGTATGTATGCTGCTGGTGGGGTGGGGGATGTTAGGATAAAGTGTCTGAAGTTCTCCAACCTGCTTTGGTTCCTGGGGGTAGATAGTGACTCCTACTTGCTTTCTATTTCCCTGTGTGACTAAAACACTCCTCTCTTCCTTGCTTTATCTTGGTTGTGAAAAGGCAGCAGGACATATGCTGGCATCAGCACAGGTCCTTAGCTTGTTACATGTGAAAATTACCCTGTTTTATCCGTCCAATGTCTTGTCAGGTGGCTGGCTGAGCTATACCACTTTATAATCACTCCTGAGCATATGGAGGAAAGGGAACACTAGGCTAGGAACAGTGGAAAAAAAGATCTTGAGGGGAAAAAAAAGGAGATCTAAATGAAATAAGGTGAGATCTACAGGGTGACAGTGAAGGGGAGAGAGAAGATAAAACTTAAATCAGTTGTGAGGAGAGGCTCAAACTAGTCTGGGGACGATGATAGAAGAATGAAGGACAGAGCTGACAAGTCTCTGCTAGATGCAACTAGAGAAAACAAAGGATTTATAGCAAGAGGGAAACCAATGAAGTTTGTCTGCAGCTCAGCCCAGAGGAGAATGCAAGAGATAATATCAAAAAGCTATGTTTTTAAGTTGCGAAGTTATCAGCAACAATAAAATATGAATTCATTCTGGGTTGAGCAAAGGGTTAATCAACAAGTACTTTTTCTGGGTTAAGAAAAGAACAGGTCACATGTGATTCAGGTGTTTTATTTGCTCCTGATAAAGTGTGTTTAGAGAACTTGACTTTGACATTCAGTGAATTCTAAACCAGGTTCAAGAAGGCTCTTATGGTGGAGCCTCTTTTAAAAAAGAAAAAAAAAGGGAAGGAGGGAAATAGTTTAATGCATCTGATTGCAGTTGCTGGAAAAATGTGGAAACAGCACAATTAATATTTTATTTTTATTGTAATATAGTTATCATATGTTAAATTATTTTAAAGTTATTTAGTGTATAATAGTATCTAGGTAATCTGCTTTTGTCAAGAGTGAATCATGTCATGTCTACTTAACTTCCTTTTGATGTAATATTTGACATTTAGTGGAGATTTCTTACCTTCAAGCAACTTGTTTGACACGAGCACTGGTTTAGCTGGGTTTTATGTAATACAAAATTGCAGTGAACCAAGTGTAACCCTGTAGTAATTTCTAACCAATGACTAGCTAAGCTCCACGACACTGCTCTCTCACTCCCCCTCCTCAAGGGAACAGAGGGAGGAAATATGATGAAAAAAAATCAAGGGGCTGAGATAAGGACAGGGAGATCACTCACCAATTACTGTCACAGGCAAAACAGACCCAGTGTAGGGAGATTAATATAATTTATTGCCTTTTGCTAACGGCCTAGAACAGTGAGAACTAAGTGCAAACTAAAAACACCTTTCCCCCTCATCCACCCCCTTACTTCTTCCCCCTGAGCAGCGCAGGGGAGTAGGGAAAAATTTATTGCCTTTTGCTAACGGCCTAGAACAGTGAGAACTAAGTGCAAACTAAAAACACCTTTCCCCCTCATCCACCCCCTTACTTCTTCCCCCTGAGCAGCGCAGGGGAGTAGGGAAAGGAGGCTGCGGTCAGTCCCTAACACTGCGTCTCCGCCGCTCCTTCATGGAGCAGAGTGATCTCTGCCCCTGGCTCCAGTGTGGGCTCCTCAAGAGTCCTTGAACTGCTCCCATATGGGTCCGTACCACGGGGCCCATCCCTCAGGACCAAACTGCTCCANGGCTTGGCTCTGGCCAGCGGCGGGTCCCTTTTGGAGCTGGCTGGAGCTGGCTCTGATCTGACCTGGGGCAGCTGCTGGGCTCTGCTCACAGAAGCTACCCATGCAACTCCCCTGATACCAAACCCTTGTCACATAAGCCCAATACAAGCCCTGGACCTGATTTTCAGATGGTCTGGTCTTTAATCATGAGTAATGCAGAGGTGGACATTCAGTGAATGGCGCAGAAAGGTGTTCAAAAGTGTCAACAAGAGTTCAAGTGAAGCACTTCCCTTCCCTTTGTCATTGAAAAGCGTAGTGTTTTTCAAATATTATTAAATGTTGGTATGTAAAGAAAAGGAATACATAAACCTGCCTTTGAAAAGCGCAAATAGGTAATGGTCTTAAATGACAGTAAAAGTTGTTCAGGTTAGAGAGAGGAAGAAACTTTCTGACAGCAAGGATGGTTGTGCAGTGAAATAAGTTGTGCATGTAAGTGGGGAATTGGTTATACTGCAGGCTTTTAAGATCAGTTCCGGCAAGGCTTTCTAACTGAGTGAGCCATGTAACTGCTTTTAGCTCTTCGCAAAGGGCCTCAGATAGAGATCAAGCAGGAGATTACTTTTCTGGTAGGCAAAACTTTGATAGCTAATTCCTATTCATTTGGTTTTTTGAACGATTTCCGGCAGAACCTTCCATTGCTCTAAGTGCATAATCCCTCATCACGTGGCCAAAAGAGGGCCTCACAGAGTGGTGGCTGGGAACAGGGTTATAAGCCTAACACATTGATATGGCAGGTTTGCTACCCTCAAGCAGATAAACATCTTTATTATATTTAGTAATAATCATGTAGCAAATCCAGTTTAAAAAAAGGGGACCTCAACTAGAAAAGTAGAAAACTAGAAAATGTCCCTTATGTGCCTCTGTTCTGTGGTTCAGTAAAAACAAAGTAGTGTACATAAGTAGTTTTGAAAGTCGTTTGAATTAAGATGGTCATGGTATTAAGTAATAGCAGCTAGTTGATTCACTTGATTGTCAGTTTTGTCAGTTGCTGTTTTTTTTCTGTGGGAAGTTAAATTTTCTAATTTGAACTTAGGTTCAGATGCTTGACCAAATACAAAAAGCTATAAAAAAAAAAAAGTGACTGTTCATGTAATTCTGTTAAACTTTTCATAGCTCCTTTTTATTTGATGGTTGGCTTCTCCTGTACTTTTTCTCCTTAGTAGATTTAAACAAGAAAGATCATGTGTTATGTGTAGCTTCTGATTTCCAGATCCTTTGAAAGTAATTCTCATTGACACTGTGCACTCTCGCATGAGCCAACAGATGAGGTTTGCTTTTTAGTTTTCTTTTGTGGAGTGTTTTGTGAGTGATCCATACTGCTTTAGTTGTGTGCAAGATGAACGTATTGTAGACCAGTTCTTATATTGCAAAGGACATGAACTTACATAGTCTTGTCTTTGGCATCAGGAGTCAGTATTTGTGGTCCCTGAGATCACATCACTTGCCTTAACCTAAGCGCCCATTAGCTTCCTGCAATATTTGTACATTTAACTGTCATTGTATGTAGCAAAAAAAAAAAATCAAGAAGGTATTCAGCTATGACTATTATGCTTCTTTAAGAATAAGTTTCAGTGAAGGGAAAAATTGTTGTGCTCTGTGTTGGATGTTTGCTAGGAATTAACCTGGACAGTATCAGGGCACAAGGCAGATGAGATTAATTCCCCTTTTCTTAACAGCTTCATTGTAATGGTAGCAAAAGTTTTTTAGTATTTCAGCCATGTGAACTGAAAGTCAGATGCATTCAAGTAGTGATATGGGAAAGGACTGAATGTTGCTCCCAGTTACCTGACATTCTTGTCTTAGATGGTAAAAATAGTTGGAGGCAGAGTACAATAGCTTCCTTTTGTTCCCTCTCTTCCATGTCATTTTACTGTAGTCAGTTTTAATGGTTCTGTCTTGATGGGTTTCGCTACATTTTGTTTTCCTTCATCTAAAATCAATACTAATAGCAATAACCTTAATTTGTCTTTCCTGCTCTGAAATTTTAGAATGATTATATTAGTGTACTTTCCTGTCTTTGTCCACTAATTATTAAAGGATTCATTTGAAAGTATGAAGTTTTGGTAGAACTTTGTGATATTTTTTCTTTAATTAGAATGCATTAAACGTTTTGGCTTCTGGTTCAGAAGACTGGCACATTTCATTATGAAAGTGCATGTTAGTTAATTATTTGAGACAGCTACATAAAATTAAATATAGACTCTAGGATGAATTCAAGGCTATGTAGATCAGTTTTGCTAATTACAATATTTGAATGTCAAAATATTCTGAGATACTGTTGATCATGTTACTAATTCTAAATATTCTTTCACTCTTTTCTTTCACAGCCCCATGACTTTGATGAATGCAGATTTGATATTAGTGTAAATGATAGTGTTTGGTACCTCCGAGCTCAGGACCCAGACCACAGGCAACAGTGGGTAGATGCAATAGAACAACACAAGGTATGTTTTTTACTTATTTCCTTTCTCACTAATTAGATCTGGTGGTCCTTGTGGAGACTTGTAAGCTTCACTGTATACTCTATAAAGTACTGAAGATATATATATGATAGACAAATTTGCAAGTTTGAAGCAGTGTGTTAAACATGTTCCAACTGAGTTGATTTGCTTATCCTGCGTAGATGGGAGTTTAGAGGACCGGAAGGTAAGAACTGTGAACCTTTCTTGAACTCTCTAGTTTGAAAAAGAAAACGCTTGCATCATATTTAAGTGGCTTTTTATTGGGTTTGTCCATCCTTTCTCATTATCAAATTGTTTCTTATCTGTCCTAGATGTTGAACTTGTTAGTCTTTGAGTCCATTCTCTTAGGTTATCATTGTGGTTTTAGGTTCATCTGTTTCATCATTTGGCTGCTTTTACTCAGATTACTGGCTCTTTTCTCTGTGTCTTCTAAGGCCCTACTCTTCATCAGTATTTTGCTTCAGCTTTCCTGATCTGCGCCTTTTCTTCCAATGAACTCCGTTATTTTCTTT
The DNA here is from genome assembly GCA_013399115.1 of Anseranas semipalmata. Taxonomy (NCBI): domain Eukaryota; kingdom Metazoa; phylum Chordata; class Aves; order Anseriformes; family Anseranatidae; genus Anseranas; species Anseranas semipalmata. Next base: position 61,856 of record VXAA01002273.1, on the reverse strand, counting down.
TACCTAAAGTGCTTGAAGGTCAGGATTTCTTAAAGAACATAGCGTATAAAACATCCCCTCTGTTTTCAGGTACAAGATAGGCACTGCCCCAAGGTGTTAAGTTTAATTACAATATCCACTGCAAACCAACTCCTGTATCTGGCTTATAAAGATATTGTAGGAATACAAATTAAAATACCTAAGTAGGTACATATATTTTTTTTACCTATGTTTAACTTAAATTTTAACTTCAAGCTTCTCAAAGTACTGTATGTAATTAGGAAGTTTCACCTTTTCTTGGGGGTATTTATAATAAGCAGAAGATGCTCTTAAATTTTAAGTGCTGTCTTTCAGTAAGTTGTCTAAAAAAAAATCTTAGAATTTTAGAAAAAAATTAGAAATTAGAAAAGTCCATTTATAGCTTAGCATCTTGCCTTCCCTTTGATAGAGGTGACATCAAAACATACAAAATTAAGTTGCAAAACCAGGATTGTTTTCCATAACCTAGTGAAAAAATAGAAAGCTAATCTTTGAGTACTTTTGAGACAAAAGTGCTGTATTGTGTTACTCTTGGAATACCTGGAAGAAATGTCTCAAGAGGATGCAACAAACAAGTTGCTGGATTACACATTTATAGAGCTGACACTTCGAAAACTGCTTTACAGGCATGATGGGGGTCTTCACGCATGGGGTGGTGGGTATATGGAAACCATGGTTGTCTAACCTTGGGCTGGAATTCAAACTAGGTTTGGTGAATGATTTAGCAGGTGATTTGGCTTTTTTCAGTTTCATGTGTATTACTTACTCTGTACTGTTTACTGTTCAAGGCATGTAGCAGTTGTTTTCATTCTTAAGAGGAGTGAGGAATATTATGGCACCCAACTTCTAAATAAATCATCAAACCATTTAATATATTAAAGCCATACGTTATTTAAAAGCATTTTCTTTGTAGTAGGCAACTAAATACCATGATCAATACGAGACATAGCAAGAAAAACAGTAAAAGGTAATGCAGTTTTGTGAGAATAGCTTGGACTCAAGTTAAAAGTATGTCATGAAACCTCAGAAAATCATGTAACTATCATTTTTTCCAGTGCAATATTCTGTCTTTAAAATACAGTAGTAGCTTCGTATAGTGAATATTGTAGGTGTGAAGGTGTATCTGTTTCTATCTGTTCCTACTAAAGTACATAATAATTTGAACACCAAAAGCCTTGGAAAAGTCCTGTATGCACATAAATAGGTGTTTGATTTAATGAAATAAACATAAAACGTTCATCTAAATCTAATTTTTGATCTGATAGTCTTTAATGTTTGTTGGAAACATGTCCAACTGTCTTGTTTCAGTAAGATAGTTTCAAAATTGAGTAGTTAGTGCTGTATTTTCCTATAGTTTGCATAATCTTTACAGGAAAAGTGTAATATTGATAGGCTGGAATTTCATCCCATTTCAGTGATACTTAGCTTTAAGTGATTTCACCCATCCTTTACTTTTTCTTTAGCTTTTGTAGGAGCTTTATATCTAAACACTTCATTGAGAGTAGGAGATGATGAACTTTTATGAGGCAAAATATCCGATCTCACTGAAAAGTTTAGATTTTTATCTGATTACTCTGAAATTTTTCTGAAGGAACTTTCCTTCTCAGATTAACAAAACTCGAGTAAAAATCCCTTAAAGTTATTATTAGCAGGTAAAATTTGTTTTTGTTTGGGAACAGGGTTTTTGGAACTGGTGCATAATAATTTGAATAAAATTGATAGAGGAAATGATTTCCTGTACTAAGCAATCATTTTGATTAACTTGAGTCTATTGCTATATAAAGTACTGTGGGTTTTTCTGTTTGTATTTGAAGCTCTTTGTTGTTTGCTGAGTGGGTAGCTAGTTCTGGTAGGCTGCTTAAGCTGTTTGCTAACAAAAGTGTGTTTGTGAGACTTACTGTAATATGTCACAAGGTTGTTTATCTTTAGAGTATGCAAGACGGACTGAAACTTTGACTGTTTCATTGTGTTCTGAACAGAGAAAACACTGATTTAAAATGAACTTTATATTAAATTTGAGTATGAGTAGACTTAGAAAAACTTACTGCTTAGCAAGACCAACAAGTAAATGGTAGCTGAGAAATGTAAAACATCTAATGTTCAAGCATAAAAAGTGTTAGAATCTGCTGCTGTTTGCTTTTATCAGTGCATTAGCCTTTTCTTGTGTAGAGGTTCTTGAATGCACATGAAATGTTTCAAGTAAAGTTTCTAAAGTGCTTATTAATCTCCTGGAATGGGGGGAAGGGAAAATCTGAGACAGCAATAAGACCATCAGTGAGTCAAATGAGGAAATGGTTCATGTGTAACCATGAGTCCTTTCTTCTACTTCAATGTTTCATTAAATGTACTGAGTAGGTACAGGTGTCTGTAAAACGCCTGGTTATAATGGTGTATTTCATTAGGAAGCTTCTCTGTTCTCCTATTCTAAGAGATTGTCAGGTCTAAGATGGCTGATGACCTTTTGCTGAATGAATCTAATGGCAATGTATATTGCCAAAGAACTCAAGAGCAGACTTGGTTTCCTTAGTTATCTGGTATTAAAAATATTGATGGTGCATGAGCACCAAGGTAGTGATGTTTTTGAAAAGTTGCTCTCTTCTTAAATGATAAATTCAAGGACTGACTCCAGGTCTATACAGCAGTTTGAAGATGGAGTATTGAATTTCTAACCTAAGATTAGAGGAGTGTTGTTAGCTCTGTGCTGTGAGAAAACATCTGGTTTTACATGTAGAGAAAATGGAGTATGCGTGCAACTTCAAGCAAGTAAAATGTATGTGTTCTATATAATATGAATAAACAAGTAAGATTTCCTTTTCCATTGAAGTGGAAGGTGTTTCTTTTCACATACTGAACTTGCCCAGCATTTTCATTCTTTACCTACTGTTTTGACTTGGATTTTCAAAATCTTGTGTTTATCAAACTGAACTATGTTTTTAAGTCTTGTTGAACTTTTTAAAATGTCTGTCTTTGTGTCAAACTGGGAAAAGTCATTCTCTGGAGGGATATCCATATATACAGTAGTTCTGGCATGTGAGGAGTAGATAGGTTCTCTTTTTCATTTTGAAGTGATGATTCTATATACAAGGTATTTATATCTAGAGCAGGAGGCATGAATTTCAAAGTCTGTGAAAGGCATCAGAGTAACTACCTTGAAAGAGTGACTACTTCATTGTTTATACTGCCGAGAGAAGAGTCAGCTATGTAGAATAAGGTTATACAGAAAAATCAGGATGAGCAAAACTTAGTCATTTTTAAGCATTTTTTCCCCCAAATTGCTTGTTTCACCAAAGTTTAACTTGTTAAATAATTCTAATTTTGTGAAATTCTTAATATACTGTAACTTGGTTTTAAACTATCAGTTGCCAAAAGAACTCAGTAAGACACGTTACATCCCAGTTTTTTGTGTTGTTTAAGTACAGATCTAGGTAAGATGGTGAAGAACCAAAAAGTTGGATTTGACAGATTAATAAAATCAAATTTTGGCAGAAGTATTAAAACAGTTTAATAAAGGAAGTGAATCAACATGATTCATTTCCACACAAGTGATCTAGAATTGGGACGTTTAATTTTGAAGTTATTCTTTCCTGAATTTGGATCCTGGTTCATAAGTTCATTTAGAAAACTGCAGAGAAAACTTTAAACAGCTCAATTTTGATGGCAGTTAATAAGGCACTTCTGAATACCACTGTGGGGGAAAAAAAGTAAACTTAAAATTTTCACAAATGGTTGTTAACCACATAACGTGGTCCTCTCTTCCTTATAACCTAAAAAAAAAAAGTTGACAGGAACCTTATTCACAAAGTATTAACAGTTGTTAATTTCACTCTTAAAGTCACTTCATGTTGTGTTTTGTCTTGTCAATGTGAATATGCTGTTAGACATTGAAAAATATTACTACTAACAGTAGTAGTAATGTTGAAGTGGAAAAGCCAGCAGGTAGGTTTCTGAGGAGAGGACAAGGGGTAGAGGTGGGCTTTTGATAGTCTAACATGAGTGCAACACCATACAAAGCAAAGCTCCCGATGGCTAAAAAATAGGGCACCATAGTGTTTGACACTTAAAGCATCTTTAAGATAACAAAATAACCCATAAAGTACTCTTAAAGGAGCCCTCTCAAACCATTAAAATTGTTCCAAATCTAAAAGGGTACACTAAAGTTAGATAGCTTAAATCCATTCATACTACAAATCAGCTTCTGGTTAAAGTGAGAAGTACACCAGCTAAAATACTGAGGTATGATATTAAAGCATTTCTTAAAATTAATCTCAGACTTCTAAGTAGTCTTATACTTCTAAGAGGTTATGCAAGAATAACATCTTTTCTCAAGCTCAGAGAAAATATCAAGTTTCACTTCCATCTTGATTAGCATCCAGAATATCTCCATTTCCCATTTTTGTTGTAATTGGAGTGTTTCAGCCTCAGACTGAGTCCCAAGTGCATCTACCTGTCCCTCCAAATGAGCAGCTACTTAAGAAATGTTAATGTTAACAATATTTAAATAGTTTTTGTTTGAATACTGTGTGAATATTGATCTATAAAATTATTTTTAGCTATGCTAAGAAAACATTTAAAAATGCTATTGAAGATAACTTTCTCATACTACTTTGTTTCATTAGCACTGGATGCCATGGCAAGAATTTTCTGACCAGTTAATCTGGTCAGAAACTAACATGGAGTTATATTTTGTGAAAACAGAGCTCATCGTATCAACAGGAAATGAAGAATGTAGAAGGGTACTACATGTTTAAGTTGTTCATAGCTCTCCTCAACTGCTAAAAGCCTGTGAAATTCTGCTAAGACAGTCTTTCTCTTTTTTTACATGTCTCTAGTTCTGCCCCAAGACTGAGCTAATTTACTGATAATGCCAATAAAGACATGCAAATCAATCACTCCAAATCTGTTGCATGTCTGGAGGGAAATTTACATTAGTAAGATAATTCAGAATGAATAGGAAAGTACATGCAGAGAAGGAATGCAATAAAAATGTTTTATTCAGCATACTGACATAACAAACAGCTTTAAAATTGAAGTTAAACAAACAGCATACATTTCTGCCACCAGTAGATAGTTTTGTACATTAGATTTCATTTTGCTATTTGGCAGGTCTTTGCGGAGCCACTGAAATAAATAGCCTACATAAACACACAAACTACCTTTGCATGTATGCAGCAACAGTGCAAATGGTCTTCAGAAGTCTGCATTGATGTTTTGATCTTTAAGTATTTTTTTGGTACGCTTACTGAATTGCTGTCAAGTCATTTCTAGCAAACAGCATCTCTTCTAATGTTGATCAGTGAATGCTGGTTATAAATGCGTTCTTGATGGTTATTTTTAAAATAAACTTGCCAAGAGCGTAGTTTGAGACATGTCATATGGAGGGGAGGGGACAGAACCAGTGTCTGCCATTTCTCCATCCACTTCCTCTCTTGTAGTTTAGGTGTTTCAGTGATGTGTGAGTTTTCAATCATTTGCTTCATCATCAGTAGCTGCAGAGGTCTGAAGAGGAGAAAGAATGCGGCTCCCTAATCTGTTCCTTTTTTGGTATTTCATCCCTAACACAAGTTTCTCTGTCCCTTCTCTCCCTTCTCTACCTCCATAACAGTTCACAGGTAAGACTGGCCTGAATCAAAGCAACAATGCAGATGGAGGAAGAAATAGGAGGTATGGGAGTAAGTAAATATTGTTTAACCACATCATCATTTCTCAGGTTCATAATGAAGATTCTACAAAAGTGGTGATTAGGCCTTTTTTCTGGTATTGGTTGCTTAAATGTTGGAACAAATCTATTCTCAGTAGTTTCAATGTCAGTTACCATTCCCTTTCAAATTGATTTGAGTTGCCATGTTCTGTTGCCTGTTGCTCTGCAACACGTCAACAGAGTCCAAATTTTCTCTTTGCTGACAATTTGGATTGTATAGATAGCATATTAGTTTTTGTAACACTTTACAGCTGGTTCTTATAGCTCATATTTATGCAGTATGCGAGATACTGGAGTGAAATGGATCTTAAAAATACAGAAGGCTGTCTGTTTGAAAAAAAAAAAAAACTAATTCTGAGAGACCTTATGAAAGAAGGTAAATATTGGCATAGGAGGAAAAGCCATCTAAATTATGTAGATCATAGTCTACAGAGTAGACTGTAGTCTTTTCAGTGCTACTAGAACGCAGGTTGTTTGCTTTGCATTGTTAAAATATCCAGGGTTCACATACTAATTCTTGGTGTGGTTACTTGTGGTTTTCAGTTTGTGTAACAAATGTTTGCTGTTAGAGAATTTGTGATCCTAAAAGAGAACATTTAAATTACAAATAAAATAATAACAAGCTGGTGTCAAGAGTATAATATTCTTAAAAGGCTGGTTTATTGGTGATCTGTATGTAATCTCTCTTTGGTCACTTAAAGCATATGTAGTTGATTAAATTAAGCTAAGCTTGTCGGGAGTTTTCCGAAGCAGTAAAAATACAAGGATTGGCATACTGGTCTAGGAGCAAGTGCCTCACTCTTGCAATTATGGTTTCTTGCCTTTTCTGTTAAACTTTGCAGCTGCCCTCTCCTCAATCATTCTTCACATGAACATGTTTTACAACTCTGCCTTGTATTGTTCTCCTCTGAACTCAATCCTCACCTTTTTTTGAGGTACAGCACCAAAACTGGACTCAGTATTCTTGTTGAGGATCTTACAGAGGTTGAACTGAATGTAGGATTATTTTATGGGTCTTGTAGACTATCCTGTTTCACAACACCATGATTTTTTTACTTAGGTTGTGAAACACTAAATCCAATTCATCTCTAGATCTGCAGATTTGTTACTTGTGCTGTATTTGTGCAGTATACCGTTTCCTACAACCAAGTAAAGCTGACTTTATTTTTCTCCAGTGGACACGAGTGTTAATCATTTACTGTTGTTCCATCACCTTAAGTCTTTCCAACTCTGCTGTCTTGGATTTTGGTTTCATTCCAGAAACTAATCTTCGTGCTGCTTAGGTGTACAGTTCAGTTTCTTAAGCATTTATGGCAGTTAATCTAGTACTTTCCAAAGAATGGTGAGAATGGAGACTGGCTGGCTAATGAAAGACAGCATCACTTAGCAGTGTTATGGTTGATAGCTGAGCTTGTATCCTATTCTTATGAGATCTCCTTATCTGAGTCTGAAGCTGTATACATATGTGAACTTAAGATTATCTTAAATCTTTGTATCTACTAAAGCTGTGATCACTGTCTGCCATATGTTCCTAATTAAAGTTTTCTCCTCCATCTTGTCTGAGCATTAACAGGTAGTCTTCATAATCTTCGAAGACGTCTTGAACTCTCCTTATCTCAGACCCCTGCCCCCAAATGGTAGTGAACTTACTTGAGATGCTTTACTCCTGTCATTCCCTTGAATTAGCTAAATACATGAGTCGACTGAAGATTCAAATGTAATAAAGGTTAAACTGTAGCCAGATGACTTTGAACCAGGGTGTTCTGGAATGCCTGGAGGAATGTCTAAAGAATGCCTGGAAATTACAGGCCAAAATGCAGGCTGACAAAGCATTGCATCATGGGTGCAAATACCACAGGGAAGAAAACACTTTGAAAGTGCTAACTTCATATCAGATAGCAGTAAAGGCTGTGATACTGCTGATAAGCTGTCAAGAGCATGCATGCCAGTCAATATTTCTGTAATGTTATTTAATGACAGGTGATGTACACGGTTAAAGTAAATATGCTAAGTCTACGGCTTGAGGTGACTGGAACTAAGCAAACTACAGCACCAACCATACAGCTGGCCATGCAGTAAATAACCGATCTCATTTCTATAAACAAGTGGGACTCTACTGGTAAACTCAGAGGTGTTATTGATTCATTTTGTAAAAACAGCTGTAGTAAATAATACTGATAGTGTATACTTTCATTTCACAGAAATAAGGGGAATGCAAGTGCCTATAACTGGCAGAATGGCACAAGCAGTATGAGTCGAGCCTTCTGTGGCAGCACCACTTTTCTGTGTTGTCTCAATAAACAATATTATTTTCAGGGTGAGACCTCTGTCAGACTTGACTTTGGTAAATGCCCTTTCACATCAGGGTAAGAACTCTTCTTGGTATGAAGAACCGAAAGTACAGGGGTACAACGTGGAAGTAGTGAGTAAGAAACAGTTAAAAGTTGACACTTGCCAAATAGATACGCATGCTGTTTACTCTATTACTCATCAGCTCAAACAGTACTGTGTGTTAACAGTTTAACAGAAAAATCTTATATGCTGTGTATGCCTCCGTCTACAGAATTCAGTCTTTTTTTTCTTTCTAAAAATACTTTGTAAGGAGTATCAGTGAGCAGGGAACTTTCATAAAAGTAAAACTCATTGGGTTGATATTAACAGACCAGAGTTACACCCTAGCCATAGGGTGTAGATGATGCTAAGCCACATGGGTGGGGTGCACAAGTAGCAACGATATATATTCAGTAACATTCAACAGAGGGAACTTTGAACCAAATCCTCTGTAGATTTTTGGTTCTTTTGTCACCTTCCTCCCCCTTTGGCCCTTCTGAAAAAAAAGAATAGGGAATAGATAGCTGCCAGAGTTAAGATGAGTTTGAAAAGCTGGGGGAGACTTTGAAAAGGGGAATTATTTTAAAAACCACGGCAAGACTTGGCATCTTCTGCTTGTATAAATTCAAAGTCTACTTAGCCCTAATTGGAAGTTTTTAAGGTAATTCTAATACAATTTACATTGTAGAAGAACAAAAGATCTTTTTCTGTTTCTGTGAAAACAGATAATGCTTGAAAATATATATTTGCTGTCTATAGTATCATCTAGTTGGATGGACTCACTGCAGAGGAATCAGAATTCAGGTATCTTGATCATAGCTATTTTAAGAGGGGGAGGAAGAAGGGATGTTTTAAATACTAGGAGTTTAATATTAATGTCAGTTACATTGATTGGTATGAACACAGGCTTAACAATATGTTGGGGTTTGGGCAGGAAGGGGAACAGAGATGTCCATCCCTCTTTCTTGCACTCCCATGATTTGAAATAACTTGAAGTTTTGTTTATTACCTTGACATTGTTTGGCCCTTCTGAAAAAAACAGCCAAGGCTGGTAAGATGATACATAGTACTTGCCCTGATGTACATCATGACACTAATAGTGAAACTTGTAAATGTTGTTGAGTAGCTGTGCTTTCAGGGGAAGATGAGATGTATTGCTCAAGTGTTTAATCCTTTACTAGAGATAAAACTTTTTTCTTTAAACTTGATTCAAATATACTCTTTCAAGGAGGAAAACTAAGCTTGGCTATGTATTACATATTCCATTATTTTAGCACTGGTATCAGCAGGAGTTCTTAAATGACAAGCAATGTCATATGTATTAATGTTACTAAATTTGCAAAGTGCCCTTAGTGCTGGTCATTGTGTACTTCCTGAAAGAAGACTTTAGGGGAAGGTGAATCAGCAGTTTCAGTTGACTACATAAGCATATGCTGCAGCAAACCTAAATGCTGTCAGTTCCAAACTGTTGAAACTTCCCTTTTAGGAAAGGGAAAAAAATAGTTCTTTGCTTCTGTTGGCACACTTTTACCACTCTTGGGTCTGTCTTCCAACAGTAGCTGTAAGTTAACTTTATCAATAAGTAGTTACACTTGAAACTCCTTAGAGCTTGACTAAAGCTTTCCTCAATTCCAGACTAACACACTTGATTAATTATAAACAATGCAGATTGTTTCACTTTGACCAACCCAATCTTTGCCTGTGTGTTCCAGTTATGTTTCATAACAATCACTTTGGCTTTAAGATTAGATACTATAATTCTCTGAAGAATACTTCCTTGTAGGGTGGAGGCTTGGATGTCTAATTGGACTTGCTCTGGGTAGAAGGTGGGACTAGATAACCCTTGCAACCTCAGTTATTCTGACTCTGTGATAAATCCATATTTCTTATGTACCTGTTAAATCACTTTTCCTTGTTCATGTCATATTTTCTACTTCACATTGAAAGGACTCCCCATTCCTGCCTTGAAATAGTCTTTTTAATGGACACTGAAGTTTTATTGCCTCAAACATGCAAGTTTTCAGGTTTCATAAATAGATCTGCTTTAACTCGGTCTCCTTCCAGTTTTGTTTTATTCTTGCACAGTTCTAAAGTGCAGTTTCTACTTATTTCCATTCTTGTTTATACCTACCCCCAAATATGCTAAACTGAGGTTAAGCAGGAAATAAAATATCTATTTCATGTGTTGTGTGGTATTTGGTAGGTTTGAGGAAATCTAACTGTGCTAGGCAAACCTACCTGTTTTGAAATGTAAAAAGAAAGTGCAAAGATAAACAGCAAACTACCTTTACTATAATCTAATCAAGCAACACATAGGACTTAAGGTTTGTACAGTTGTATCTAATTGATCTTCAGAGACTTACTGGGCTAGTTGTTCTTCTAATTCTTGAGAAGAACCTGTCATGGCTGCTGACTAATTTCTTTAATAACTTTACATCAACAGTGTTCAGCTGGCAATACCAGTCGTATATAGCTTCTCTTTCTGGAGTGTCCATGTGAGTAGACTGGTGTTTCCCTGTTCACCTGGAATACAGCAATGCTCCATTATGAGTCTGGGCTTGGTCACATTAAAAAGAAATCTGCAATATGTGACCTGAGGCTGCAATTAGAAACAAAACTTGTGTGTCACCTGGCTGGAAAGGTTTGCTGCCAGCCATATTGATCTGTAGTGTCTTGCTTTAAAATCTTTGAAGAAAGGTCTTTTCTTCTATGATACACAGGCAGACTGTAAAGTTTTTTTTTTAGTATCCTGGACTGTGGAGCACCTTTGAGTCGAGTACTTTCAGATGAGATCACGATAGCTTCACTTTTCTGCCATTTTTGACTGATATCTTATTGTGCCTGAGTGGTCTGATATGGAGATCTGAGTGTGAAGATCCTGTTGCAGTGTGAATTTTGTCAGTGCCTTGCAGAATGGGCAGGGAACACCTTGCTCACCTGCCATCAGGTTGGAGTCTTCCTCTCCTCACTTAGCAATGGGGTGAAGTCAGCTTCTAACGTGTTGGAATTCAAAGCAGCAAGAATATGACCATTTCCCTTGAGTCTTACCCCTTTTGAAGGTATGCCTTACTGTAGTGCAGTTAAGGCACAAGTTGTTGCAGAAGGTCCATAGTGGTGCTATAATGAAATGAGACGGTTTAGTTACTTGGAGTTATAGGCTACTGAACTGCTTGTTTTTATCATCAGTATGCTGTTTTCTAGCTGATGCTTACTGTGGGGAGCTTTTTATGGTGGTACTCAAACACTGTGCTGGCATCTGTTCTTGTCTTGTTCAAACTTTTTTTACCCCTCTGGAAAGCAATAAGGACAAGAAAGGTGGCACACACCTTAATGCAGAACCTAACAATGCCCCACAGTATTACAATCCTGAATAAAATGGGTGATACTGCTTACTTTCAAAGTAGTGAGCATTTTGGTACCTAAATCCTTTGGTTTGTCATCTTTGATGCACTAGAAGCAGCCTTTTGTAAGCTGTTTTTCCACCAGTTCCCGTGTTTTCCTTCATGGGCAGGGTAGGTCAGCATACTGTAGAGACCTGTGCTGTGCTTGAAGTTGTTTTTCCTATTGTCTTGCACAGAGGGTGTTGGCTTTCAACAAATAAAAGCAGTCTTTCTTTTCACATGAATGAGTAATGATACTGTGCACGGGGTGTTTTTGTATTGGCAGGTTAAGTTGAATTTAGTATTTTTACTGATGTCTTTACTGACATCATGTGTAAAGATAACATTTTAAACTATCAAAGACTAGGATTCTGGAAGTTGCATTGCATAAAACAGTCCTGCAAACACCCGCAAGCCTGCTTAAGTTTATGTTACAAATGGAGTGAATGAGTTATTCCAAATGAAGTATCTCTGTATCACTACTGCATGATTTTTTATGGTTTGAAGGGTTTAACCAGAACTGTTTCTTCTGTTGCTTTTCAAAGTGCATGTATATACAGGGAAAACTAGTTTGGTGATGAGCTACTAAATGCATGCTCTGTACGTGAAGACATCCTGTGCCTGTTCATATGGCTAGTATATAAACCTTGTTTTCACAGTGAGCTGTTTGACAGCTGCAGACTAATGGTAGAGCAGTTGAAAATGAATGAAAGTCTTCTACTTGGACATGGGTACTTGAGACAGAGGTGTCCTGTTTTCTGTAAGTCGCATATGAAGCGTTCTTTTTTTAAAGTTATGCTAACCCTCAGTACTTACAGTTAGATGAAGTTTTAAGAAATTCGTACCCAAATATTTGTTAAAGTGCTTAATTTGGTGCTAATGACTTTGCACGATCTTAACTGGAAATTAGCCTGTTGGTTTACTGTTTTGAACTAGCTGATCAAGAGACATGACTTCAGAATGATTTCATTAATCTCTTTCAAAATACTTTGTGCAACTTCTGATTTATTGCCGTTCTATTAGCAATAGATGTCACTGGTACGTCTCGCATACTGTGCAGAAAACTTTATATATGTATGTAGCAATGCGTTTCAAATGTAATTATAAGGGCTAAAGGTAAAAGTGTTCTGTTTTTAATTGTCTGCCAAGAAAAGGAGGTTTATGTGCACAGGGACTGAAGCAGAAACAGGATAAGGGTTACTGTTGGGCTTTGACCAATAGTAACCTTTAGACGTGTCTGTTTCCTTTTCGCTAGTTCCCTCTAGTGGTCACAAAAGATATCGACGTGAGGAGGTTAATTGCATTAACTGGTGTCTTTTCAAATACTCGTACATTAAACAAACTCACCCTGAATTAATATGGAGTGTATGGAAATTTAATTCGTCTAGCCTAACCTGTTAGAAGGAAGTTTGTCGTGATATTTTGTAAGGGGAATACATACTTTCATGCTTCAGGTTGGTGGTTCAACTAGCTTTTGGAGATGAATTTTTATCCTTTTAGATATCCAAATGTGCCCTTTACTTGAAACTTAATCGTACAGAGTGTACAGAGCATAATCTAAATTTGTTTCTAAAGTTGTTTTGAGCCTCCTGAGGTGAGAGCTGCACTATATCCATGTTTTTGCCTTTCTGTACCTTAGACTAGGTGTTATGTCTAAGCATTTGACATGTTCAGATAATTTATCACTTTAGCATTCTGTTTTTATTATTCTTGGCCCACACACTAACATGAGAATTTTAGAATCAAGTAGTGCTAGTGTTTGTAAACCAATTCATGTTTTCCTTTATCCTTTTAAAAGGTCAATATAACAATTGTATACTGGGTGTTTGACTTAAGATCTTACAAGTGTTTCTTAAATTACGAACTCTTTTCTGCCCGTTATATAGAACTGTTCTTTTTTGTTGATAGTTATTCTTTCAAAACTTTATCATTGCTACTTTCAATCTAGTGTGTTAATCTTCTGGAAAAAAAAAATAAACTGCCATCTGACAGAATTATTGCCTAGTTAGTTTGTGCTTAAGAATCTTTATTTTGGCAAATTGATTTATGGTTGGAAATGGCAGAATTCTGTGTGCATAAAGAGCTTGTGAAACAGACTGGGCTTCGTTTCTAAACAAACATAATTTTAACATAAATAGAAAGACTATTTTTATGCAACTTGAACCCTGGCAAACTTCAGGAATCTGAAGTTATGTCAGGAACATAAGAAAACGATGCATGTCCTGAGGAGTCCTTCAGTTTGTATAACCTTTTCTGTTCAACTCTGTAATTGGTGCAGTGAGCCGCCGTTGGTATTTGGGGAGTTCTGAGGGAACTGGGTGTTGAGATCTGATAAAAATGAGAACTATAGCAAAAAGGAAATGGGAAGAATAAGGAATAGGTTTTGAAACAAAGGAAAAACATGCTAGATTTGATGGTTTGAGATGCAAAACAAGCTCTGTTTAAGATAATTCTTTCCCTACCGTTTCCCCAGTCACCGTGGTAAAATTGCAATTTAAACTGAATTATGTTCTTATAGCTTTCCTTTAGGTGTAGGGTCAATTTTTCTTGAATCCTCTTTTAGACTTACTATGGACATTTCAATCTTTGAGAATGCCAACTTTGTTCATCCTCCAGTGCTTGCTACCTATTGCATACTCAGGTACGCCAAGCATTTACTAGAGATTTCTATTCTGATGGCTAAGTGAATGTCTGAGGAGTGCGTAGAAGGAAAAAAAAGTCTGTTCCTGTGTGTGGCAGTGACAAGGTGATAGTTAACTGAAGTAGATGAATAACAGATTTAATGATCTTTTTTCCAGAAGCGTTTAATAGTTTATTTCCATATTGATAAGCCTGGGGAGCTGTATGCTTATCGATAGATCTGTTCTGTGTTGCTGTAAAGCTTTGAGACCTGATAAAAACAAGGACTTAAAGCATCTCCTCCAGACAGGTAATATTACTTGCACAGTTTGTCCTCATGTTGCCTTCCTACCTGAATGGAAGGAGGCAGTTCTATACTGTATCATGCGGTTTCTTGATGTGAAAGTTTCTTCTGAATGAGCAAAGGGTAGGCTTCTCAACTCCACCTCTGAAACTGTCTCAGACTTGTGAGACGTAACGTTCTGAGCAAAGGCGGAAAAAAACTTAGTCGTTTAATCAGGTATCAAATGAGAGGTCATGGTTGTAGTCTCTAGCACAAGATTCTTTAGCATAACATAGACTGATGTGTTTTTTCCACTTCTATGCAGAGATATTAATACCTCATTATCTTAAATATGTTAAAAAAAACGGAGTCAGAGGCAGCCATATCTTCCCCACCACTCTGAGATATCCGCATCCGTTATCTGGATGCCTGCAGTTAGCGTAAACGCGGCGTGTCGTTCCGTTCTCGCCGGCCGCAGCTGGGCAGGAATAACCTCGGCGCAGCGCTGCCCGGGCGGGCGCTCGGAGCCCAGCAGCGCTGGGCTGCCGCTTGGTTTCCCGGCTCACCTGCTGCCAGGGCCTGGGCCTCGTCTCTGACAACGCTCCCTTCTGAATGTTATACGTAGCTATGGTGTGATGGTACTTAATACAACTAATAAATATAATTTAGCTATGATATAATTTCACATAACTATTAAGAAGTGTTTTCAGTTAGGATCAGAACTGTTCTCGCTTCTAAAGGCACAGCTGCGCATGTGTACTGTCCTTAAACCAAGATCAATCCATATCTATTTGAATGAACTTGTTCTTTGAAATCTGACTACTCCTGGCTTTTAAAGCTAGTAAAAAAATTTTCTTTAGCATATTGGGAGCCTAGGCCAGACCATAAGTGCTTTTCATGACAGTGTTTAACAGCAGAGTGGAGATTTCTGGTTCTTGTTTAACTCTACAAATCTTGTCTCTCCGCTGACAGCCCAGATTCATGAAGGGCTACTTTTGTAGCCCTTGCCCTTTCTTCTTGTAACCCGGTGGCTCAGCAGTACAAGCTGCTTTAGTTTTACTACTAAGTCAGTATACAAACAGAAGCAGTTATTGTCAGCTTGGTCTTTGGCACCTTTGCTCAGGAAAGAGTTTTATTCCATAAGTCACACTTTTCCTCAGTGGTCCCTAGGTCTGAACATCGGAGGTGTTGTGTTGCTAGCACTCTCTGTAGGCTGCAGGGTGTTGTCCCCTCAGCATCCTGTCTGTTCTCTGTTTGGAGCGCCTGCTTCTCCCTGTTCAACTGGTCTGGAATCTCAGCATTTAAAGCTGCTGAATAATACTTGGTGAATAGTCTTCCTGTGCACATTCTCTCTTAAGAGAACTTGTAGAAAAACAGTATGCATCCATGCAATTAAACATGGGTGTGAACTACATGGGTAAAGATTGTCAAAGACCAGTCATTTGCCTTTGGTTGCCTCTTTGTCAGCTGTTGTTCTCCTCTCTACAATGTTTTGTGTATAGGTACTGCTTCTTTGCCCCTTCCCTTCCTTTAGAAAGCAGTAGGTGGTTCCAGGGCTTATTAACCCCTGTACCATTCTAGCTTACGCAGCTATAAAAAATGCTCATCATCCGTAGGCAGCATATGGTGACTTACGAAAAGCATATGGAGTTTAAGAAGTAAAGATCCAAAAGATGTTATTAGATTGAGCAAGTGAATATAGCAGTTACAATTATCTTAGTGCTGTATTGCTGTAGTCTCAATTTTTATTGGTTGTCTTATTTTGCATTTCAGAATTCCTGTTTCTTCTTTGGCATGTAGTATGCTTATTTACTGCAGAATTGCACTGCTTATCACTATAGGAGGAAAAAACATGTCTACATTTCTTTACCTGTTTTTGCAGTTGTGAAGAAAATTCGTGTTAGAATGTTTTTAGCTTTTCACTTTTCTAAGTGGTCTCCTGCACTGTGCTTGGGAGGGCTGTAGGCAGGCTAATCATCACCCAGCTGCTCCTACCTGGATTGTGAAATTTCTGTCTCTGCCTTCCTGCTGACTAATAACTGCCTTGTTTTCAAAACCTTAAATTTCCATTCTCAGAGCCTGTAGATAAAGCCAACCTTCAGACATATGTTAATTGTTAATTTAACTTCAATGCACAGAAATGCATCCCAAAGTGCCCTACTTGCAGTGGGAGTGTTTTTATCTGCAGCCCTCCCTAGGTAGTCCTTCCTTGGGTTATGTTAACAGTACCCTTTCTTTCTCTGAGTACATGCTGAAATGCTTGTGGTGAGTCTAAAAATCACCGTTGGAATATATATGACCAAGGGTTTGACAGACCTCTTTCACTTAGTCTCCACCATGTCTTTCATAGTATCTTCCAGCTCCTGGATTTTTCTTTTACTTGTTTTCTTCTACACTCTTTTTAAGTTATTGTGGCTTGATCTTTTTAACGTTTGAGTCGGCTTTTTTCACAAAAACTGTAGAAAACGTGATTACAGTCACTGCATCATACTGTCTGTTTCATCACCTCCTAGTGTGAGCCTTATGTCTTAGAGGGAGGAGCTGCCTGCTGCTTGTGTTATGTAAAATAATAAATAATTTATAGTGCTAACAGAAAATATCTGCATTGGTGGACAAACACATTGAAGCACTTGGCAGGCACTAAATCAAGACATAATCAAAATAATTCTTGAAGACATGGGAGAATAATTTGCTTTATTTGATCTTTTTTTTTAAGTGGAGGAGCTTTTCTGCAAGTCTGCCTTATTCCAGAGGATTACTGACCCACTTTAGGAAATCCTTAACTGGCGGATCTGTGTGAGCTATAATGGAAGTCTGCAATATGATTCTGTGAATACTTAGCGCTTTTACTGAAAGCAGCTTTTCTGACATAACTGCCTTGCTGCTGATACCAGCACCTGCTCCGGTAAAGAATCACATGAAGCTTTGGATCATGTGGCTCTTTGCTCTCTTCTATCATAATGAAAAAGCATTTTGAAAGGATTACTGGATTTCATGCAGCATCTTAGAAAGCTGAAGCTGTTGCAGTGTACTAACAAATGCCAGTTTTGAGTGTAGCTTTGAAGCTATGATGTATGCATGGAATTTCAAAGAACTGCACCTGTATACTGGGCATGATAATTTAGTATTAGTGCTTGATGCTACGTATTGATACAACTTCTGTGAGTTATTTTTGTTTTCAAGCAGAGACTGTTAGTTCTATGATATGGACTCCACCCACTTTCCAATTTTTATTCTGTGAAATTAAAAATTGTGTAAACAGAAGAAGCTTGTGTCAAGATTCCTCTTCTCAATGTAATTGAGTCTTTCTACAGTGAATAGTTAATGATGATCTGCTTTGCAAGACATAAATGCGGCAGTGACCTGCTCTCGTTTAGATGTTGCGGTGGTAGAATGGTGGGGCTTTGCACGGTGCATGCTTTCATTCTTTCTGTTAAGCTGCTTGCATGTGCCAGCTGTGAGCTGGATGACTTGTTTCTGCATCAGTTATAAAGCAATACTTATTTTCTGTTTCTTCTGATAAATAAGTATTCTTGATTATTTTCTATTTCCCTTAGGCTATTAAAACATAAATAAAATGTTTGAGTTTTGTGAATGTGATCACAATGTAGATGCTTCAGATTCACATTGTGCTGTTCAGTCTGCTGAGCTTGCTTCATGGTTGCAAAGAGTTAAAACTGCCTAAAGGTCTTTGTATAGCAGCTTTTTATTGGAAGGGTTTGCAAGCTGATTGGTCACTGTCTTGTGTACAATTATGAAGCATGGATAAACTGTTTAATCACAAGCACAAATGACTGTCAAATATACTGCTGAAAGGTACCTTTAAAAAAATCAAGCTTCAAAAAGCTTTCTTTCCATGTAAATATTTAACCCTCAGCTTTTATTTTCTAAATTAAATCAGATGAACATTTACTACAAGGGTAATGTAGGAAGAAAAGAATTTAAGTCAATTTAAGTCACAGGGTAAGAAAGTAAGTCAAAAGGCTTTCTACTTCTGAGATTATATCTTTTCTTCCGTGTTCTACAGTAGTATCAAGATATGACCTTGATTAAATCTTTAGTTATGGACATTCAGAAATTTCACTTACTAAGCTTAAATCCTGTTTCTGCATACGTGTCTTGCTCACTTAAAGGAGAAAACATTCAGAATACAACTGCTGTTCTTAGCTAAAATGCTCTGACTGCAATACACTGGATATTTTGACTACATTTTAAAATTAATCTGCTCATGACGTCATGTTTTATTGAAATGAAACATTTTACCGTCTTTCTAGCTTGTACAACTTAAACAGAAAATAGAATGTCCCCACTATCAAACTGACAGTAGTAAGAACACATTCAAAATCATCTTAATATTTGTAGTATATGATTAAGCAAACACTGAAGTTAACAGTAGAACAGTGAAGTTTTGTTTAGATTTGCATTTAAAGGAAATGTTAATACTTTATGATTTTCCAAGGTGTTTTATAACTCCATAAAATGCTCTCTAGAGGTTTATGCTCGTTAAACACTTCAGAAGAGAAATAATAGTGTTGTACGCCTCAAACTCTTATACTTTCAAATTATTTTTATCCCTTTACCTGCTCTATTTTCACTTGTCAAGTCTTTGGACTTCTTAGTCCATTTAAAAAAAAAAATCCAAAAGTTCTTACTTGAATATTTTATGAAAACTAATCAAAGCTTTATTATTTCATTACTTTTATACTTAAAATCACAACCCAGTGAACTAAGCTATAATCTTTGCACCATAACACCAACTGCATGGTAATTCAAAATGTGGTTCGATATCCCAAATATATTACCAAAGTATACCCCTCAACACTTCAACTGATATTCTTAAAAACAAAAAAGAAAAAAAAAAAAAACCACACCTGTGTATCTGGTGTGAATGTTCTTAACAAAACATCTATTCCGATAGATATTTAAGACATGCTTTAAAACAAATAGTACAATTCTGAAAAATGGAGCTTTTAGCACTTCTGTTGCTGTACTTTTATAGCTATTTTTCTGTGACTCATGCTCAGTATAAAATAGTTTTAAATACATGATATATAACAGAAATGACTAAATGGCATATACATCCTTGGTGTGATTTAATAAGGAAACTGCTTCTTGCATTCTTCTGTTTTGCTCTAAGCTGTCATTAAACATAAACTCATTTCTGCTATTTCAGACAGGTTATAATATTTCTCTTTTTTTGTGAAATTAGGCAATGAACTTAGACACGCCACATTAAATCTTTCAAATTTACAAGTGTGTGTATTTTATTGCAAATATCGTGTAAATTAATCACTTAAGATTCTTTCAGCAGGACTTCTAGACTACCTTTTTCTAAGTACATTTGTATTTCTTGCTTGTATTCATTTTTCAACTTCTCTTCTACTTTTGATACTCATCCTGTTTCTTTAAAAGTCTGTTCTGTTTCCTCAATACTTTCTTGCCTTCTACCTCATTCTTCAAACAGGCCAGATAGACATTGACCCTTGGCTCTTTCTTGCATGTTCTTGCTGAATAATCTTGTTCAGTCGTGTTTGTTCAAGTATTACGTTAACAGCTCTGGGACTTGAATTGCTCTTCAGTCATACTGTCATTTCTATAAAACTGTTTCTCTGCCACTGCTCCTCTGTAACCCAACTATACATACTTAGTCCCATACATCATAATATTATCTGAATCCTATTTAAAACAACACTTTGTCCTTACTCTCTGTTTTTAATACTCTGAAAGTTCATTTGCATCTTAATTTATCAGCACTTTCCTCACTTTTCAAAAACTTGCAGCTTTTCCATTAAAGATTACAATAGCTAGAATTTTATTGTTGCTTCTTATTCCATACCATTCATTCTGTATCACTGTCTCCCCGCCCCTTCAGGATTTCTCTGCTACCACATAATTTCTTATTCCTGTCAAAGGTCCTTCACAATGTCCTTCACTGCCTACTTGATCAAATTCATCTAATAACAGTATTTCAGAGATTAACTCTGAATTATCTGTTTCTTTTGTACATTGATTTTCAGGGTTTTTCTGACCATTTACATTAATGTGTAGGGGAAATATTTTTCTTTCATTTCCTCAATATCTAGTTTTAGTTGTAAGGAAATTCATCAAACTTAAGATTTTTATAACTTTGTCTCATGCTATTTTATTCAACATACGGCTTTCATTTTTTGTGAAATTTAATTTACTGTTATTGTCTTCTCCATTTTGTTTTCAATATCTCACTTCTGTTTTATGTAGGTATTTGGGTTTTTTTTTGTTAAAAATAATTTGAGTCTAATTTAAAGAATATTGCTGAAGAAGTCTGGAACAAGAAATTCTTAGTAGTAATAATCCGTTTTTCTTTGATTTTTCTATTTTGTTGCTTTTAAAAATAAAAGGTACTATTTCAATGATTGGAAGGATTTACTGGGGCTGTTGATTGTCTTCAAACTGAACCATGTTAATCTCCTGATTAACTGTAGAGTACTGTAGGGTTGAATGCTATGTGAAAACTGCTTGGTAGAAATTGCAGATACCAAAGAAATAGAAACTTTGTCCCTTTGTTACACCCTTAAATACATGTTTTCTTGCTCTTTTGGGAGGCACATACCAGGTTGTAGATAACTACTGTTTTTCCAGATCATTATCATAACAAAAAATAGATTCATATTAACTTCACAGATGCTACATCAACATCTTAAACTTGCAGGCACAATTTGCATTAAACTCCTGTTGCATCCTGACAAGAAAAAAATGGGCTGGAAGAAACGACGTTAATCTTGCTTTCACTGTTTCTTCTCTTATTAAAAGCCTCACCACTCTAGTTTTCATGTGATTTGTATTTTTAGACTGAATCTGGCTATGGATCAGAGTCAAGCTTACGCCGCCATGGCTCCATGGTGTCTCTTGTTTCTGGAGCAAGTGGATACTCTGCAACATCCACCTCTTCGTTCAAGGTTAGTGAATAACATTATCTTAGTATTGGTGTGTAAATAAGACACTTAAGCAAATGGAAAGAAGATAAGTTACGTGAAGATTCATTCACACAGCTAGAGGAAAAAATACCAGATCTTTGGTTTACTGTTAATGTTAATTCCGCATGTGATGGTGAATGGGTCATAAAAGGTTTCATGTGCCTCTGTGCAGTTGTCCCTTTTAAACTATAGTATCATCTTCTAATGGCAAGAAAAATCAAACCAATGGGAGGATTTATTAATCTTTCCTCTTATATTCCTGAGAATATAAGGGCTTCTAAACAAAAGAGAATGCTGGTTCCGTGACTTAACAAATTTGATTATTAATACCAATTGACAAATGATGGCTTTATACACATGAAAGGAAGAAATATTTAAAATCTCAACTTGAGTAGGCTGTACTTCACAGAGCGGAAGAGGAGCAACATGAGAAAGGGGGGTAGAGATGAGAACAAAAATCTTTAAGTAGAGCTGACTGTTTTCAGGCAAGTAGCTGCAAACTTGGGAGCAAGCAGAACTGTGTTTTTAATAAGCTTTTGTTGAATACTCTAAAGTAGCAGGTGCAGTGGAGAAGAAAAGTTGAGACCAGAGAACAAAATAAGAAGAAACATTTCCATGTGTTTTCTTATAATCATGTTCTCCTAACATTAGCAGTATTTCATAGCTACCGATATCTGAAATGTCTTTGTATCTGAAAGATTTATTCTTCATAGCTGCAGAAATCCATTTTTTTATGTAGGCATTGAACTATTGCAGAGTGTGTAGAAGTATATGGAGTTTTTCTCTTGTGTTTTCAGAAGGGCCATAGCTTACGTGAGAAGCTTGCAGAAATGGAAACCTTTAGAGACATCTTGTGTAGACAAGTTGATACTTTACAGAAATACTTTGATGCCTGTGCAGATGCTGTTTCCAAAGATGAACTCCAGAGGGATAAAGGTAAAATTGTAGTTGAAAACACTGAACTGTGTAGAATCTAACATTTTAGACAGTAAGAAATAACCCTTGAAATAGTTCCTATAGCATTTGATGTCATATAAAGAAAATGGGTATCTTAAATTTGCTGTGTAAATAATCAATCATAGCTATTTCTGCTTATGTAATGTTAACTATTTGCAGTGCGGAAGTTGGATTCCCATAAACTGCTGCTTAACTTTGATCCTAACCTGTAGCTGTCAACCTTACTGAAAGAAATGATCTTTTAAGCACTTGGTGTTATGCACAATAATTTATCCCCCTGTGAGATGAAGTGAAGTTAGTTTACCACTGCATCTCTTACTATTATTCTGAAAAAACAGTAGCATATTAGTTTGGGTTGATAGCAACAATATATTCTTTCCTAAGGGCAAAGGTGCTGCCATGTTGTACGCTCATAATATGTATTGGTTGGAGCTACAGCACTAAACAACTTGAGTGCACATTTGAGATCCAAGTAGACCCAGACAAGGATGTCTGCCTATCTGAATCGTTTTTCTCAGAGCTCAGCTTGTTGTCATATTCATACTCTCTCCTGGGGCATTTATATTTATCCCTGGGTTTGTTCTGGCTCCCTGAAACTTATGGTAGTGATAAAAGAGTAGGTAAGAACAATTCCACTTTTTTGCTGACTGTTATAGCATGTAAGAGCTGAATTGTAGTTCCCTCCTTATCCAGTTATAACAGAGAACTTTCTTCTTCCCATAGAATAGAGTGCTAAATTTGGATACTGAGCAAACATTAGTCTCCTAATGGTTCCTTACAGTAATGTTGGCTGTGGTCTTGGATGGAAAAAAAAAGGGGGGAGGGGAGGAGCGGGGGGTCATACCTGGGTTTTATTATAGGAAAAAAAAAAACTTAAATGCTGCTTAGCCATGAAGATGCTCCTAGTTTTTTCTTGCTCACTGAAGAACTGGAAAAGCTTTGTTACTCCGATAACATATTCTCTCTCCCAAATGCAGTGGTAGAAGATGATGAAGATGATTTCCCTACAATGCGTTCTGATGGGGATTTTTTACATAACAGTAACAGCAGTAAGGAAAAATGTAAGTGTGTCTAAACTTGACTGAAAATTCATATGAATAGTATGATGATAAGCTTGGTATAAGACTGATATTTCTGCTCTTGTATGAGCAGAAAGCTATAAGGAAAGTTATTTACATGTGTGACAGGAAGCTCTTGTTCATATTAAAATTATCATTCATTAGCTGCTTTTCATGATTCTGAGTTACACTTAATTCATACAAATATTAATGAAAGCTTGTCAAGCTGGAATTTCCCTATTCTGTCTGTCCAAAGCCATTTCCACTACAAAATTCTGTTGAACCAGATGCATCATTCAAATATTAAGAACTGAGATTTGTAATAGGTAATCATAATTTTTTTCTTGCAAATGTTGCCAGCTTTAGGGGTGTGGTGAAACACAATGCTTTTCCAGTTAGGTATGCTTCAGTATTGTTTTTTCCAAGTTCTATGGCTACATTATGACTAAGTCAGTATTATGTTACTGACTCTCATAATTTTAGCACTTTTTAATTGTATTTTCCAATGTCATGATGAACAGAATTCTGATTCTTATCTTAAATGATCTGATTATAGTTACCTTACTCCATCCATGCACTGAATATGAAGAACTCCTGCAAGTTCTACTTTTTGAAAAATCTTGATACTTCTGGGCTGCCAGAAGTCGTATATGTATTTAAAATCTGTTTGCATTCTTTGTGGACTTTCTCTTGGTTCCTGACTGAAATTAATTACTTCAGTGTTTGTTCACAAGATGCTGACGGTTCAGGTAGTTAGATTTTGGTTCACAAGGCTTTTAAATCATACTACCTCCAGTTTCAAATCTGATGGAATATACAAAAGAAGTACTTACCAAAACTGCTTTTTAAAACCTAAATGCTTTCACCAAGGACCTGAAAATATGTTGGCAAAACAACCGTTTTCTGTTCTCTGTTTTTCTTTTTCTTTTTAATTCTGTTTTCTTTTTAATGGGCATTAGTCCCATTGTCTTGAATCTTTCCTTCTTGTATTTACGTGTTTGTGGTAGTTTCACACAGACAACTAAGCTCCATCACAACATGCTCTCATTTCCCTTTCTCAAAAGAATGGGGAGAAAATATGATGAAAAAAGGCTTATGGATTGAGATAAGGAGCGGTTTAATTAAAGGAAAGAAAAACAAGCAAAGGCCTTGCAGAAGCAAAAAGAGAAACCAATTAATTCTCTGCTTCCAATCAGCACACAATGTTCAGACACATCTTGGGAAGCAGGGCCTTAATATGTGTAGTGGTTGGTTGGGAAGACAGATGCCTTCCTAGTGACTCTCCCTCTTCTTTCCCCTTACTCAGCTTTTATTGCTGAGCATGATATGGTGAAGGGCCTAGAGGGGAAGATGTATGAGGAGCAGCTGAGGTCACTCGGCCTGTTCAGCCTGGAGAAGAGGAGGCTGAGGGGAGACCTCATCGCAGTCTACAACTTCCTTGCGAGGGGGAGTGGAGGGCCAGGCGCCGACCTATTCTCCTTAATCACCAGTGATAGAACCCGCGGCAATGGTGTCAAGCTGAGGCAGGGGAGGTTTAGGCTAGACATCAGGAAGAGGTTCTTCACTGAGAGGGTGGTTGCACACTGGAACAGGCTCCCCAGTGAAGTAGTCACTGCACCAAGCCTGTCTGAATTTAAGAGGCGTTTGGACTGTGCACTTAGTCACATGGTCTAAAATTTTGGGTAGACCTGTGCGGTGCCAGGAGTTGGACTCGATGATCCTTATGTGTCCCTTCCAACTTGGGATATTCTGTGATTCCGTGATTCTATGACATCATATGGTATGGAATTTGGTCAGTTTGGGTCAGCTCCCCTGGCAATGTCCCTCCCCACCTCTTGCCCACCCCAGCCTACCAGCTTTTGTGAGTGGCGGGTTGGAGAGGCAGCCTTGATGCTGTGCCAGCACTGCTCAGCAATAGCTAAAACATTGGTGTGATATTGATGTTGTTCTAGCTACAGGTGCAGAGCACAGCACTGCACGGGCTGCTGTGGGGAAAGTTAACTCCATCCTAGCCAGACCCAGTACAATGCACTTTCTAGTGTATTTCCAAAACTGTAACAAGGAATGGGGAGGTAAGGAAATGGAAGGAGCTTTCAACATACTTCCAGAATTAATCATATAAATAGATTTTTCAGTGATATAAAGTGCTTGCTCTGCTAAGGATTAATTGTGCTGATGTCAGAGGTTAAGTATTGTATAACTTTGAAGTTCTGAGTAAATATTTCATGCTTCTTGTCAGCAAAGAAAAGAGTTTGCAACATTCACCTGTAAGCAAGTCTAACAGTTCCACCAACCGTATATAAAAAGTCTACATTTCTGAGGACTGCTAAGTCATTAGAACAGATTTCAGAAAAACGTGAAAAGTTATTGTAAAAAAATATTAGTGAATATTTAATTTCATTGCATGATTCATTTTAAGAGATGTCTTTGTCAAACTTAATTTTTGTAGGATGATGTAGGAGTTTCAGCTTAATTTACCTTTAGAACATTTCTTCATATCTACATTGTTCTGATGTATGTGCTATATACACACATTTAATATGTGAAATTTCATTAGGGAAGTGTGTATTTTTAGTACATCTGGTCACCTTGGAACATTTAAATGGAAAGTGTCCATTTTTATCATATGTTTAAGAAGAATTTGAAGTGATATCCACATTCCTCTTCAGAAAAGTTCTATATCAAGTATTTAAGAATTTCTGTGCTAAGACATTATGTATTATGGGTACCTGTATATAGACTCACTTACTATAGGTCACTATGCAAAATAATTTCTGCAACCTTTAGCGCTTTGCAGAACTTGTAACTCCAGTTCTTATGATTCCTGATTCTGTTACATTTACTTCCGATCGATTCTGTTAACAGCTTTATCTTCACTTTAGTTTTTCTATGCCTGTTTGATTTCTAAGGGCTATATGCATTAAAGATTTCATAGAATCATAGAATATCCCAAGTTGGAAGGGACCCACAGGGATCATCAAGTCCTGCTCCTGGCTTCATACAGGACCACCCAAACATCAAACCATATGTCTGAGAGCATTGTCCAAATGCTTTTTGAACTCTGGCAGGCTCGGTGCTGTGACCACTTTCCTGGGGAGCCTGTTCCAGTGCCCGACCACCCTCTCAGTGAAGAACCTTTTCCTAACACCCAGCCTGACCCTCCCCTGTCACAGCTCCATGCCATTTCCTCGGGTCCTGTCGCTGTCACCAGAGAGCAGAGCTCAGCGCCTGCCCCTCCGCTCCCCTCGTGAGGAAGTAACTGATTGCTGCAAGGCTTGACTAGAAATAAAAGAATTGGATTGTATGTACTAAAGTGGAATTATAAGTCTTCAGTTATGCACTGGGAGAAGTAGGTGCCTCAGGTTGAGACACCCATGTCTGTGCAGCGGGCAGAAAACTTCTCAGGCTAGTTGATAACAAAAGATTTATCTCAAACTTTACACTTTTCTGAAGCTTTGTATCAGAGCAGCTGTTAAGTCTTTGGTTTCTCAGGTTTCGGGTGCCATTCCTGAATTCTCTCCAGTCTTGTGAAGACTGGAGTAATCTGTAGCTGAGAAATGGTTGCCTGTCTATACTAAACATGGGGCTGTTCTGCAGTCACAGCTCCAGGAAGTGGGAAGCAGAGGTTCAACCTCCTATTCAGCCTAATAGGATAAGGAGTGTTTCAGCCTACTAGTGTACTGATCTAGTGCTCAAACCACTAGATTTAAGATTAGTTTAAGGAACCATATTCACATTGTCTTTTGCAGTTTCCCTTCTGCACCTTTCCTGGGTAGGAGGAGAAAGTTAGCATGACTGTAGAGATTTATATAGTGCTATGAAGATAAGATGTTTTGGACAGGGAGGTTTTTTCTGTTATGTGTTTTCTCAGATCTTTGGATGAAGAGTTAAGGGACTACAAAGGTATATGAATTTATTGTTTACTTTCCAATTAGAAAATCTGGTAACTGCAGCAATGATCATTTGTATAATGCACCAAGAAAGAGCCTGGCTGATGTATATTTACCCACTGGGATTTTACATTCTAAGAATGTCAGATCTTGATCATGAATAGTTCCCCTCCATCTGCTCAGGAAAATGAGTAGATTTGGGCTTAAATTATATAAGAATAAGAAGACCAGGTAAAACCTACTTCAGGAACCTCTTTGAAGACAGAAGATGGAGCTACAAAGATGGAAATGATTCAGAGGCTGAAGGAGAGAAACTTGATATAAAACACAGTGGGATTTATGATGGATGTCTGTGCTCTGAATGGAGGAAGAATATTCACGACCATTGCTGAAATAGTGAGGTTGTTCTTAGGCAAACTAATCATATTGATCCAACTGCTACCAGCAGAGGATCAACAACAGTAGATAACAATTCAGTGTGTGGGTGCATGACCCATTTATTCTTTTTCATTTAGAATTAGAATAATGACATATGATGTAGAAGAGGCACAAAATGGTAAAGATAAAGGAACTTTGTTTTTACTGTCTTTTAAAAATAATCTTCCATTTCACTGGGAAACAGATTTGATTGAACAGATCACGTGTGGGACTTCTAAGGAAGGGTTACAAACAGCATCTTAAGAACAAGATGGAAAAACTGATCTGTCCTAACAGACTGGAGGTGTAGGAGAGAAAAGCTAAAGAGCTATTGAAGACTAAAGCATGGTGTAAAACGTTCATTATGGTGAAAAGAAATAAAACAATTTGGAAGTGAAGCAAAATGCTTAAAAGACATAGGATAGCTAGAAAGAAACCACTGGATTCAAAATGTTGAAATTGAATTTAAAGTAGGAGAAAAATAACACAGCTTTTTTTTCAATTGACTGCTTGCAGCTTGATCACCAAGCTAGAAGAGCAGTTACAATAAGAACACTTTTACTATTAACCTTTAGCTTGAACCTGTAGATGTCCTGATGCAAGATTTTAGCTTGAAACACCAGATCTTGTAGTTGAAGTGAAAAAATATATATATAAAAAAGGAATACAAAAGATGTTCAGCCTCTCCAAATAGATAATCTCCTGACAAATATTTCTAATGTGTTGAAGTTTAACTGTTGTTGAGACGGCTTGTGGCCATCTTCAGACATGTTCTGGGAAGAAAAATCGATCCTGAGGAGTGAATCAAAGTACCCCATACACAGTGAGGGATTTCTTGAGTGATCCTCTCTTTAGAGAAATAGGCTTTGCACCTTTCTGCAACAAGTTCATTTTTATCCAGAGTTATAATGGCTGAAAGGACTCTGAGTGAAATAGCGAGCAGTGTACATATCACTGCTACTTTGAGACTAATCACTGAATACTTAAAATCACTTAAAATATATAACCAAAACTGTATGGAAGTATTAATGAGTTTGTAGCTGAGACTTAAAGATGCTCAGGAAAGAAAGCTGACTTTGTTGCAGGAAATGAGGCTGTGTTGCTGCATTCTCTTTACAATCTACCATAGAGATTTAGGAAATGAATTTATACTTGTTGCAGCCAGTTGTGGTTTGTTCAGCATGTCTAGCACGTTGTGTATTTAAGAAAAAAAAATCAGGTTTAAAAGCAGTATATCTCTGCTGGTAATTGTGCATGTGAACATGATCTACAACAGCAGGACAAATCAGTTATATAACACTTTCCTAAGAAAAATGCAGTTTATGGGTGAAGCTGTTGTCTGATTTTCATTATTCTCAGAGAATCCACTGCATTGCCTCCTTGCCAGCTTATACCACTTTCAGTCTCAGCCTCCTCCGTGTTCTCTCTGCAGCTGTTAGGGGGAGGGAGAGCTCCTCTGCTCATTATTGTTTCTGAAACAGATTTTTCTTTCTTTACTTTCGTTTTTTTTCCTGCCCCCATCATCTTTATCTTTTAGGGAGTATTCTTGATTAACATGGAATAAAAAAATAATCTGTGTTCTACCATAGCATGTATGCTTATTGAGGCATTTGAAGTAGTGTATAGTCTGTAATCATTTATTTGAAAAAGTTTGATTCCTTGTGAAAGGAGAGTGTATAAAACCTCTGGAGACTTAAGCCATTGCTTAAGACCGTGTGATGTTTGCTTTCTGTTCCCTAAGTGTAGATGCTGTGCTCTACCATTTAGAGAACAGCAATTGCATTTCTTTTCCCTACAAGAACTGAGCTGCTTGAAAGCTCTACTTCACCCATGCAGACAGATATTGGGTAAACTTACACAAATATTTAGTTCAGCTTTTTAAACCATAACAGTGGCACACTGACAAACTGATAGGCAAAAAAAAAAAAAAAAAAAAAAGCAATATCCAACCGGGTGATGTCATTAGCTTTCCCCATGGCATAGCAGGAGTTACTTTAACTTGCTAGGTTCAGTCAGCTTCAACATGGGTGTTACTTCTGCTTTCTAATATTTTATGACATTAATATGTGGTGTTTGATTTGTTACTCTGTCAACCTACATGTAAGTTCGACATATAATAGGTACTTTTTTTGTCACACATCTTAAGTGACTTGCTTAAATAGCCTTAGCAACAGATGGCTTGGTTGACAGCAAGTAGTTGTTGGAATTGCAAAACCCACAGTACTTGGCTAATTCAACATATTTGATACTTTTATACATAACATACCTTTTTACTTTGAGGTTTTTAAATCTATAATTACCTGCTTAAAGCAACCTTGAATATTATATTTTGGGTTTGATTGCATTTTTAAATTGTTCCTTTCTTAATACTGTATTAGATATGTTTTAAGGTTGCTCTGTCTTAATTAGGCCCCACTTCAAGCTGTCAAACTGCTATTGTTACAAAGTATTACCACTCCCTCCACCCACATGGTTTGCAGAGTAATACAGCATTACAAGCAGACTGGAAATACAGTATAGCAAGATGAAGCTGAAGGGATGCATTCCTCCTTCTAAATCTCTTTCCTTATCCTGTGGATAGTTGCAAATTATTAGCACTTATGTTTTTTGTTTCTAAATCAATTTTCTAGCCAATATATTTTCTTCAAGCAATTGTAATATAACAATGCATTTAAAATGCTCATTTGAATTAAAGGCAGCTATCAGTGAATGGTTCGTGTTTGTTTTTAGTGTTTCCACATGTGACACCCAAAGGAATTAATGGCATAGACTTTAAAGGAGAAGCTATAACTTTCAAGGCAACTACTGCTGGAATCCTGGCTACACTCTCTCATTGTATTGAACTCATGGTAAAACGTGAAGAAAGCTGGCAAAAAAGGCTAGATAAGGTAAGATTATTTTTCTTTTACTTTTGTTGAAAAAGAAATGTTTAGTTTGAAATTTTGAATGAGCTGTTTTTAACCTTCTTATTCCAGATGTTGCTTGTATTTTTATGTAGAACACTTATTAATTTTAGGTGTTTTCATTATTTATTACTCCTACAAAATGATAAAACCTCATCTTGACTGTTGGTGATATAGTAACATTCATCATATTCTTTCTTTTTGCAGCCCTTGTTCAGTTAGTATTCCTGTATTTTTATATCTATGGAGAGCCAGTATTCCATAGCGATATGTGTATTGCTTGCAGCCTTCTAAAAGAGACCTAAATATCAATGCTTCCAAAATGATGGGCAAATCCGAAATGTTTTAATTGTAAGAGATGGTGACAATACTGAGAACAACCTATTCTAACTTTAAATGTCTCTTTAAAGGTCTCATCAATTACTTCACTTAAGGAATTAGTATAAAACATGACTTAAATTAATTGGTTATTTTTTTTAGGTGTGTGGTGTTAATCTAATGGCAGTGATAGTTCATGCTCAGCCTGCTCAACCACTATAGCAACTCAAAAGAAGCAGTGTCTTCTTTCTTCAGATGAGATGTGTTGGAAGCATGGCTGGGATGTACTTCAGGCTTTGATTTCTAGAGTCCTATCATCACTGACTGGTGTTCTGTGCAGCCCTTTAGCCATTGTTGTCTCTTGTTTTTTTAACTTAGCATGTTTCCATATGGCATATCACACTTCAAATCTTACTCCATATGTGTTAGTGATACATGATTCAAAGAATGAAGGCATTCAGACAAATGCATTCATCCATGCTTGAATTTTTGCCCCTGTCTTCCAGCTCTTCTTTGTGTGTCAAAGGCCTGGTCCTATCTAGCTGTATTGACACTTCCAGCAACACTTACTTTGTTACTGATTCATCTAGGTAGTTGGAAGAATTATAGCAGATCCCAGATTTGAAACTTGTTCATGGGATCACAGGGTAACTCAGGTTAGAAGAGACCTCAAGAGGTCTCTACTCCAATCTGCTGTTCAAAGAGTTTGAAATCAGACTGGGATGGTCAGGACTTCATTAAGTCTGGTTTCAAGTCTCCAGGGCAAGAGACTGCATAGCCTTTCTGAGCAGCCTGTTCTGTTCATCTGTTGTTACAGTGAAGTTTATAATGTTCTAGTAAAAGTCTTCCTTTATATCCAGTCAGAACAACTCTTATTTCTGCTGAAGTATCAGCTTATTTTTTTCATCCTTGTACCATAGTCTGTTGTAAAGAGCTTGGCTCTGTCTGCTTAATGATCTCCTTGGTGGTAAGAAAGACTGCCCTTAGGTACCCCCACAAAAACCTTCTTTTCTCTGGGCTGAGCAAACAGTTCTTTCTTATTGATCAGACTTTGCTTAGAGCATGGATAAAGTGAATTTTCCTTGTCCTGGGTTTGTATATGTTAGTATAGAAAAATATGCTAATACAGAATTTAAACTGGTTTGGGTCAGTTATTTGTCACCAAACTAAAATTAAACGATGTATTGTTAGCTGCAAATGGTTATCAAAACCGAATTTCACTTTAGGTATCATGTGACTAGTATGTCATTCTTCACCAACAAAGTACCTCACACATCATGAGTAAATACATTTTAAAGGTGATCATGAGCTTATTTGGACTTGGTTTTCCAGAAATTAAATAGCAAAGATTTCTCAAAACTTGGAGGTTTTAAGATTTTCTTTGGTAAACTTGCAAGTTTTAAGTCATATTTGTGACTGAAATTTTTTGGTGTTTGTAGCGTATTCCTGGTGAAGTACTGTAATTCTAATATAAAATAATTGCTTTTCATTTGGATTCCTTTAATTGCTAGCCTTTTAGAAGAGATCTCGGTTGGATTCATTAATATAGAAATGTGCATTAGCCTTGGCTAACAGCCAAATGCCCACCCAGCTGCTCGCTTACCATCCCACCCAGCAGGACAGGAGGAGAAAATAGGATGGGAAAGCTCATGGGTCAAGAGACAGATGGTGAGATTGCTTACCAGTTACTGTCATGGGCAGAATAGTCTTGGGGAAAAAATAAATTTATTGCCAGTTAAAATGGATCCAGTTAGTGGGAAACAAAAAGACAAACACCAAAACAGCTTTCCTTCCCATTTCCCAAGCTCAACTTCATTCCTTCACTGCAGGCCCCTCTACCTTCTGCTTGCTGGCCCTGAGTAGGGTTAGAGTGATGGGAAGTCTGGTCTAGGGTAGGTCCTCCATGGGCCACTGTTCCTCTCAGGAATGATCTGCTTCAGCATGGGCTTTCCATGGGCCACAGTTTCTTCAGGAAATACCTATCTGCTGTAGTGTGGAGGTCCTCCATGGGCTGCCTGTGTATATCTGCTCTGACGTGAAGCACCACCTCCTTCTCTGGCCTTAACATTCCCTCTGCTGCTTCTTACTCATTATTCCCTCCTCTTCTCTCCCAGAGTTTTTTTTTGCTGTTTTTTAAATACATTTTCAGAGATGTCACATATGGCTGATAGGCTCATCTGTGTCCTGCAGTAGGTCTGTTTAGGAGCTGACTGGAACAGGTCTGGCATGGGGCAGCCCTGACCTCCTCCCATAGAGGGCCCACTGCAACCCCCCCAATAGCAATGCCTTCACACCTACACTCTTCACAAGAATTTAAAGACAGCAGTTACAACTCTCCTAGCATAATTTATTCCACTTCTGTTGTGGAATATGGAATGTGTTTCACCTTGTTGCTTTAGTGGCTCAACATAGCTATGTAAAAGGCTTTTTTATAACTTTGGATCTAAGCAAAAATCATTGTGCTGTCATCTGATAAGTAGATGTAGGGAGAGACAGGTGTTGATCTTTATACTGTTGGTTTTCTTTGGAGATGCCTATACTGTTCTGAGAAGGAAGTAAATATTGTGAGATAATAAAGTTCAGCTTACCTTCTCAGGGAGACTTAGAAAGGGAAATTACCTAAAGTTGGACAGCTCCTTTGTACTTGTGCTAGCGGGGAGGGTTTTAGAGCTCCTGTAAGTCTGTTTAGAGCCTGTAGAAGACCAGAGCTACAAGAGTTGAAAGGGACAGTCAAGTTTGTCCTTCGTGTGTCAGCAGATTAACTCTGTGGGCTCTGCTTGGTGTAGATTTATCACAGGAAGAACAGGATCCATGTCAGTGGCTAAAAACAATGTGTTTTATGAGCAGTGTAGTGCTGTTGTAATCCAGCTTTCTCCTTTCCTCTCTAACCTTACTCCACTAGTTTCCAACTTGCATTTTACGTGACACCAAAAGGCAAACATGATTATTGAGAGTCCTTCTGCCTCACAAAACTATACAGCCTCCATCTTGTAGAAGGCCAGCTTAGCCTAAAGATGCATGACAGATTTGTTGCTCAACTTGAAGCAAATATATTTCAAAACTATAACTGTCCTAAAATATTTCAAAGGATTTAATCTCTAGTATTTGGTCCATTGTTTTATTCACAACAAAATCCTTGTGCTTATGCTTTTCTTGTTTTGACTACAGAAACATCTTTCTGTTCTTGTTTCCCTCTGTTTTACTAATTGATATTAATATGCGAACTATCTTCTGAACACTAAATTTTACTTAAAGATTAACACATTTAGGTAGTTTTTTCACCTTTGACAATTGTAACTTAATCAACTCATTAAATTTTTCCAGAATTTTTATACACCAGTAACTTTTCTGCTGTGCAATCAAATAATTTCATAAGTTTTTATTTAATCTTGTTACCAGGAGAAGCTGGAGTGAACAATAGTTTTTGACACATTTGAGTTATCACTAATTTGCAGATTGAAGCACAGAAAGTGTGGGCTTTTTGTTTTCTAGGGGTTTAGTTTTAGGGGGCAAGTTGTTTGGGTTTTTAAGTTTTTTTTTTTTTTTTTTTTTTCTCATTTCAAGAGTTCTGGTGAGACTTGCATGCTTCTCTCAATGACTTGCACGAGTCATGCTTTATGCATCTTCAGGGCTTCTCAGTTACTTTCAAAATAGGTAAACTTCCAAAGCTTTGTGAAATGTTGTTAGCAGTTGTTGCCTGTTGGTGAGAGATTCTGGAAGGGAAAAGCCTACATTCATAGATAAAGGCAATACTGTTTTCATCCAAGTGCTGCATTTTTCTAACAGTTTTCATGTGGAGAACTATACCATATTTTTATAATACATCAAAAACTATTGCTTTACTTTTCAAATGTCTCTTTAGAAACAGGAAAATGTTTCATAGACAACGTAACCACCAAATTCCCAGTTGGTAAACTCAGCCTGTCAGTTTTCCTTAAGTTTTCTGCTGAGTCTTTAAAGTTCCAGTTGGTTTGCTGAATACTTGCACTTATATCTGCAACTAGCAGTGTGTGGTGTCCAGCTTTCACCTGGACTGTTAACACAGAATCACAGAACCATTTACGTTGGAAAAGACCTCCAAGATCCTCCCGTCCAACCTATAACCTAACACTACCAAGTCCTCCG
Organism: Anseranas semipalmata; assembly: GCA_013399115.1. NCBI lineage: Eukaryota > Metazoa > Chordata > Aves > Anseriformes > Anseranatidae > Anseranas > Anseranas semipalmata. The sequence goes on along the minus strand of VXAA01002273.1, from coordinate 26,906 downwards.
TTACGCCGTGTCACTAAGCTATACATCTAAATGTCTTTTGAATACCTCCAGGGATGATGACTCAACTACTTCCCTGGGCAGCTTGTTCCAATGCCTCACAACCCTTTCAATGAAGAAGTTTTTCCTAATATCCAACCTAAACCTCCCCTGGTGCAACTTCAGCCCATTCTCCCTCATCCCATCCCCTGGCGCGTGGGAGAAGATACCAATAAGTGACCAACATGTCACTATGTGAAAGTGATTTTGAAAGGGGACAGAGTAGCATCTTGTGTGATAAAGCTGAATTCTGCAGGAATTTCAGAAGCAGTTATTGCTTTTTTTCACTGGGAATATCTGGCAGTATGCAGAATTTGCAGAGGAAATACCAGGCTTAATGCGATTCCAGCATTACTCCTCCTTTATTCAAAATATACAGTGACAGACATCATTAGTGGCTCTAGTATAGTCATACACCTATTATGAGAGAATGATGTTGAGTTGTTAGTCTCTGCATGGAGTTGATGGAATTACTCACATGGATTCTATACTAACTAATTACAGGTACAAGCTTACATGCTGTGACTCATTAGTATCTCACCACATTCAACAAGTTAGCTTTTTACCAGTTTTACCATTCACCCTTTGCTGTCACTGCACAAGCATCTACGTTGAGGAGGCTATATAAACTGTCAGTCAGGTACCAGCTCTGACCCTCAAGGAGCTATGAAAAAAGGTATCCTCAAGGTAGTAACACCCTAGGCTTTGTATTATATATGGATATTTATGGACACACACAAAGCATGCATGCAAATAAAGTGAGAAATTCAATAGCTTTTGCAATCTTGGAAAAAAGCAGTACTGATCATTCTATTTATTAGAATATGTGCTATTATCATCCAGTTCATTAATGCTGCATCAAATGATCATGTAATCTTGCAGGAGACAGAGAAAAGGAGAAGGATAGAAGAAGCATACAAAAATGCTGTGACAGAACTGAAGAAAAAGTCCCACTTTGGAGGGCCAGACTATGAGGTACAAATTCTGCTTTAAATTTCTAAAAATGCCAGGCACTTTAAAGATTGGCTTGTTTCTCGAAGGGATGTGGGTGTAGGTCAAGGTGTTTGGATTGTACAAGAGTGTTCATGCCATTTCAATTTTTCCAACTTGGAAACTGAAAACTGGATTAACCTCAATCCTTAATTTTTTAGAATGGAAATCAGTCTTAACCTCAGATTTCCTTGTTCTGCTTTTGTCTAGAGCAATTTGTTTACCAATATTTAGTGATTTTTGATTATTTTTTTGTACATTTGATACTGTTCATATGCAGTGGTTTTGTACTTTCCCTTTGTAATGGGTCAGCTGTATATTCATGTAACGTACATATGAAAACCCTAACTGCAGAGGCATTCTAGATTCTCAGGTTCAACTTAAATTGATTTTTAACTTGTCACTGCAACTTTAAATGTGATCATAAATTCAATGATTTTAGGCTCTGCTTCAGCTGTTAAATTGCATATTTCAGCAGCTTCCTTCTCGGGTACTTAGTCAAATTCTGCAATGTTTAAACTACCTTCTAAAGAACAGTATAACCTAATGCACCTATAATGCAGTTTGCGTAATTTTTAAGAAATTAACCCCTTTGAGCATTAATCAAACACTTGTTTCTACTTAAAAATCATAGCCTGAGAAACAGTAGCAATATGAGATATTTAAAAGGTACTTGAATGTAGGGTCTCTGACTGTAAAAGAAAAAGATGGAGGAAGTTGGACTTTTTCTAGCTGGTTATGACCACTGCTGCTTCTCCCAGATATCCCTATTGTAGTGTTTTGAAATTTGCTAGACAGTAGGATTTACAAAACTAGGTTTACTGCTGTTGTTATATTCTTAAATTACCATTTTATGTATCAGACCTGAGTTTTTAATACATGACTCAACTCCACCTGCTGCTTTGTTAAACTGCTGTTTCCAGGAATTCTCAAGAAAATGATTTCCCTGTATTTTACCTTGTGTTATTTTTTGAATGTACGTCTGAAATCTACCCTAAGTCATCGGAATATTCAGAAGTAGTCTAACTGCACAATTACGTTAATGTGTTCGCTTTTCTGACACACTGTAAACATTTTTTAAGAGGAGTTATGTTAATTAAAACCTAAGTCTGATGTCGAAGTATATTGACACTTCATCGGTTTCCTGTTTTTCCTTGTTTACATAACTACCTCCTAAATTATAGTTAAAGGGAATAACTTCCTTTAACAAACAGATGTATTGCAATCTAAGAATATTGGTGAAAATATCGAAGTCTATGGAAGAATTTCATTCTGCCAGTTATGTGCGTAATATATAAATATATATTTCTACTGTTAAACTCAAATGGAGCTCTCATGTCTCCAAAGTTTTAAACTAGTTTTGTTTCTTATGTTCTAGGAGGGTCCTAATAGTCTGATTAATGAAGAAGAGTTCTTTGATGCTGTTGAAGCTGCTCTCGATAGACAGGATAAAATGGAAGAACAGGTATTGATGCTTGAAAAATGTTTTAATAATGTGCTAATAATGGAAGACTTTTGTGACCTTAACTCAGTCCTAGGGTACACTCCTGAAACTTTTGGTATTTTATATTGACATTTATAGATGGAATTCAGCTCTTAGTGTTTGTATAACGCAATTGGTGTTGTTTAACACTAATTTTGAGAAAGTGACTTCACAGCTTACATGGAAAAGGACAGTGTAAATGTTAACCTGTAAATGTTAACTGAATGTCTGAGATTTCTTAAGTATATTAGAGTCTTGTAAAAAACTTGCCTTTGTATGGAACTGATGCCTGTTCAAATAAGAATACCAAACACTGCAGCTATTTCTCAAAACCTAATTACTGCCCTGAAGTTACTTTTGGCAATAGCAGTGACGAGGATCAAAAAGGGATAAGATGCATGGCAAGAAGTATGTAGAGTATGAGAACGTACAGTAGTGTATAAAATGAGAGAGGATAACAAAGTGGTGTGTATCCTTAGTCTTAGAAGTGTTTAGGCTTATGAAAATAGTGAATACCGTGACTAGGTTAAGAATTATTAGACTTACTAGTAGACACAGTACCCAACGGAGTCTACCTATATTGCAGTCTCTGAGCTAAAAGTTTTGAGTGATTGGTACTGTTGCATTGATGCAACATCCTTAATGCTACCAACCAATTTTCCTTAATCCAGGAACACACCTGGAAGTATAGATGAGATGAAAGAACACTTCATTCACCTAAAAGACCATCAGGATGCCAACCTAATTCCTGTCAGGGATGGCATTACTTCTTGGTTTAATGCAGTAGCCACTATATAGACTGGTGATTCACTCTGTTTAGTAGTCTACCCAATAGCAACTGACTACCAGTAATTAAACCTGTTTTGTTGCAGTCTCAAAGTGAAAAGGTCAGATTACACTGGCCAACAACCTTACCTTCTGGAGATGCGTATTCTGCTGTGGGGACTCATCGATTTGTCCAAAAGGTAAGGTATTTCCCAAGATTTTCTCAGAATATGGGCAGATTTTTGATGTTTCTATATAGTTCGTATGGGTAGGTGAGATTGATTTTTGTAGGTGTTTCTAGTAACTTTTGATGGTTTACTCATTTTCAATTGAAGCGGCTGGAATTACAGAAGGACTGTTTTCTCTCTTGGCTCAGAAAATACTGATTTGAGTGTTTATTTAGAATACTCTTAACTTGTATCAAGAGTGCCAGAGATATTAAAGAAAAAAAAGTTGCTAACCTCAATTTTCAAGATTCCTTCTCCAAAATTAATTTGATTAACATAAAAATTAAAGTCTGTTGTATCAGGATCAATTGACATTTTTTTAGTGTTACTGGAAACACTATGCTCCTCAGTGCTACACTGGGAGTATAATACATAATAGGTGCATGAAATCAGCATTTGCTGCTGTGCTTGCTGCTTATGGTGCTTTTGTTTTCCTTTTCTTCATTATCTTGCGCTTGCAAGTTGGTACTGAATGCTCTGTTGTGCCTTTGTTCTGATTACTTGGTTTTTTCTTTGTCTGTCTCTGGTAGCCCTATAGTCGCTCTTCCTCCATGTCTTCCATTGATCTAGTCAGTGCCTCTGATGATGTTCACAGATTCAGCGCCCAGGTACTGTATTAATGTGTAGAGTGGGGGTTACATATCTTTGCTGTATTTCATCCTCTTCTCTAGAACCTGGGTTTTTTGTTACATAAATCACTGCTTGCTTCAAACTAGTACAATTGAGACAAAGGACTTCTCTATTAGTATACTAAATGGTTGTCCTTTTACATTCTGCTTGCATGCATATCACTCCTGCAGAGGCCCAAATCTTGTGAAACTGTTGGATTGATTTCAGTAACTTTAATAAAAATGCATACAACTGAAAAATTCTGCATTTTTGATTATTGTAGTAGAATAACACCTGCTTTGTGTGGGATGGAGATGGTGTTTGCTTCAAATTGAATAGAAGTTCTTTTTAAATCAAGATTTAATTTTGTATTTAATGTTTGTAACTTGTCTTGACATTAAGATACTGAATGTTAAGGTTCGGTATTATCATTTTTTACCTCTAGTAAAAACATCTGGAAGGTTATAAGGTATATTGTTAACACGATGTGGATATGATTTTTTTCACTGAAGAGTTTCAGTATATTCACTGATCCTTTGGAAAGTAACATTGATTTCCTGAGTATGTAAATGTAGTTAGTGATATACACCAGTAATGCACAAACTTATTTTAGGTGCTTGCTATGAAGCTTATGGTTTAAAGCTGAATTAATTAGGTGATGCCATGTGTTTGCTCATTAGTCGCAAAATGTTCAAACGTGGCATTCATGCCATTAGTTTCCTTCTGCTATGGTCCATATCTTGCTGTGAATCAAAGCTGGGCTTCCTTCTGGGATATATTGTTTTGTCTTTTTTTGGAAATCATCTACTAACACCGCAAACAACCTGCTTTATCAAACAGAAGGAATGGATTTTCTTTTAACAGAGCCTGGAATCATACCACCTGCAGACATTATTGCCAGCTTTGTGAGCAGAACCCTAACACCTAGACTTGCTTATTGGACTGAAAGCCTAACACTTGCCTTGACCAGTCAGTTAATTGCTGGAATCTTGACTTATTGCAAGGGAAAAAGTATACAGGTTGTATTACACAGCACTGATAGACTCACCTACAGGTAGTCCAGGAGTCAAGTCAGTATTTCAAGTTTGTTTGGAAGGAGGGGGCAAGTCAAGTAATAGAAAGCAAATTTGAGTCCAAAGGCAGGAACTGGTTGTCTGTCAGGCTGTGGGTACATCACCTGCTCAATACAAGGGAAACTCACAATTGCTAAAGTACGTGGGCCTTCTCATTTTTGTTTTTTATGCCAGTGATGATATTTGTGCATCCGTAAGGTAAAACTGAGTATCAGAGCTCTAGTGTGGCTGAAAAATTAACCTTTCAAAAACAAATATGAGGTTGACCAGGTCCTTATCACAATAAAGCAAATTGAGATTAAAGATCGTGGACAAATGGACTGGAGTATGGTGATAAGGCATTGCTCTTTTTAGCTGCTGCATGGATTATACTAAGTAGAAGTTACCACCCAGTGCCTTAAGAAGTAGTTTTGAGTTAACTGACTCACTGCAGACAGGATGATGTTAGTTTATAAAAATCTTTGCCACCATCACCTCAATATAATTTCCCTAGAAGAAATTTCTACCAGACTAACGAATCAGTCCACCTGCTCTGGAGCCTCACTACTAGTGAACAAGCAGGTGAGAGACAACTGAGAGCATGAAGAGAAAAGCAGCACACCTTCTTTTGGTGACAATCTGCTCTGGACACTTTTAATATAAAATTGGCCTCCCTCCCCTGGATGGGGATTTAGCTTTTGGAAAGGCAAGCTAATATCTTGATTCCGAATAAATGTGGCTTGTTTCTAGACTTCATTCATACCAAGAGAATTTTGATATCAGTAAAAGGTCAAGTAGGAACTTGTAGCTCTGCTCTTAAAATAGAGAAGTTTAAACATATATTCTGATGGGAGCTGTTTCTTCACTGTGCTTTCAGAAAGACATTGAGTTGTTACTGCCAGTTGAGTGGGAGGCCATAGGCTTAAAATTCTGCAGGTGTTTTGCAGATCACTTTGTTTTAAAGGACTATCAGTTTTTAAAATAGATTGAGCTGTTGAGAGCCTTTTAAGTGAACTGCCCACTTAACTTTCAGGCTAACGCTGCATGGTACAGAGGCTACAAGTGTTTTTGCAGACCATTTCTAGCCTACCAGGAGCATGGTGTAATAGTGTGGCCTCACCCATGTCAAAGAAGCTGTGAATATTAACTGTGTGCCTAATGCGGTACCTAAAATAGATGCAGATTGACAGACAACAGCCTGCAGGTAGATCACATACGGTTTGGACAGGTAATACGTACAAGACAGTTGTAGGCACTGCAGCTCCTTGGTCAAGTAGAAGTAATTGCTTGCTAGTGAAAAACAGCTCTGCTCAGCAAGTTACAGTAGTGATACCTCTACTTCCCTGAGTTTAAAAGGAAGCTGTCTGAAAGATGCATGGTGAGGTTTTCTTTCTGAAAGAAGTGTGACCTAGAGCTAGTAAATTGAATATTTAAATAGCCCACATTCTTACCTGACTTGGATAGTACTGTGATTGTGTCACTGGAGGAAAAAATAAAAAGGAATATTTTGTGGGAAACTTAGTAAGTGGCAGATGATCAGTCAAAAAGCAGAAACACAGATCTTGCTGTTTTTCTTAGTTCATTGTAACTTAAAAAAAAAAAAAAAAGGAACCTCAAGAACTGGACAGATAAATTGTGTTTCTGCAGAGAAGTGTATAGTTAGAGGATTTTGACTTGATTCAATTACCTTTTTTCTTCCTGGTCTTAAGTGTATTGCCTAAAAATACATTGTACAAACAGAATTACTGTCTTAAATTAAAAGTAAATAACATATTTCAATTCTATGTCATATCAGAAGAAGATAAAATATTCTTTAATTTTGCTTTCTACTTGTACTTCTTCCTCAATTATGTTTCGTATGTTATAAAGCCTAGTACGAATATCAAATATTTTTGTATGTAGTGCAAAAAACATAGGTTCAGGCTACTAATCTTTCAATTTTTCACTTAAACTAATCCGTGTTGGTCAATTAGCTAATGCTTATGTGCAGTGCTTTTCCTTCTACAAGAAAACATTTCTTAGTAATTCAGGAAAATGTCAATCACATGGTATTACATGCTTTGTCAAGTTTTTGTAGTGCCCTACTGTTCAGGTGACAATTTAATAAATTGTTTATAGTATTTGTAAATATTACGTGCTAGTGTATACCTTATTTTTGCCTCTATTTTCATTTGGGTGAGAGTGGGATTTGGAAACAGGGTGGAGGCAGAAAAAAGAAGTTATAGAATAGGATTGCAGACTTGAAATAAAAACAAATAAAAATACATTTCCTGTCCCACCACCCATTTTCATGCACATTATACAGAACAAAATGAGATATTCACATAGCTGTATTAAAATCTATCAAATATCTGACCTTTAAGGAAAGCACGCAACTGTCTAAGTAATATTAAATGAGAATTTTATAATAGAAGAGTCTCTGCATCTTAATTTTTTGAATGTCAGCATTTGTCTTTTCTCTAGTTTGCAATTGTGCAAAGCTGCCAATGAAACAAAATAGGCAGGTTTTGCTCAGACTGTTTCCTTCTCTGCTGTTCCAATATGACTTTTAATAAGCACTCAGTATTTTAGAGCTCATCTGTGTTCCTGTGTTGGGTTTACCTGTGTTAAACCACAACAGCCCACCCTGCCACTTCCCCTCCCCTGCCTTCATTCTGCCTTTTAAATGTTCTTTATTGGTTATTGGCCTTAAAGTCTTACAATGCATTGTAATTCTGTTTAGAGATACCTGGAGCAATTTCCTGAATGCTGAAATGAAACAGTCATAACATAGAAGTATAGTGAGTTTTGACAGTTTAGAGGTACAAAGGAAGGATGGGAAGTACCCAGAACGAAGCTATACTTGGAGTTGAGGTTTTGGCTTTTGTTTCTGAAGGCTAGAAGTATCTGTTCTTAATGTTTGGTAGAGAGCTCTGTTCTAGTTCAGCTCCTGCACAGGATTTGAAGTATTGACTTGTGGCTTCCAATGCTGTACAGTTGCCTGTCCAAGAAGATGAAAAGAATAATTTAAAAATGTGTATTTTTTCCTTTAAAGGTGGAAGAGATGGTACAAAACCATATGACTTACTCCTTACAAGATGTAGGAGGAGATGCCAATTGGCAGCTAGTGGTTGAAGAAGGAGAAATGAAGGTAAACATTTGCTTTTTTGCTTAATTTATATAAGACGGGTATTTTTATTCTTTGAATACTATCTCTCAGTGAGTTATGCTGTTAAAACTTCTGAGGATAGCATTGTTTAAGCTAGGATTAGAGTCCACAAGAGCTGCAGCTTCCTATGTAACTCTAGGAATAGCTTTGTCTTTATGGATTCCTTCATTCTCTTCTATTTAAAACTTGATATTAAATGACATGTAATTTCAATGTATAAGAATGTTATATGGTAGCAAGCTACTGTTAGCTACTCTACTGTGCTTGTGTGGTTCCTTGTACATAGTGATAATGTACCTTAATCCTTTTTGTAGTAGAGATTCTCAAAATAATGGAACTTTAATGCGTATATACTTTAATGGTAAGAGCATCTGCATTCGTAGTTACCAGACAAAACTGTTGGGACAAATTACTCGTGCATTAGTCTTCCAGGCAGGTTTTTTAAAAAGTTGATGTTCACGTTTTAATTGTTTAAAACTTCAGTTTTGACAATTTCTTTTCTGCATCTCATTCTTTGTATTTGGCCATAGGTATACAGAAGAGAGGTGGAAGAGAACGGAATAGTTTTAGATCCTTTGAAGGCAACACATGCAGTTAAAGGTGTAACAGGACATGAAGTTTGCCACTACTTCTGGAATGTCGATGTTCGTAATGACTGGGAAAGTAAGGAATCAGTTCTTAAGTCTTGCATGTTTATCAGCAATCATGGAGTTATAGAATATCTAAAACTGTAAGAGATCCACAAGGATCATAGAGTCCAACTCCTGTCTCCACATAGGACTACATAAAAATTAAAAGATACTTCTGCAAGCATTGTCCAGACACTTCTTAAACTACTGCAGCCTTAGTGCTGTGACCACTTCCCTGGGGAGCCTGTTCCAGTCCCTGACCACCCTCTCGGTGAAGAACCTTTTCCTAATATCCAACCTGAACCTCCTCTGATGCAGCTTCATGCTGTTCCCATGGGTTCTATAGCTGGGGGAGATCAGTGCCTCCCCATGGGATCCCCATCATGAGGAAGCTGCAGGCTGCCATGAGGCCTCCCCTCAGTCTCCTCTGGTCTGAACAAACCAAATGACTTCAGACACTCCTCATACATCTTGCCCTCTAGACCATTCACCATCCTCATAGCCCTCCTTTGGACACATAGTTTTGTCGTTCTTATATCATGCTGTCCAAAACCGCACACAGTACTCGAGGCGAGGCCACACCAGTGCAGAGCAGAGCGGGACAATCCCTTCCCTCGACCGGCTAGCAATGCTGTGCCTGATGCACCCCAGGCTACGGTTGGCCCTCCTGGCTGCCAGGGCACTCTGCTGGCTCATGTTCAACTTGCTTTCGACCTGAACCCCCAGATCCCTTTCTGTGGGGCTGCTCTCCAGCCTCTCGTCCCCCAGTGTATTCCCACGTATATCCAGGGTTGCCCCTTCCCAGGTGTAGAATCCAGAACTTCCTCTTGTTAAATTTCATGTTGTTGGTGATTGCCCAGCTCTCTAATTTGTCAAGATCTTTTTGCAAGGCCTCGCCACCCTCAACGGAGTCAACAGCTCCTCCCAATTTAGTATCATCTGCAAACTTACTATGTATTTGAGTTCTGTATCCAGATCACTTATGAAAATGTGTTTATTCAAAATTATGAAAATGTTGAAGAGAACTGGCCCCAGAATAGAGCCCTGAGAAACCCCAACTAGTGACTGGCTGCCAGCCTGATGTAACCCCATTTACTACAACCCTTTGAACCTGACCTGTCAGCCAACTGTTGACGGGAGTACAATATTATGTACTTGTCTAACTAGCTGTGTGCTGGATGTTTTGTCCAGAGGGATACTGTGAGAAACGATATCGAAAGCTTTTGCTGAAATCCAGAAAGACCACATCTACTGGCTTCCCTTGGTCAATTAGATGGGTAACTGTGTCATTAAAAAAAAGGAAGTAACCTCATTATAAAAGGAAATTAAGTTCATTAAACAGAACTTTCCCATCATGAACCCTTGTTGGCTGTGACCAATGACTACATTCTTTCAGGTGTTTCTCAGTAACTCCCAAAATAATCTTCTCTATAATTTTACCAGGTACTGAAGTGACACTGACAGGGCTGTAATTACCAGGGTCGTCTTTATTACCCTTTTTGAAAACAAACATTTGCCAGCTTCCAGTCAACTTAGACCACTCCAGATTCCCAAGGCCATTGAAAAAATAATTGAGAGGTCTTACAATAACATCAGCCAGCTCTTTCAGTATCATGGAATAAATCACATTTGGCCCCATAGACTTATGTGCAAGCCTGAGTCAGCATATCAGAAAGCATATTGTTTATAACATTGACCTGATATCTGTGCTTGTTTACTAATGGATTTTTTTCTTTTTTGTAGCAACAATTGAAAATTTCCATGTTGTGGAAAATTTAGCTGATAATGCAATCATCATTTACCAGACACATAAGGTAAGAATAACCCTTCACTTGTATATGCACCTTACCGAGACAATCTTGGGCACGTGTACTCTAATCTATTTTAAAATACTTCAGTGGCTTAATAACTAAAAATACTGTTCAAAAAAAAAAAAAAAAGGTTCAGAACAGTTCTCTCTGAAACTGCAACTTTGTCAATTTTTTTAACTTGGCTTGATAGCGTAAGTGACTGTGCATGTGTCTCATACAGCTTGAAATAACAAATGAGGATTTATTTTAATCTCCAATAATATCACTTCCAGCAAGGCAAGGGTCATCTAAAGCAAACTGAAGCAATAAATCAACACTGACTATCAGCAAGAAACTCATACAACTGTGTCGTGCTTTTTTTTGCAATACTGCAAGCTATTGTTGACCACAATTACTTGACATATGCATTTGCATTATAAGGTGGTATAATTGCTGATATAATATTTGTTCTTGTGACTTGGTTATGGTTCTCTTCTTTCCCAGAAAGCTCTGGTGCAACAATGGGGCATCCACAACTTGTCTGGGCATCCTGTTTCAGTGCCTCACCACCCTCAAAGTGAACAATTTCTTCTGAATATCTAACCTAAAACTACTGTCTTTTAGTTTAAAACCATTACCCCTTGTCCCTGCCATTGTGTAAAGTTTCTCCACCTTCATTATAAGCCCTTTTTAAGTACTGAAAAACTCCCTGGAGCCTTCTCTTCTCCAGGCTGAACATCCCTTAGCCTGTCTTCATAGGAGAGGTGCTCCAGCTCTGATCATCTTTGTGGCCCTCCTCTGGACCTGCTCTAAGAGGTCCATGTCTGTCTTGTGCTGGGGGCCCCAAAGCTGAACACAGTGCTCCAGGTGGGGTCTCACGAGAGCAGAGCAGAAGGGGAGAATCATCTCCCTTGATCTGCTGGTCATGCCTCCTTTTGACGCAGCTCAGGATATGGTTGGCTTTCTGGGCTGCAAGCATGCACTGCTGTCTCATGACCAATTTTTCATCCACCAGTATCTCTAAGTCCTTCTCCTCAGGGCTGCTCTCAATCCATTCATCCCCCAGTCTGTACTGATGCTTGCAATTGCCCCAGTGCAGATGCAGCACCTTGCGCTTGGCCTTGTTGAACTTCATGAGATTCACACAGGCCCACTTCTTGAGCCTGTCAAGGTCTCTCTGGATGGCATCCCTTCCCTCTATTGTATTGACTGCACCACTCAGCCTGGTGCCATCTGCAAACTTGCTAAGGGTGCACTCATCTCGCTGTCTATGTCATTAATAAAGATATTAAACAGTACTGGTCCCGGTACTTGATGAAACATTTTTTTTTACTTAAATAACATGTCTGATCTTGTTTGCCTTGATTGTTTTTTTTCCTCTATCTAAAGATAAAAAGTACTTAATTTGCACAATTGTGAAAAGCTTGTCGGGTGTTTCTCTGCAGAGGGTGTGGCCGGCTTCTCAAAGGGATGTGCTATATTTGTCTGCCATCAGAAAGATACCAGCATTCAGTGAAAATGATCCTGAAACATGGATTGTATGCAATTTCTCTGTGGAACATGACAGTGCTCCTGTAAGTGTTATTTTCATTCTGTCAAGTTCTGCTTTTAAGTTACCATTTTTCTGTTATGTGGTGATGGTGTAATACAAGTGTAAGGTAGGTTGGGCATTGGGGGAATCATGCAAAATCCTTTTTTTTTTTTTTTTTTTTTTTTTAAAACCAGGTGAAACAATGAGCTGGGTGTTCCGAGCCAAAAGCTTTCTCACCTTAACAGTTGGCAGATCTAAGGTGTTTCAGAAGAATGAAAACAACATTTTTGGAGATGTGCAAACATTTTAAAAAAATTAAGATTTTGTATGGAATCAAATTCATAACTCTTCTGTATTGTAAGATGTGGGAATAGGCTTGTATAACTTTAGATTGGAATCTCTTAAACTTCCAGTGTACACAGTTCTGCCAGATACTAGCAGTGAAAATTTCCTCTGATGCCTATGCTATTGGCTGCTTGTAAGAGAACAGTTACTGATGTCTGTAAATGCAGATACATTGTTTAACTGCTTCCTTATTTGTTTGTTACAACAATTGAAATAATTAACTTCTAATATGTATTAAGCAAACAAATCTGAGATTCAGGCATTTCAGTTGAACCCTTTCCTTATTAAACATGTACGTTTCATTTTGTTTTTATTCACTTTACGTCAATGTAGTGCTAGAATGCAAACTCTGAACCACAGCTTCTTGACTGTCTTAGATTTTATAGAAAATTAAAATATTAGCAGTCAAGTCTGTGGAAATGGACTTAGTTTAAGGCTTATGAATGTTTTTGTTTGTTTGTTTTGGTAGCTGAACAATCGCTGTGTCCGTGCCAAAATAAATATTGCTATGATTTGTCAGACGTTAGTAAGCCCACCAGAGGGTAACAAGGAAATAAGCAGAGACAATATCTTATGCAAGATTACATATGTAGCTAATGGTAAGTCTAAATTTCTTTTCAGTGTGACATTTATAATGTATGTGAATTCCGAGGAGCTGAGTGCTAGCAAGAAAAAAAAGTTGATGTGGTTTTCTCTTAAACATATATAGGACGATATTTGTGGTATTCATGTTAAAAAAGACTTGAATTAATGTGCTACACCAGTCAGTGAATGGGGTCATTTGTTGTGTGGCATTCTGGGAGGAATAAATTAGTGTGTAGCTTAAGTACAGAAACTTGGGTGGAGGGGGGTGGGCAGAATAAATGTCTGCAACTGGGATACTTTGACATAGCTTTTAGTTTCAGCAATATAAGGTTTTTATTCGTGTATTGGTGTTAATTTTTTCCCTGATTCATCTTGTTAGGCTGAAAAGCTGGTGTTAGTAAAGATACAGTTCTTACCCTCAGTGTTGAGAAGGTACAAATACATCTTGTATGAGGATGTTTGCAAGCCTTACAGTCTATTTGATGTTTTTTAACTGATAGAATCCTTGGTATTGACTGCTAAGGTATCAAAGCCAAACTGTATTGTTACTGTACCAAGTATTTAGCAGTATATTGTAGTATTGGAACCACATAACTATTAGCTTATCTCCTGCAGCTACAAAACACTTCAAGAGTAGCTCACCTGCTTATTCTTTTTAACCACCTATTACTTGGCTTACTAAGGAACCAAAGTTTGGAAAATGAGCTCAGTGATTTTTTTGGAAGTACTTAGAATATCACCTTCCATTTGGGCATTCCCAAAAGATTCACAACACCTTATTTTTAATGTTTTCTAAATAGTGCCATCATAGACCTGGACTGAACTGAGTATTAAGAGTAGGAAGCGCTACAGTACAAGCTGTAAGAGCCTAAAAAAATTCTGATTATTTACTGTTGTTCTTTCAGAAAGAGTTGCAGGAATACAAATTTACTTTTTCATTTCTAGCTTTTAGAGGATTTGCTGTATTTCAGTGCCTTTCTTTCTGTCTACTTCTAGTGAACCCAGGAGGATGGGCACCAGCATCAGTGTTACGGGCAGTGGCAAAACGAGAATATCCCAAATTCTTGAAGCGTTTTACATCATACGTGCAAGAGAAAACAGCAGGAAAGCCTATTTTATTCTAGTATTAGCAGGTATACACTCATTTTTAAACTTCTTGATTCACTGTTGTAAATATACAAGGTCAACAGAAATAAAATTGTTGTAAAATAAGGTCAACAGAAGTGTGCAATCGACAAATGTCTTAGGATAGTTAGCATGAATTCAGTGTTTAGTTTTCATATATGTATGCAATATGCTTCTTAAAACATTCATGTATTATTCACATAAAAATATTCGATAACTCGTGTAGCCCTTTTGTACTTTTAGTAGCTCATCTTGCAAATTTTCATATGCATGTCTGTATTGTTTTTCTTAATTGTCACAGGTGTTTTGCACTTGTTCTGAAAAGACTGAACTTTCTCTAAAGCCTCATGGGGTTTTTATCTATATCAGATGTCCAAATACAACCAGAATTAGAACATTATGAAGGTCAAAGTATTCTTTTATATTGACAGAATAGTTTTGATCTGGGTTCTTATTAATAATGGAACTTTTCTGACAGACCAGTGTCAATCACTAAATATTTTAAAGGCTGTGACTTAAATTTTCAGACTTTCTGGTAAGCATAAAAAAGAGAACGAGTTTACAGATACTTTCTGAAGTTAGTGGATGTATTTTTGTGGCATATGTCATTGGGCTAATCTAAAATGATTTTAACTTTCAAATGATGTGACATTAGGAAAGGATTTCCCAATCACTTTTCAGGCTAACTTAATCTGTCAGACATAAGTATTTGTGCAAAGTAGGTCTTTGCTTAATTTTTGTTATTGTGTAGACTGTAAACCATTGAATTCCAGCTACACAGTAGTATTTGTTAGCTCTAGTATTAGAGCAAGATCTGAAAGTGGGCTTGCCGCTTTTCTATGCATGACACAGGCTGCATCTATTTTTAGGTTCTATTTATTATGCCAGATTTCAAGTCTGTCATCTGATCGTTCTGTAACAGATAGCCTTGTAATATCTGATTCACATTTTTAATTATGTATTATTAGAGATAGTGTAGGTGAACCATTAAAAACATGGCTGTCACAAGCCAACAGTTAAAATGTGATCATAGCGGTGCAAATACTACTTAAGGACTTTAATAGGAAAACAAGAAATTGTTAGTGTTTGGAATTTACAGTGCTGTATTTTGTTGTTGCTTGTCTGCAGTGATCAGAACAAGACTGGGTGAGCATTCCACATTGGAGAAGTGACCATGCATAGAGCACTCCATGCTGGAACGAAGGATCTACAGTCGTCTTATGGCCCAAATTCTAGGCTTTGTATACTGAAGTGAAGAAATGTTGCAACGCCATGAGGCTGAATATTTAACACTAGCTCTCTCCTGCTAACTTTTCTTGCTGAATCAGTGTGTAATTATAAATACATGTATTGATAACATGTATATGGCTCTATTTTTATTTGCTTGCTTTGGAAGAGGAAGAACATACAACTTCGAAACACCAACGTGGGTTACTGCTTTTATTTTAAGCAACTTGCAGAATTTCACTGTCAACCTTCCCCAGATACTTACTTAGTTTTTGTGCATGTCTAAAAAGCACAAATGCACATATAGCATACTGTATGTGCTTTATATGCACAAAAATCTGTGGTATTTTGGGGCAGGGGGCTGTAGGAAGGGGTTCAGTAAAGCCTAGGTGTCTTACTGGCAGATTTTGTTTTGCTTTGTATAATCATAGTTCATTGCTGCTGGTTTCTATAATGAATCATCTTGTTACATAAAATGTCAGTTAATAACTGAGGGCTGTCAATATCCTTATGACTTTGCCTTTTCTATTGTCTTACTCTTATGAAGATCGTTAACTCTGAAGGAGTAAGAGTGTGAAAAGCTTTATTTTTTCCAGATATCTTTATATTTCTATTGTATTTTTTAGTTATGTAATATGTGCTACAGATTTTTTGTTATTAAACATGATCCAGAACTTTCTGGAAAGATTCTGTGTGAGAGGGCAAGAGACTGCCTGAAAGCTAGAAGTCATCTGTCCATGCTATATGTGGACTGCTTTCTTGCATGATATCTAGGGGGCTTTTCTGAAGCTGTGGGAAGTTACACTATAATATTTATTGAAGTAATCTGGACTACATAGGACAGCATTCCCAGTCTAGAATGAGAACGAATACATTATTTTCAAGTCCTGCATGTGTTTTCCTTATCTTAATGAAGCCATGCTATGAGGGTCATGTAGAAAATGAGTTGCATTGATACTTGCCACTTGATCAAAATTCATCAGAGCTATGATGGTGCATAGTTCTTATTGGAAAGTTCCCTTTAGTTGCTGTGAGAATTTAAATGTCAGATATTTGCCTGTTGTTGATTCTGGAGATGCTCATTGGGAGAGGGCTCTGGCAGACTGGTACTCACTTTGAGATATTTTATTCATGTCCTGTAGTTGGAAATTATTCAGAGGCTGGTGGTTGTTTCACTGACCTGTGCATCTCAAGAAAAAAGTTTAATATATTTTTTTCAAAAGAAAGCTGAAAGTCTTATGTGATATAGTATGGTAGGTGCCTGAAAATAAATATAAAAGAGTAACTTAATGAAGATTTGGTGAACGATTAAATGTGATCAGCACAGTGTTGGAAAAAACTTTCACCTGTTCATCTTCTCTATAGAAATAAAATCATACATAACACATGATTACACATGCATGCAGACTTCATGCTCCATAACTCTACGTTTTTTATTTGCCTTTCTCTAAAGGTGTGCATGGAATATGCCTTATTACAGAATTATTCTGTTAATTTGAATATGTAGAAAAGTGCCTATATGGTAATGCTAGTAAGGCAAATAAGACAAATTTGTACATGTTTACTATATCACCAGTGAGCATTTTATATAGTGATGTTAAAAAATAATTCTTATACCTCAAATGTACTTCATCTTTTTACAATCAACTAAACAATGGTTCATTCACCATAGCCACTGATGGGAACTTCAAAAAAAGAAAAAATTCCAAAATATGAAGTGTTTAATTCCTTATTTGCCATTTCTGGTAATAGTTTGTGAACACAGGCAAGTAACTGTTTCTTAATTTAATTGGATAGCTTTATTTTACAAAGGTATGGAAAGTTTACAAAGCAGTATATAAATCTTTTATCATTAGTTGCATTTGCACTAAATGTGATGTACTTTTGCAATTTATTCTGTAAATAAAATTACACTACAGATATTCTTTGTAAAGAATACACTTTTACTTTTAGATAAAGGCACTGGTACTTCAATACAGCTAGCCCTGCCCAATCAGTATTGTAAGAAGGCTTCTTGAAAACTATGGAAGGATTTGCAAGATTTGAGACATAAATATTAGTNAAAAAAAACAGCTTTGTGTAGGCCTCTCAGATCGTCTGTGTGTAAGTAGCCATTAGATCCTTTCTTCCAGGAGGGATCTTCCTTTTATGGTTTTATAAAATTTCCCCTTTCTCCTGAGCCCAACTGTTTTTCAAGACACTGCCACATGTATGAACGCTCTTGAGTTCTCTTACTGGATCTGTAGTATTTATACAGCTATGATTTCCTTTGCAGAAGAAGCCCCTAACTCCAGAAGGGGTGTTTCTACAACTTAAACCAGTTTGGAAATTGGTTCAGTTTGAAAATGCAGCGGTCTTCTCCATTGAATATTTTTCTGACTATCTGTTTGGAGAATTTCATTGTTCCTGAACTAGATCTGAAGGAAATTACTTGATAGAATTGTTAAGGGGAATGAGGATGAGCAATAGCCATTGTTATCCTGTCTGAGAACCTGAATATCATACTTGGAGACATTTATCTGTGAAAAATGTGATACATTTTGGGGGGTGGAGGGAATTACCTTTTACTTAATTGGGCTGAGCTGGCACATCTGAAGTTGTGCAGATTCTCTTTAATCAGATTGTCCACCTGTATTTTTGTCAAGTTGTACAGATAATGTATTTGAGTTGCCACTGTTCATCTACAGACTCAAAACATGAATCATATTTTTGAGTACTTTGAGTGTGTAGAGTGTAACTGTTATATAATAGCTTTATGATCCTAATGATAAGTTTTAAAAATTAAAAGTTGGCTCTTCCATGTTACAATCACAAATTTAAAACCAGTATTTAAAAGTGAAAAGTATTAAAAATTATGAAGGAAAACCCTGGTTTGTAGTTATTTTTAACTTTTCAATGCTTTAAGGAAACTTAAAATGTTTTACCTTGTAACCAACTTTCAGATTGTGTATGAAGTTGTATACCATACTACAATGTATGTAAAACATTTAACAGAAAGTAGCTTGCTTGTATTACTGAGGTTACTGAAATGAAAACTTGAATGCCACGTTAGTTGTTTCTATATGAAAAGCTCATTCTGTACTAGCATATCAGAAGCATGTTAAAAGATGTTCCTGTACAGTATAGTTTTAATATAGAGTACTTCCAAAGTTGTATGTAAGCTTTTGTGTTTGTTTGTACAGAGCTAACAACATTATGAAAGCTTCCATGGCAAGAATGGAGATCCAGGACTGAGAAGTGCCAAAGGATAAACTTGTGTTCTTTCTAACATACGAAGAATTCTTGAGAACCGAGATGAACTTCTGCAGAGCAAGCTTTCTTAATAGCAGGAATAACTAATTCCATAATGGATCAATAACAATCCTTCCTTTGTTGGTTATGCAGGGATTTCTGCTTCTTACACGGTAATTAGTAAAGTAGTAGGAACCTAATAAGTTTGCAAAAGGAGAGAAACAGCTTGAAATAATAGAACGCATTACTTGCGTGCGTGCACACAAAACCTTAAGCTCTGCTGCATTGGGCTTTGGTAATATAATGCAACAGATGCGGAGTCCTTAGGCAAGCCCTGCTGTTGAATGTAGCTATTTTAGCTGGCACAAAGACATCTCTTCCTGTGCCACCTACTGCCCCCCAAGTCACATTCTTGGACCAATAAGTTCTGATTGTAATTTAAAAACACATGCCTTCTAGTAAGGAGAAGCTGAGTATTTCTCTACCAGATGAGTAATTATAACATAATCATAGAATGGCTTGGGTTGGAAGGGACCTTAAAGACCATCCAGTTCCACCCCCCCATGCCAAGGGCAGGGATGCCTCCCACTAAACCAGGTTGCCCAAAGCCACATCCAACCTGGCCTTGGGCACTCCCAGGGATGGGGCACCCACAGCTTCTGTTGGCAGCCTGGTCCAGTGTCTCACCACCCCCATCATGAAGAATTTCTTCCTAGTATCTAATCTAAATCTACCTTCTTTTAGTTTAAAGCCACTACCCCTTGTCCCATCACTATGTGCCCTTGTAAAAAGTCCCTCTCCAGCTTTCTTGTCGGCCCCCTTTAGGTGCTGCAAGGCTGCAATAAGGTCTCCATTCTCTACTCCAGGCTGAACAACCCCAACTCCCTCAGCCTGTATTCACAGGAGAGATGCTCCAGCCCTCTGGTCATCCTCGTGGCCCTTGTCTGGACTCACTCCAACAGGTCCATGTGTTTCTTATGCTGGGGTCCCCAGAGCTGAACACAGTGCTCCAGGTTGGCTTTCTGGGCTACAAGCGCACATTGCTGGCTCATGTTGAGCTTCTCATCAACCAACACCCCCAGGTCCTTCTCCTCAGAGCTGCTCTCAATCCACTCATCACCCAGCCTTTATTGTGCTTGGGATTGCCCTGACCCAGGTGCATGACCTTGCACTTGGCCTTGTTGAACTTCATGAGGTTCACATGGGCCCACCTCTCAAGCCTGTTCAAGTCCCTCTGGATGGCATCCCTTCCCTCCAGCATTTTGTCTTCACCACACAGCTTGGTGTCATCACCCAACTTGCTGAGGGTGTATTCCATCCCACTGCCCATGTCACCAACAAAGATGTTAAATAGTACCAGTGCTAATACCGACCCCTGAGGAACGCCATTCATCCCTGATCTCCGTTTGGACACTTGAGTTGTTGACCACAACTCTTTGGGTGCGACCATCCAGCCAAGTCCTTACCCATCAAGTGGTCCACCTGTCAAATCATATATATCAATATATATCATCATATATATCAATAATTAGTTAGGGTTATGCCATGCAGTTTACCAGTGTTTTTTACTAATAACTATAGCATTGCTATCATCTTTAGTCTTCAGCTATAAAAAGTTTCATATGAGAAAAGCATATTTCATTAGATAAAAGGAAGGGATACACTTTTTGAGCATGATATGGCTGACAATGTCCATTTTTCTTGAGCTGTAACCATTGATGCAATAAGGTTTTTTCTCTGCACACCTGCCTCTTCTATGCATAGACTACAGCTGGAACAAAGAAGGCTGGTAGTAGGGGTTGCTGCAGTTTTCAAGGTTTAAACTAATTCTCTTAAAGTGAACTTTTAAAATGATTTTTGAGGGGAACTTCAGGCAACAATGGGTCCAACTATTGCTTGGTGTAAGCCTCACTTTAATTGGGACATTTCCTTTCAGTCTACTGCTGCTTGAGCGGGTCTGTCTGAACTTCCACGTGGGATTTTCCTCTCACCGTAATTTTAACAAGCCTTTTTCCCCTTACAAACAAACAAACAAACAAAACTAGTATTTACATGCGCATAGTTTCTGGGGGTTGTTTTGAGTACCTTCTTGTTTCATTTCCAGAGATGAAAAATAAAGGAGCAGAGAAGACTGGGAAATGACTATACACTGAAGGCTAGCTTCTATTGCCATACTGCTTGTTTTTAATACCTCAGTTGAGCCCTTGGGATCTGTGTTGACTCCCTAATTCTGTTGCTGTTCTGAGCCTTTAGGTTAAAGGCATTACTGTGGATAGTTAATAGAACAAGCAAGTACAGTAAGTCTTCAGTATTTAATTTGTCCCTCCACATACTAATTGACCTTTCGAGTTTTTTTCTAAATGAGTTCCTTTCAGATGCAATGAGAAGGGTCTATACGGTTGTTGCTTTCTGTATGTCTTTATGTCTACTTACTAGTATCCTTTGAAAAGCTACCATATAATGCTCAAGACTTCTGATCTACTGAGTTTCTTTCGAAAATTTTGTGTGATGTGACAGGCCATGGATCTTGGAATTCTGTGGCAAGTGATTAGTTTAGTGTTACCGTGGTAGGATATGACAACAGCCCTGAAGAATCTCACCACATGGGGTGGGATTGCAACTGAGTCATGGAGCAACCCAGTGAGTTCAGCTTCCGGGCACAGCCAGAGCCCTGGAATTACCCCCCAGCCCCTGGAAAGTTGTGTGTGATGACAGTATGCTAAAAAAAAAAAAAAGAAAAAAAAAAAAGAAAGCCCAGGATAGTGCTGTCTGATGAGCATCAGTCATGTGTGAGTCATGTGTGAATGTGAACAAAAGAATTTTAGGTGTGTCCACACTCTCTAGAAAATATTTTGAGTCTAGGTATTTTGCAGTCGCACAAGTCATCTCATTGTTTGCATCCTCTTTGAAAATTATTGATATGAATTCAGCATAATGGCATTCTTTAGTGCTAAAATACTCAGTTGTTCTCAAGCTTCCCTATGTACAGCATACACTCATTGAGCCCTAATCCAGTTACATTTATCTTGACCAAGTTCCAGTGTTGAAAATTTTAGTTGTTAACTTAAAAAGCTTTTTCTGAAGATTTTTATGGGAGTGGTATTTGACTTTAGCTGTTACATACAGAGTTGTGTGTTGTTAAAACACAATAATGTCTCTGACAGCAGTTGATGCATTTTAGTAATGGGTAAAATGGTCGTAAGTTTCTGTAAAGAACTGAAAAATGCTTTTCTGACTTTCCCAACCTTTTTTTCTTTGTTTGAACTGTATTTAAAAATTTTCAAACCTAACTCAAGTATCACTGAAATACAGTGTAACTAACCATCTTACTATCCAGAGAGGTGTTCAGCAATCATCACTGTAGTTCAATTACCATCTTATCATACAATGGTTTGAGCTGGAAGGGACCTTTAAAGATCACCTAGTTCCAACCCCCCAGCCATAGGCAGGGACTTGAACACTTCCAGGGATGGGGCATCCAGAACTTCTCTGGGCAACCTGTTCCAGTGCCTCACAACCCTCTGAGAGAAGAATTTCTTCCTTATATCTAACCTAAATCTGCCCTCTTTTAGTTTACAGACTTTACCCCCTGTCTTGCCACTATATCCCCTGATAAAATCGAGTCCCTCCCCATTTTTTCTGTAGGTATCCTTTAAATACTGGATGGCCACTATAAGGTCTCCCTGGAGCCTTCTCTTCTCCAGGCTGGACAACCCCAACTGCCTCAGCCTCTCCTCATATGAGAGGTGCTCCAGCCCTCATGGACCTCCTTTGGATTGGCTCCAACAGGTCCATGTCCTTCTTGTGCTGGGGGCCCCAGAGCTGAACGCAGTGCTCCAGGGGGGGTCCCACAAGAGCAGAGCAGAGGGGGACAATCACCTCCCTCGACCTGCTGGCCACGCTTCTTTTGATGCAGCCCAGGATATGGTTGGCTTTCTGGGCTACAAGCGCACATTGCTGGCTCATGTTGAGCTTCTCATCAACCAACACCCCCAGGTCCTTCTCCTCAGAGCTGCTCTCAATCCACTCATCACCCAGCCTGTATTTGTACTCGGGATTGCCCTGACCCAGGTGCAGGACCTTGCACTTGGCCTTGTTGAACTTCATAAGGTTCACATGGGCCCCCCTCTCAAGCCTGTCCAGGTCCCTCTGGATGGCATCCAGACTCGTCCCTGATCTCTGTTTGGACATTGAGTTGTTGACCGCAAACTCTTGACCACAGCCAATTCCTTATCCACCGAGTGGTCCATCTGTCAAATCCATGTCTCTCCAGTTTGGAGACCACAATGTTGTGTGGGACAATGTCAAATACTTTGCACAAGTCCAAGTATGAGTCTTGTTTAATTTTCACTACTACCTGTCAGATGTGAGGAATCTAATACTAAAAATGTACTCTTTGCTCATTAACTGGGACTGCAATGCTCAACTTCAGTAAAATAGATGGAACAGCACTTAAAAGCTTTTTTAAAACCTCTTATGGTTGTAATATTGGTAAATTGTTCTCTAATTCTAGCTTTTGTTTTATCAGAAACAGTTTCACTATAAAGTATTCTTTGTCCTAGCTGCTCCTGTTACATACACTCTTACTTTATTATTTTATTGTAAATAGGTATATGCTTACTCTTTTATACTGTGTAGAGTTCCTGGTTTCATGCTTGTGTTAAACACCTCTGCATTAAAGGATATTAGCTTCATGTATTACTTAGAAGAAAAAGAATTACTAAGCAGTATACAAGAACGGTGCTTTAAAAAAAAAAAAAAAAAAAAAAACCAGCATTGAGGTGTGGGTACAAAGGAAGATGAATTCCTGTAAGTTTGATGGATTGCTAGGCACTATGCTTTCTAACAAATATTTCCCTGACAAGAGGGGGGAAATTACCAATACTAGTATTCAGTGATCTTTTGAATGGCATTACTTTTAAAGAAGTGTCTACATTTATTCACATCCACAAACGAGGGAAAAATACTCAGTAAACGCAACTAGGAAAACATTGATATGTAACCCTTTATTCCCCTCTCCACGTTCTGACTTGCACTCAAAATGCATTTTAGAAAAACAACCTCTTCAAGAACCCTAACAAAAGCAACGCTTTAGCTGCCCAGCTTTTCAATCACATTAACCTTTTAGGGTCAATTTTCTCCAGGTGCACTAAAGGCTTTAGTTGCTCTGCAAAGTTCCTCATGTCATCAGAAACCACGTCCTGTCCTGCTGGAGCTACTACGTTAAGCTCCACGAGGTAGGAGAGGGAGAGCGGCTCAATGTTATCCGTGTTGCCCGGCATCAAGATGCGGAAGATCTTGTACACCACGATCTTCATGATGCCCTTGCGGAACACGTGCCCTTTGGCCACAAACTCGTGGTCCATGCGGAAGCCCATCTCCACCAGAAAGTCCGTCAGGTTGTCGGAAGTCGCGATGTCTACGCAGTTGCGCACCAGCGCGTGCCGGTTTTTGTCCCCTATTTCTGGCTGGCCCAGGTAGCGCAGGTGCCAAGGCATGCCGCTCTTGTCCATGGAGCGCCGCGCCCGCAGCACGAAGGGGCTGGCCTGCTGCCCCTTCAGCAGGAACACCATCTCGTGGTCCAGGAAGGTCTCCGGCTCCATGTTGTCGCACAGGCCGCGCAGCCGGTGCAGCAGGCTCTCCAGGCTCTGATCCAAGACGCTTCCTGCGGCGGACAGACACGGCTCAGGCGCTGCCCGCTTCCCCCCGGCAGGCCTCGGCAGGCCTGTGCGCAGCCCGGCCGCCGCCTCACCGGGGGCTGGCGAGGACGGGCTCTACCGNACGAAATACATTTATTCTCCTCCGCCATCCCGAAGTTGGATGTCTTCGCAGCCTGCCTGGGAGGGGAGGAGGAGGAGGAGGAGAAGGGAGCGGCGCGGCGGCAGCGACCCCCCGCGGCCTGGCGGTACGGCGCGGGCCCTGTCCGGTGCGTCGCGGCTCCCGCGGGGTTGGGGATGGCTCCGTGGTGCGGGCGGCTCCTTAACTCCAGCCGCTGCCTCCCCCCCGCCCGCCTGCCGGCGCCGGGCTCGGGGGAGGAGGTGGCCGGCGGGAGGACGGGGCCCGTGTGGGAGCCTCCCCGCGCTTCTGCGGGCGCGAGTGGGGGCGGCTCAGGCTCGGTTAACGTGGTGGCAGTGCGGTGGGAAGGAAAATAAACTGAGAAAGGTGGCTCGGGAAAGTGAAAATGAGTCAAAAGAGCACTGTAGCACTGCACGAGGGATGGCTCCTGAGGCTTCACTTCGTTCTCTGGTGATAGAGGTTACGTCTCCTCCTCTGCTTAGCCCGGGCGTCTGGCAACCTGTCACAAATGCTTCAAAAAAAAGGAAGAGGGCTTCTGCCTTTCTGTTCTGAAATGGAAAGTCTTTGAAATTCCCCCACTGCAGCTACTTCACGTAGTTCTGACCCATGCTGTCAGGAACTGTACAAAAGTGCAGTGCAGAAAACCAGCAATGCCCAAAACTGGGCGAGTTCACCCAAAACAGGTGAGCAAAAGTGGCTTCCGCCCAGCCTCCCCCAGACAGAGCATCCCCAGACGCCATCACCGCGTGTGCAAAGGCAGCAGCAGCGCAGCCTGCAGCTACGGAGCTGCTTGGCCTCCAGGAGGAGGCTCTAAAGTGCACCCCAAAAGTGCACCCTCACACCTTAAAGGTATCTTAAAGCGAACTTTTCTTCCTGCTCTTATTGAAAACAAGATGCAGCAGACACAAAAGACAGTTGGTCAGACAGGTGGAGGAGATGGAGAGAAATACAGATAGAAATAGAAGCTAAACGCATTATTTCCAGCCTCCTACCTAAGTTCTGTTCACCTCCCTTTAAAGCCCTTCATATATATACGCCTGTGTGAGCGAAGCTGAGTGGCATACAGGGCCAGGCCTGTAACTCAGCTCTATATCACATTTTGAATGCACAGAGCAGAGTCCTCCCCGCAGAGCTCCTGCAGGGAAATTATCTTGCAATCCAGCCTCATTTATACATTGAAATAGCATGAACAGTAAAGGGAGGGTCAGTTGGGTGTAAACTGGATGTAAATTTTTTTCTTCACGGTTACTAAAACTTGGATTTTGTTTCCATTCATCTCACAGGCTTGGGTCTGAATCCCCACTTTGCCACCATTATTGATCAAAATTGCTTTCAGACTAAGCAAACAGCACTCAATTCACTGGCAGTGAATTAATAGCAGAAGGCCTCCCACCCCACAAATCTGAATGCCAAGTTGTTCACATGAATTACCCCATACAATTATACAATAGGCAATTTATATAATGCATTGACTGCACAATTAAATTTTTTTAAAAGTTGTTGACAGAATTTCAACACTAGGATTACTCATTACATGATTTTATGTCTTAGCAGGTAACTCAGGGATGTTGGTTGTTCTTAGCTATTTTGCCACAAACAATGATGTGTCAATAGCTGGGAGACCATCTTAAATTAAGGGCATAAATTTACAGCATAAAGGCAGTAACAGAGAGAGAAGGCAACAAACATCAAATAACTAATGACATTATCAGCCTCAGTGTAATACAAATTATGGTTTATTCTGCACTACCTCTCAAAGCAGCAACATTTTTCAAGTGAGATGATAGTTTAATGAGCTCCTGGTGACTTCCAGACTTGACCATGTTCTTAAACACTTACCACCAGAGCAAAAACTAAAGTTGCATGTAGTTTTCTACACTATGTGACTGCCCCCCTCTGTATTTTACATTACCATTTTAGGCTGCTTTGTCAAATAAAATAAGATGCAAAAGTGCAATTCTATTTAGTCAGAAACTCTGCCAACAGTGATGGCTCTCCATGTGGCTCATTTTTCTCACTAATGACAAACTCTCTTAGACCTGATATTCTCAAAAGTTGAACTAATTTTAACTATTTTAGTATCATTAAACTGGGCCAGCTTACACAGAGCAAGGTAGTGCTACGCCAGCTCTCACATCTAAGAGAAGGGAAATAAGCTGGACTGCTCTAAGTATTTTTACACTACCGCTTGGCTTGTTCTGAGTACCTTTTTAAAAAAATAGTTTTGTCCTTGTCAATATACCAGTACACAGTGTATGTAACAAAGCAAGCTTGACTGGGTATGGGGTATGGGCTAAACACAGAAAAAAAAAAAGCATAAGTGAAACCTGGTGGGAA
>VXAA01002272.1:20695-36578 GCA_013399115.1 Anseranas semipalmata | reverse complement strand
CAGCGGGAGCGGGACCGGGAGCGGCAGCGGGAGCGGGACACCCGCGCCGCCCGCGCCCCGTGCGGCAGAGCTGCGGGTTCGCGCCGGACGCTGCTGGTTTTGCTGGAACAAGCGGACCGGCAGCGAAGCAGGTAGCTCCGGGACTTTTTTTGGGGTGGTAGAACTACCAAGAATATCGCTGTGCTGTGGCAGCTGTCAGCTAGCACGGTTAAAGGTAGGGGCTCCCCTGTGCTTCCCCATCATTTATCCTGTACTCATTAATGAGGCAGAATTGCTGTGGTTCTTAGAGGGGATATTTAGTTTAGTCGTGGTTATGGAGTTCATTTTCTGTCACAATCAATCAAAATTTGAAAATCCTATTCCAGGCTGTTCAAACTGAGCGCCTGCTCACAACAGACACGCTGCAACGCATAATGTTTCTCTCTTGCAAAGTGGAGTGCAATATTATCTGAGTGCCTGTGCATGTGCTTTTTGTGTCAGAAGGATCACAAAATTACTTCTGACAATTTTTTCTTGAGCATTTTGACACTGACTAAATATAGAGCGCCGAACTATCCCACTGTGATGAAAAAAATGCTTTCTGTTTTCTAGAGAAAAGGCTTGGAGAGCTCAAAAAATAAAATCATTCTTCAAAGCTTAATGTGCTGTCTGAGCCATTTTGTTTAATCATATATTTCAGTTTGGTAAAGGCCACAGGTTGAGTAATTAACAATAACTTGGTTTCATTTGTCAAAAGCAATTTAGCTGTATAAAATACACCATGCTGCAAGCCAGAAGGCTTCTCAATTCCACATGGGGGGGAAAAAAAAAAAAAAAAAGGAAGAAAAAAAGGAAGAAAACAAAAGAAAAAAGAAAAAAAAAGTTTTATGTTTGGAATTTTTTTTTTTAAAACTAAATGTTGATCTCTGTGCTACTCAGATTCTTAAAGTGAAAATGATAGCAGAATCCTGGATCCTTAATGAATTCTGTCCGGTTCTTGTGTAAAGCGTGTTGATCTGAGGGCAATACAGATCATTTTGCATCATCACCATTGTTTAAATTAATAGTGACAGATACTTCCTACCTTTCTTTTTTCTGACAGTATCATTGTTTCCTTCTCCTTTTCTGCCTGCAAACCATTTAAGACAACTTGTAAGTCACTGTCTGTGGATTTCCAGTATCTTTAATGTCCTGAGCAACACCTGGGCAGCGGGGGGGTTAGGTACAGCCTGTGCTCACCGGTCTGCCGTCAGCTAGAGGGGGGCATGGCGTTAGGCCATCAACTGATCTGATCCGGCGTCGCAACCTGACAATTACAGAAGCACTGGAAGGCGACGTCCAGCAGGCTCCGGGCTTAGCGCTCCGGGCTTAGCGCACAGGTCTCGCTGCAGGAGGGAGCGGTGCCTGCCCCGCGGGCGGCTGGGTGCAGCCTGGCCGGTGGCGGGGCCGTGCAGAACCCCAGCTCCGCCGCCCGGCACGGAGCAGGCCGAGCTGCTGGCCCCTCGGGGCAGCCAGCCTGCTGAACGCCCCCTCGGGGGCTGCCCGCCCGCGCCCCACGCCTGGGAAAAGAGGAACAAAGCAATAATAGTAAGATTTTCCTTTGGATTAAGGTCTTGCTTAATGGTAAACCCTTATGGAAGTCTCTGCCCGAGTGTCAATCTTTGCGAGATCAGGTTATGAGCTCGTGCCAAACCTCGCAAACAAACGTCACACGTGCTCGTGGGCAGCAGGGACGAAGGGCGGGTAAATCTGTTCCTTTGTTTTCTTATTGAAATGGTTTCCCATGCCCATAATGAAGCGGGAAGGCCGCACGCTTGGCAGAGGAGCGGGCGTTCAGCTGCGCTCGTGGAAAAACACATCGAGTAGGCTGAAATAGCACCAGGCCGCCCTGTTGCGTTTGGCACCTGCGTACCAAGAGCAGATGTGCCAGCGGGGGCTCGGGGACCTCTGCTCGCCAGGCTTTGCGGCACAGGGCCCCGGGGCAGCAGGTGGCCCTGCTCGTCCTGCGGAGTCCCGGGGAGAAAAAGAAGGGGCACACATCAAGGGGATGAAGGAGGCCACCAGTTACATTTCACAGCGCTGCGCTGGGAACACAAGGCGTCTTCTGCGGCTCTTTAGGACACGGTGCAGCGAGCACCCTTGCTGGCTCTTAACAAGGGCGCTATATGAGGTGTGCACGCAGCGTGCTGCTCTGGCCATCCGAGAGCTGCGTTTCACACTGCTGCACCAAAACATTCCGCGGAGTTCAGAGCCATTAATGGCAGGTAAACTCTTTTCAGGGACCATTTCACAGCAGAAACTTGTATCAATACAAAAAAGCACTGAGGTGGCAAGGCAGGGGTGAGGTGAGCAGCAGAGAACATTATAATCATCATAAAGACTCTGGATAATCATCGCAAAACTCTGTTTATTTCTCCCTGTATGTGACACGGGGGATATAAAATGGGATTTACAGCACATAAAGCGCTCGCCAGTGAAGAGCTGCCTTGTTGCTCATTCTAGCGGCTCCTGCAGCCCTGAAGCACCTCTTCTTGTGAGCAGCACCAAGGCATGGCCCTTCCTCCTGCTCTTCCTCCCCCTCTTCCTCCCAGGCCTGTGAAGTGTGCGGTGAGGCAGCTTTGGAGGAACTACTTCATATGTGACCGGCAACTGATGGAGCCCAATATTAGAAGACCGAGCATGTGCAAGACATTCTCCCACCCTTCTCAGTGAGGCCAGTGTTTGCCCCTGGCTGATCCCGGCTCCCCTCTCCCTTAATAAAAGCACTCACAGATAGAGGTGGGTGCTGCACAGCACTGATACCAAGCAGGATCACACTTGGGCATAAATTATTTTGGAACTGAAAGGTTTGCTCAGTTCGCCTTGTCTCCCCGGCTCTACAAGGTTGGCAAGAGAGGATGAAAATAAACCCAAAAAATAGTTGTTTATGTCCCTATAAGTTGTTTTTGTTGCAGCCTTTCTCCAGGGGAAAAAGTCCTTTGAGCAAAATAGGTCTTTTTTTTGTCTTTTTTTTTTTTTGTTTTTTTTTTTTTTTTTCCCAGTGGTGTGGGATTTGAGTAGAAAAGTTTTAAGACGCAAATGGTGGTTTTCCAACTGTGTTTTTCTGACAGTTGAGATAAGAGATAATGACAAGTCTTGTATAGATGGAAAAGTTTGATTTTCTTTACAAGGAAAGACAAAATATTTTTGGGTCTCTCTGGTCTGGGTTTGATGGGGGGGGTTCTGTTAATTTCCTTTGGAAAGGAAAAAAAATCCTAGCTTGTTTCGTTTCAGATTTATCCTGCAAAACAGACACAACATTTTGCAGTAAGCTCTTGTAAAAAATATAACTGCAGCACCAGCCTGCAGCAGTGAGGGCAAATGGGGCGGGAGAAGAGCAGCTGAATCCCGTGATACTGCTTTCACAGCCACTTCTTCGAATGGGACCTCACTCCCAGCGGTGCCCTGAAGCTCCAGGCTCCTCCTGGTCCCTCTTCACCTCTGCCTCTGTTTTTATCCGCACCAGGCAGAACCCGAGCCCAGAGCCACTCTCGCTGGCACGTGCTGGGATGGAGCCGATGCAGATGTCATTTTAACCAGATGTTGTGTGGGACTTGGTGCGCCAGGTCGGGTAAAAGATACATGACTCCCATGCCCAGAGCTGGGCGTAAGGAGACCCTTGTTGCTCTGTACCCGCCCAAGCAGACCCCAGAGCAGAGACTTGCTGACTTTTTGCAAAACACAGCCCGGGATGTAACCTGTGGAACTTGGTCTCATCCCGACGGGTGGGAGCGAGCTGGGAGGTGCGAGCAGCCCCGACCGGGAGCTGGGTGGGCGCGGAGCAACGGCATCGCACGGGCAGATCGGCACTGCCTGGTGCTCCTGCTCTGCAGCCAGCCTGCTCCGCCAGGGCACCTCCTGAGGGTCTGAAACAGCAAATGCAATGCGCTGTGGGTTAGCTCAGCACCGCTGCTGCTGCTCCCCAGCAGTGCTTCGGGCCTCCCGGAGCAGCGGCTGGAGGGAGCGGTGGGTGTTGAAACGGGAACATCTGAGCCGCCAGCTGCTGTCTCCAGGATGGGGACCACAAACTGCAAACAAATCGCGGCTCCTGTCTGCCGTTCCCGCTGCAAACCAAGCAACGCTCCTGCAGGACAGGCGCGCCGGTTATCCGGGTTATTGTGTGCTGCGGACGTGTGCAATGCCAGCGGTAGAACCAACGGTTGTTTCGAGCAGCTCCGCTCCAGAGGCTGACTTATTTGCGCGTAGCTATGGTCCCTTCTGGCACAACCTTTGTGTCCCCTCATGTCCCCTCCCTCCCTCTGTTCCTCCTTCTCCAGACAGGAGCGAGGGAACGAGCAGCACCCCAGCCTTGCCAGGACCTGCACCAAGGGCCAAATCCTGCCCTCTCATCCCCAGGGGACACCCCCAGGAACGCCACACTGCCACCGCAGGGTGGGTTTCCCCATTAGCCGGGGACTGCGGCCGGCCGGGCCAGCAATTCGGATAAAATGTGAATGAGACAATGTAAGAGGAAAATGTAAGCACAATTTGTAAAGGCTGCATGCAAACAATGCTTCCTGCTATTAATTCAAAGGCATCAATAGCTAAGTGCTTTCAGGGCACAGTATCTATTCTGTTTTCCATTTATACGCTAGAATTGTGGTAGATGTCAGGAGAATTTAATACACATGATGTAGGCATATGAATAAGCTGGATCCTTTTCTGGGAACGAGTATTCATAAGTCTCCATGTGGTTCCACATCTACAAAGACGTGGGTATTTATTTCATGAGATCTGGACTCCATTTCAGGCAAGAAAAATCCCACTAAAGCCAATGGGGAATCTCTCTGTTCACGTCAACGGATCTCGGAGCCCTGATTCAGGAATGCACTTAAAACACATGCTTAACTTTAAAGCCGGGCTTAAGTCTCACCGAAGGCCATCAGACGTAAGCGTGCGCTTGTGCTGAAAGACGAGGAATTTAAACAAGCACTTATGTGCTTACCTGAATCGGAGCTTGGCTCGCGCTCACAGCAGCGCAAAGCTGAGGCTCGTAAAAGAAATACTACAGAAACAGAGCACATCTGAAGTTCTGCATTTCCAGGTTGTCGGTCTGAGTTACCCGGCCGGCGCTGGGAAAGGCCCTGGTGCAGACGAGGACACGTGGTCGCATCCGATTTCCAATTTTCTGGGTGCGCGCCCCTGCGAGGCCCTGGGAACACCGTGTGCCGGTGCTGCAGGGCTGAGCGCCGCGGGCCGGAGGGGACCGCGGGCCGGGCTGCGAACCACCGGGCGGTGCAGCCTGGCCAGCAGTCCTGCCCCAGCACGCTGGGGTGCAGGGGCTGCTGGTTTTTCAATCAGAGAAGGGCGGCTCATGGGAACGGGCGCACCCACCACAACACAGCAACTTGCCATGGGCAAAGGCCCTGCGGACACAAGGGTGAGCTCGGCACGAGCCCCGGGGCGGAGGGGCAGGGGAAGCAGGACGGAGCTCCCCGGAGAGATGGGCACCAGCGGCCCCGCACTGTCCCGCACTTGCTTGCTCTGTCACAGGCCCTGACTCTCGCTTTTAGCAACCCGCAGGGAGTGAGTGACCTGCTCCGGCTCCGGGATTCAACATCTGCAGTGATTAATTTCCTCAGGATTAAATTCCTCTGATTTAAAACAACAGATAATGGCTAATAAGGGGAAACATCCCTATCATAAACACTGCTTTGGCATTTACCATTTGAAATAATTTATATTCTCTGGTCTAGTGGGTTTGTATCACCAGACTTAATGACTGTTTCTGTTTAATTTTCAGATGCTTAATTGCAGTAGAACACTTCAACACCATTAAATTAAAACAAGCTACCAGCTTTTCCTTGCCTATGCTCCTGGCCTGGCTCCAAGTGACATTTAAAGCGATCTCAGATGTTTTATTCCTGCCACACAGGCTGCCTGCTTACGAACAAAAAGTGTGTGTGTGTGCTGGGGCAGGGGGTGCGCGGAGCCACCAACATGGGTGCGTTAAAAGCAACTTCCAGGAGAGGAGAACCGGCGTTAGCCACCGGAGCCGCCGCGGCTTTCCCTCCTCCGGCACGGTGCCCGCCGGTGAAGCCAGCTGGGCGATGCACCGCGGGGCTGCACTGGTACCCGATGGGTGAGCCACAGCCGGGGCGAAGGGCCTGGGGGGCACAGAGGGACCCCCAAAGCGGCAGCAGACCCCAAAGGGATGCCCTCGGACCCACGCCGTGGGAGACCCTCCTCTCTGTCCCCACATGCGCTCTGCTGGGGCTTCACTGGAAAAGTTCCTGTTAAGGGGCTTTTCTGTGGGCAATTTCAAATCTTGGAGCAAATTTTTAAATGTGGAAGTACTTTGGGTTTCAGGTACCTATTAAAAAGGAGTAAGAGGAAATGGAGTTCCTCTATAAGTTAATATTCTTTGGTAATGGATGTTTAGAGTTAGTATGTGTCTTTACAACATCAGTCATAGGGGTATTGTTTGCTTCTGACAGTTTTTCTTTTAAGATTAATGTGCTTATGAAAACCTTGTGCACTGCTCTACGAGGCAAGCTCGAAATCCATCAGCAATACCATCGCCATGACACAATGCTGGGAGAGCAAAGCAAATGACAAACAGAATCTGGTTTTTCAGAGACCAGTGTGTGTTGAAGAGAAATGATCTGAAGCGAAATTTGGCCTCTCTCCAGCCACCCTTCCTGTTCTGCTGTTGGCACTACCAGAGAGGAGGGAGAGAGTAAAAATATATGTGAGGGAGTGAAAGAAAACAAAACTAATTGGGGGGAAAAAATAACTCAAACCTGCTAGTGTTTGGTCTCTTTTTAGCAAACAAGCAAATGGAAAATTCATATAAAGTTTAAAGACTATTTCAGCCAAACACGCTTGTTATACATATAAATAATTTCATCAGAGATCAGCGGAAACAATGCAATTAGAAGCGAGTTGCATTTAACATGTTGGGATTGCATCCAGTTGACGTGCATCCTAGTGAAAATTCAAACATCATGGACCAGACCCTTCGCGGCTCTGAACTGCCAGAGCCGTGTTGATTTTCTTTTACATCCGTGCCTATTTTCGTGTTTGCTCCCCCGACCCTAACTAGACGAGACAAGGCTCCGGCCCTGCTGCCCCAGGAGATGAGGCAGTGCGTGGCACGAGGGTGCCGGCCGGGGTCCGACACACTGCACTCGCACCCGCGGGCAAGGCACGGAGCCATCCCCGTGGCCAGCAGGCAATGGCTGGGGCCATGTCCTGCCGGGGGCCTTGCAGAAAATTGGGCATGGGTGAAATTCGGAGGAAAAAATAACATTTAACATTAATTTCATTCTCCTGGATTCTTTAGCAGAGCAATGAGCAAATAGAGGAGGCGCAGACCTAGCAAAATGTGCAGCTCTGTCCGACGGATCTGCTGTCCCAGTGAAAACTTGTGAAATAAACCTGTGATTTAACAAAGCCTCTGGGAAACCTGAAAATGGTTCGTTTCCCTCAGAGGTTGCACTAAGAGCCAGGCTTTGCAGGGTGGGCCAGCAGGGTCTGCGTCCTGTGCTTCGCCTCTGCCCTGGCTGGGTGCACGGCAGCGGCCTCAGCACCACTTTCGGCTGTGACCATCGTCCCCTGCAGCGTGGGCATCGCAAAGCTGGCCCCGTGCAGGCAGCAGGGGCACATGAGGGCCTGAGCCAGCGCACACCAGCTTCTGCCGAAAAATGCACGAGTGAATCCCGTTCCCTAGGAAAGGCACTTCTGAAGGGGATATCTTTCACCTCTTTGTGACTTCTTCCACAAATACGCCATCCTTCAACACCTTTTTGTTGACAAAAGTCTCTGTCAATAGAGCCTGAACCTCGAGCCTGATACGACCCGCGCACCGAGAGGAACCGGTTGCGCCAGAAGCGCCAGCAGCCTCCCGCTCCCACACGGCTCAGCAGGTCAGCGTGCCATTCGCATCGTGTCCAGGGCTCCTGCACGGTGGTGCTGAGCTGCTCCGTGAGGGCGTTTCCAACATGAAGTGCCTTGAAAATACTCTATTTCTTGGTACAGCAGAGCACAGAGATAAGCCGATGGCTTTGAAAATCCCCACCTCATTGTCACAGAGGTGCTTGCAGGCCCTGGGATGGATGCTCAGCCCGTCGATGGCACCTGTAGTGTTCTTTTCTAAACCAGCAGCAAATGCAGATGCAGCTCACTAAAGAAGGAGCTACCAGAAAGCTCAGCCCACCTCCAGTACACCAAGCAATCTGCAGTGCACTAAAAACAGGCTCTAACATGCTGCTGGAGATCGTTCTGGTACAAAAATACCCGCACACTGCAGCAACTTCATCCGCTGGGCAGATCTGGGCAGCTTCACTGGTGGACGCTCCTTAGAAACTTCTCAGAGCCTTGACCAGGCCAGCTGGAGTAGGATCGCTGCTGTTTCTGGTCTTCTGGCCTTTGGCCCCACCTTCCTTTCTTCGCTGAGCGGACAAGCGCCGGTCCTGCATCCCGCAGCAAACACCACAGCGAAAGGCTGCTGCAGAGCAGCTGAGGACTGCCAGGCCAGCGGGAGCGGCCGGAGGATGCTACCCACCAAGAAGGAATCCTACAAACCCTCAGGCCCCAGGTGTCCCATCCAGATTTGGCCAGGAAGCCTCTCCAAGGGGCTGTGGGTGATGTACCTGGGGCTGTGCACATCCTGCCTGTGTTTCACCACGGCCATGCCAGAGGCGAGGCACAGACCGCAGAGATGGGCGGCCACGCGCCAGGGCACTGGCTCACCATGGCTGAACAGGGCAGCGAGCGCCCGAGGGTGGGAGAAGCCCGCATGAGCAGGAAAAAAATGAAAAATGTTGCTGGTTTCTTTAAGCCTTCACTTGTAAAGTCACAGAAGAATACATATATATTTACACTGAAGCTTTTTCTTTTTGGCAATGTTGCTGGATTTAAGAGGAAATGAAAAAGGAGAGATGCAGGAGGTAATTTATCTCATCAGCCATCATTCCTGAGACGCAAAGGTCTGACATTTGAGAATGGAGATGAAGTTCAGCAGGCTTTGTTCGGCAAAAATTAGAAACATTTAAGGATTGTCAGCACTCCCCCCCACATGTGCCTTTTGGGCAAAACTTTCAATTTTTAAAATAAGGGAAAAAAACATTTTTTCTCAAAAAAAAAAATATTTCTAAGATGAAAATACACTTGGGGATGTTTTGCTTTGACATTTTTTTTTTTGTGGGGGGGGTCACTGGGATGGTTATGCGCTCTGTGAGCCAGGTCGTTCCTCCACACGTGCCTCTGTCCTGGCGGCCCCAGTGGCTGAGCACCTCCTTCTGGGCTTCAGAGGGCCTCTTGCTCTTTTCAGGTACGTGGGAGCATGGCCTTAGGCTCTGCCGTTGCTGTCAGCCTTGAGCCCTGCCCTACGACATCAATCACAGCCCCACGCACACGCACGTGCGCAATCCTGCTCATGCAGCCAGCCCCGCAGGCCACCCAGAAGCCCCAGGTGTGTCACCCCGTTCACCACCAGCAGCCCAAAGGCCAGCGGCAGCTTCACCTCCACAGTGATTCCAGGCAGGCAAAAAGTCAAAAAATTGCACAAGATGGGCTGATCCAGGGCGATTCGCTGCCTGACTTCCATTCTGTGGCGATTCCAAGAAAGTGTTAAAAACCATGGGAAACGACAGGTCCAAGCCCCGGGTTGCATACCTTATTATACACCTGCGTACTTGCCAACACACACAGAAGTGCTGCACGCCAAATATTTGCCCAGGGAATCTGATTAATTTCATCTGCAAAGAGG
The DNA here is from genome assembly GCA_013399115.1 of Anseranas semipalmata. Classification (NCBI taxonomy): domain Eukaryota; kingdom Metazoa; phylum Chordata; class Aves; order Anseriformes; family Anseranatidae; genus Anseranas; species Anseranas semipalmata. Next base: position 26,848 of record VXAA01002272.1, on the reverse strand, counting down.
CCCCGCAACAAACACGGGAGGCTCGCGCGTGCGGCCCGTGGGAGCCGCTGTCCGTCCGTGCGCCAAAATGATCGGGTGCAGCTCTGGGCTCGGCTTCCGACCCGGCCCAGGAACACAAGGGAGTGGCGGTGCTTTGCCCTGCTCCGCAGGGGGGCAAGCCGGCCCAGCCGTGCCCCCCAGCCCAGGCAGTGCCAGTGGCAGCCTCCCCTCCACCAGGGAAAAGCCAGCCTCGGAGCTGGGAAACAACTCCGAAATGTTTTCAAATGACTGGGGATTTTTTTTTTTTCTGTTTAAAGCAATAAGGTGTATTTGCCCTGCAGCGCATTATCTGCCTCTATATTCTCGAATAAACTACAGAAAATTAGACTGTCTCCGTTATCTGTTTGCTATCTGAGGCAGGATTAGAGGCATCATGAACTAAGCTTTGAATCAACAATGTTTTATTGGCTCATGTCACCGAAGGCTGGTTACGGCCACGCTAAATAAGACATCAAGCAGAGCGCTGCCGGCTGACACACCGCCGGTGCCGGCAGCTCTGGCTCCTCGTTTTGGGGAGGGCAGAGGAGACACGGGATTGCACCGCGATTTCTGGGGTTGCCTCCCTTCTGCGGGGCCAGATGGAAATGCAGAAGGGGGTGACCACAGCTCGCTTGCAAGCAGGGTGGTTGGGCTGTGAAGGCTTCAAGCACTGCTTCATTGTCGTGTTTCTTGGAACAGGCTTAAATACGTGCTTGTGTGCATCTTTGTGCGTGTATGTATGGATACCTGTGTATAAACCAGAGGCTATGTGATGGCTGTGTGTGTTTATACACGCACACAAATGCTTATATACATGTGTGTTTCAGGGTATACATATGTTTATTCCAGATTAATTGTAACTCCTGGGGCTTAAGACAGAACCTCTCCCAAAGCAAAGCACCTGGAAAAGCCATGCCCAGAGCAGAACCTGCAGGGGGAACCTGCAGGGGGAACCTGCAGGGGGAACCTGCAGGAAACCTCAGCTCGAGCAAACCTGCAAGGAGCCCTGGGGACAGCAGCTGGAGCGGGTCCCCGCAGCAGGGCTCCCCCTCACCCCCACTGCTGCCGGGGTGCGGGGTGCGTTGTGGGAACAGTTCTGCAAGCAAATGCTCGGGCAAAGGGATGGGGTTTGTGACCTCCAGAGAGCTCTCGGATGCTTGTTATGATCTGGAGCAGCACGGGTGGGTCTGACAAACCCCAGGGCCACAGGGCAAGCTGGTCTCCTCGGCGCACCCAATTCAGAGCGAGCTTCTGCCTCTTCTTTACCCAGCTGGCGAAAGAGCTGTCCGTGGGGCTCCAGCCCCAGCCCGCAGCGAGGACAGCTCGCAGGCACGTTGCTTCCTCCAGGCAACAAAGTCGTCTTTGGTTTTAAATGACCACATCGGATGCAACCTCTTCCGCCTGCAGCCATCGAGTCAACTTTTCTTCCAGAAACAGGTGAACAGAAACCTCTTCATGGGGAAAAACTGGGAAATAAGCTGTTTGCCATAGATTTTCCGTAATTATAAAGCAAAAGTGTGAGTTTTTAAGAAAAAAGGCCCAAATTTGCCCCCCAGCTGCCCCCAGCTGGACTGCCAGCTGATGCTAATTACTGTAGGGCTCTGGAAGAAACCTGATTTACGGCTCCAAGGGACACAGCTTGCCTTTGCAACCATGTGAGAAAACCCAGTGATGTGTTTACCATCATTTTCACTTTTTAATTCCGTTTTTCCTAGTGGCTACCAGAGATGGTGGTTGCAGTGCAGCTAAAACAGGGACCAAGGACATTTGGGAAAATGGAAGGATCGGGGCAGAAAGACGGGGAAGGGGGACAATGAAGAGTGGGGAGGGGGGTTGCAAATACATGTTCCATTTTTCTTACCTTGCTGAGGGGGAAGGGGATGCTTACTCCAGAGAAGGCAGTCCCAAACCTGTTGGTGTTATTTTTCCCTCTCATGCTGATATGTATACATTATTTAATTGTATGAACCCAGTCCCGTGACACAATAAGCCACCTGGAGTACAGAGTCAATTGAGCGGTGACAATCATGCACAAGAACTGCGGCATTAACGTTCGGATATTTGTGCTCGGTGTGTTGCATTAGAGAGAGTAGTGAGCTTTACTTCACATTAAATAACCTTTGGTTCTGCGCATATAAGAAATGCAGCTGGGCTGTTTCCTCAATAAGATGTCCTTACTTAGTTTTTCTATTACTGTTATCAGAGAGGATCAAAATAGACAGATGCATTTACTGTTTTCCATCAAAAGATAATAAAAAGAAACAGTTTATAAAATCAGATTATATGAAAAATTGCCTAATGATTATAATTTCTAAACCCATTGCTGAATAATGATGTATTCAAGAGTTGTCATCGAATGATGAAAGAAACCTAATATGAAAGATTTTCCCTATGAAGAATGACTACAGATGAATTGCACAGAGATACAATCCTCTGATAAAGGACAATAAGAGCCTCTAGAACACTTAATAATAGACTACTCAGGATGAATTGAGTATTGCAATAAAGGCCCATAAATTAAAAAGTTTCAAAATGATTTCTGATAAAAGACATGCCAAGGTGAAATAAAAAAATCCTTGAAATCAACAGATATACTGGCTACAGCACGTTAGGTAATAGAAAATGCACTCTGTAAACTCAAAATAATTGATTCTCAAGAGAATACTATCGCATCCTATACATGGCGAGATTTTGCTTAGAAAATCTTGTGCGTGAGGCAAATTAGGGGAGCAGGTACGTGTGCCTGGTGCTCGGCCGCTCCCGTGGGTGGGAAAGGATGCGTTCCCATGCACAGAGCCTGCGGGGAAGGGGCTTCTCCCCCTGCCCCACTGGGACTGGAGCTGCGCTCGGCTGTTCCGCTGGACCCCCTGGTGCTCAGGAGACCACCACCCCTGGGGGGCTGCACGTCCCCCGCGGTGCTCCACGGAGGAGCTAGGATCCCCGTGAAGGAACCAGGTCCTGAGACCTTTTTATGATTTTTATTTCTTTTTACTGTTTCTCTTTGCTGGCCAGGCACAGCTCTCTGCAGCCCAGAAATGGTCTCAAAGGCAAAGAATGGTGTTTAAGATTTACCCTTTCCTTTGGCATCTCCTGCCAGTGCATCTGAGGCACCTGGCTACAACCACGCACGTGTACCTGTACCTGGGCCTGCCAGGAAGAAGGTAAAAAATGGTTTTAAGATGTTAGAAGGGGTCTGTAATGCAGATGGCTGTGCTTAAAATAGCCGTGTTTGCTTGCTGGTGCACAGAGAACGGAGATGATTTATTGTAAACTGTGCCAGCATATATTATTCATGTTGGAGGCAAGGAAAGGTCTTTGATATGTATCTGAAAAAGCTTCAAATCCATAAAAGAGATAAATTTGTATGAATAGTGTCACCCGGAGTATAGCTGAAACTCTCAGACACATCTTCATATCACATAACGCAGCGTAGCAGTACTATACTTATACAATCTGTGCATTAATTTCACTTAAAAGAGAAATTCATTACCATATCTCTACGCAACGAGGGCTGACCCAGCGCCAGGCTTTTCAGGCACATTACTGAGCTTTTGTTTGCTTTTGATGCACACCACAGCCCGTGTTTGTTTGCATACTCTGGGAGCCTTGCTTGTTTACGAACTTCCCTCTTGAGCCCACCATTTTTGGGTCAAAATGACATCAGCCCGCCCCAAATCCCACGTCATCTAACAAGGGAATGAGGGAATGACAGCATTCGCTAAGGACCCCTGGCTCCAGACCGAGCCGCTGCATCCCCGCAGGTCTCCTGCCAGCGCTGGGATTAGACTGTGACTAATTACGGCTTTATTTCCTTTAATAAAGAGACACCCAAGTGTTCAGCACAATTGCATTAGGAAACAATAATCATAAAGCCCCCCACTAAATGTCTGCAATTAGAGCATTCACTATTAATTGTGCTAATTAACCCCGCACACAGAGCAGCTGGCAGCGGGGAGAGGCGGCCGCGTGGCGTTAACCAGCCGCCGCGGGGCTCCCCGCATCCCAGTGCCGCGTGCCGGCTCCGGCAGGCCCAGCCCAGGGCACCGACAGCGATGGCACCTGGCACCGTCGGGGCCAAATTGCGCCAGGAATGGCGCTGGGGAGAGCAAGGGGGGAGCTGGGTTTGGTGCTCACTGCGGCCGGGAGTTTTGCCATCGCTGGTGACACGGGGAGAAGGATCACTCACCCACGGCCACTTGGTTAAATCAACTGTCTGTGGAAACAAGCACCTGAAAATGGGCTGGGGTCCTCACAGACACCGAGCCCCGGGGTAGTGAAGCAGGCCAGGGCATCTCCTTCCGGCACCCCCACCGTACACCCTCAGCTCTCCCTTGCTAGCTTTGTCCTTGTTCAGTTTTCCTGATCCCTCAAATTATTGCTGTTTTTAACTTCATAAACTCCAGGAACCCCCCCTAACTTTCCTGTAGGCTCTCCAAATCTCGCAGCTCATTCCCAGAGCATAGAGCACAATAAAGTAACGGCAAATGAACGGCTGGCAGACTGAACGCGAGCGCCTCTCCTAGCAGAGTACCAGCGTGCTTCGAACAGGCGCACAGCCCTGCTGCCTCTGCAGCGAGGGTCTGCGTCAGGCCAGAGGAAGCGTTTTCTCGTTTTTCCTCCCTGTCTCCAGACAAACAGTCCTTTAGGCCACCTCGCTATTGCTCCTGCACCAAACCGCTGCCAAAACCCACCCAGCTGAGTGGCAGAAAATAAAATGTGGTGTAAATGGAAAGGGAACAAGGGTGCCTGCAGCATCCTCACCCTGAACTTTCTGCCTTTGCTTGCACCAGCTTGCGCCTCACAGGGTCTGCTCAGGCAAAAAGGCAGCTTTCCCACCCCCCCTTATTCCAGGGGTGTCAGACACAGAGAGCCCCCGCACCCCCAGCCCCTGCGCACAGGTGCTCGGGGAGAGGGGCTGCCTGGTGTTCTGGCCTCGTGCTTCGGGCCGGAGGCAGAGCCCACGCTGGGAGAGGATCAGGTCCTTTCTGCTTTGCTTTCTGAGTGGGAATATTCATATTTTCCCATCTGTGCTTTATTTTAAAACCCTTTCACTCTCTTCCTCTATTTTCAACAGCTAATGTGATGCTTTTGTTCCCTTTCTTTCTCTGGTGCTGATCCTGTGGAAAAAAAAAAATGCTACAGCATCTGAAGTGGCTGCACAGTGGGTACAATCCTGGCTCCCTTGAAACTGAGAGTAAAACACCCATTCATTCCCCTCCGCCGTGGCTCTCACCCCGTGACTTCAATGGGACAAACTCACAGGGCATAAAGTTGTTTGTTATCCCTTAAATGGCTCCATTGTCTATTGTTGAGGCTCCTTCCTGAGCTCTAAATCTTCCTTTAGCTCTGCTCTCCGCCTGTCCAGAGGGCCTGAAAAGGAGAGACACCGCTCAGACACAGCAAGCGTCTTGGCTGGGTCCCGCCATTGCTTTGAGCACAAGGATATTCTTTCCCCTAAACACACCTTCTGTGATAGCCATGTAAAGGCCTCCCTCCTGTTGTTAGTGGCTTTGTGCTCTAGTAACAGTGAGTAATGTCGTTTTTTCCCCATGTAGGATAAGGGCCCGATTTGGCAGCCGCTCCCCTACCTGCCCTGCTGCCTCCCGGCCCCAGTTGTTACTGCACCAGGGTGGCGGCAGCCGGGAACCGCTGCACTCTGATGGTATTCCTTTTGCAGACATAGGGAGCACCTGCGGCATGCCTGCCAAAGGATGGTGCATTTGATATGGGTTTTAGCTGCTTCTTTCCCTCCCCTAATAGAGACGAGATGACTCTCATCCCTGCTGCACGGCCAGGAGCTGGAGGTAAGCTCAGCGTGACCCAGGAGGCTTCCTCTGGGTTCGCCTTGTGACCCACGGCCAGAGCCAGAGCCGCTTGGCGTGCCAGGTCCTTGTGGCGGGTGGAAGGAAGGCCGTGGGGAGGAAGCTTTTCCTAAGAGGCACGCAGCCGGCTCCAGCTGCAGGTTCCTCCCGGCTGCCGAATTCGGGGCTAAAAGGTCCTCGTGCTCCAGCAGCCAGCTCGCTTTCAAGGACGCGCACCTGCGATGGCTGCGAGAAAGGGGACGTGGAAACCTTTGGGCTCGGATGCGACGACCCGGCCGGGCCCTGCCGGGAACATCCCGAACCCAGCGGCCCG